>JAJOZX010000212.1:330000-410000 GCA_023014485.1 Bathynomus jamesi | reverse complement strand
TCGAAATTAAATAAGCATTAAAAATAAAAAATATTATCTGAAAAGAAAAAATGAATTAATGGCATTAAGTGTCTGAAATGGAAAACATTGTGTTTATTATTTAAGTGGTTTAACCACCATAGCTGCCAGTGATATCACACACAAAAACATATTTTATTAAAATTTATATTGAGGTCGGAGTCGGTACATTTTTACTGACTTCGACTCCACAGCCCTGCTCAATTTGTCCACCATTGTTTTCAATACACAAATTCAGACGTGATACCCAGTCAGCAAGCACATGGTGAATGATGTCAGGAGTAATGGTGTTACATGCCCCAATAATGCGCTGCCGCAAATGTTCAACACTCCTAATTTTCTCTGCGTATACCAGCGCTTTCAAGTGGCCCCAGAGATAAAAATCTAGTGGCGTGAGATCCGGGCTTCTAGCTGGCCATTCCACAGGCTCTCGACGTCCTATCTAATGACCAGGGAATTGTTGGTACAGGTATTCCCTTACTTGGGTGCTGTAATGTGCAGAAGCGCCGTCTTGCTGGAACCATGTTGGGAAATTTCCTTCTTCGTTCAAGACACTGGGAAATGCTTCTTCCTTGAGCATACGTAGGTAGGTGCCTCCAGTGACATGTTCATCGAAAAAGAGGGGGCCTATGATGCGATCCTTCCAAATGCCACACCATACCATCACCCGAGATGCACCTTGTTCCTTTGAAGAGGTATACCAGTGAGGGTTGTTTTGAGACCAGTAGCGGGTGTTCTGTCGATTTACCTCACCATTTCCATAAAAAACAGCCTCGTCACTGAACAGAATGGTGGACGGGAAATTGGTATCCCGAGCATATTGTACCGTAGCCCATTCACAAAATTCCATCCGCCGGTCGGGATCATCTTCGCTTAATTTCTGTAGGATCTGAAGTTTATATGGATGCCATTTGTGAGCCTGAAGAATGCGATGGATGCTGCTTTTCGACACTCCTGTCTCGGCGGACAATCGCCGAAGAGACTTATTGGGACTTCTGTTAAAATGAGCCAGGATAGCAGTCGCTGTATCATCGTCAGTGGACCTCCTTGAAGGTCCACTGCGTGGTTTATCTTCTATGGATCCTGTTTCCTTAAACTTTGCAACAAGTCTGCTAACACAACTCTGCATCCAGACCGCGAGCCAATAACACAGTCTGTTAAATTCAGCAGCAGCCTCTCTTTGACTCAGATTTCCTATGAGTAGAATTATCTGGATTCGTTCTTTCTTGCTCACAGACATTATGGCCTGTAGAAAGAAAGAGAAAAATATGAATTATGGTTTGTAGAAAAAGAAAAATATGAATTTCTCCTATGATGCCGGTCTTATGGGACACCCTATATATATATATATATATTATATATATATATATATATATATATATATATATATACACTGTGGGTTGCATTCTGTAGTTGCAGCACCTTCGTCCTTTGTGCGAGAAAATAGGTAATGTAACATTCGCGGCTGCTTTGTTCGGTGTAAGTGCCTTACTTCTTCATATAGAAGGTGCACCACACGCAATGCATTAAGTAAAAGAAGTTCGTTTCTTGCCACTTTCCACTTGACGGCTTTCCCATTATCCATTCGTGATTTGAAAGTGAGAACTGCCACTTTATCCTAACTTAGCTCGTCGTGAGATTGGCAGTTGCATAAAGTGGGAATGCAGGTTTTCTTCTTGATAAAAATTCTCTACCTTTTATATTAGCCGTTTTTTAAACCTAAATATAAAAGTTACACTTCGGTTACAATTTGTTTAAAAATAAATTCAAGTTCGTTGGACACTCATTGCATTTATATTTTGATATTGGCTAATACTTAGCTGTATTGTAGGTACCAGTAGCTTAGATTAATATATATGTATGTAATACGCGCGTTTATTTTCAAGCAAGGCGACCTTGTCATTGGCGTATGTACGTAAGAAAAAACTGTAATTATAAAGGCGAGATCCGTTACCGTGGGGTAGCCGTTTAAAATATTCCGATTTGTAATGATCTTAAATGAAGCCTTCGAGGAACGAGGGTTTCGTGCGAATCGCGAAAGGTCGAGAGTAAGATGAGTGTTAGTTATGGTTTTCTGGCACTCCATTCCGTATTTGGCAAATAGGTAAACGCACGCGCATTTCGTGGTTGCCTAATGGAATCACTTTGATGATCACGTACTGAATTAACCCTTCAGTAATGTTTTATTAATGAAAATTAGTTACCACTCGAAACTTAATTAATTGTTGTAGTTATTATTTTCGTTACGGGCGCAGTCGAGAAAAGGTCGCCAAAGAACATAAAAAACTTCTAAAAAAGCATTGAACATTTCTAATTTTCAATATTCTGTTTTTGTTTGGACATTTTGTTCTCTTTGGTAGCAATAGTAAAATTTAAAAACAACAACCCAAACATTACTGATTAGTAATTTTTTATGCTTTTAAATTTTCCGTTTCTAGGCGAACGAACTTCTTTCCAAAACTATTTTTTCCCCTTCACGAATAGGTATGAGAGACTTTTATTTTTGATAAAGGGTCGCGTAATTATCGGGTGCAATTGGAGATGTTGGTCGTTTTTGCTTGTGCTTCCAAATTACCTTCACGATATTTGCTTTCGCGCGCAGTTTTAGGGAAAAGGATAAAAATGATGAGGAATTCTGAAAATATTTTGGGTGTTTCTTTTCCTTTTGTTGTAGGACGAATGAAAATGAAAAATTTTATTCGATACTGGGAATGATGTCTGTCGGGTTGGGGGAAGGGGTTTCCGAAACGTTTTTTCATAACTTCAATTACGATGAAAGTTGCGTGTTGCGTACATGCCAGCGAGTATATGGTTCATTCTACTTGTTTCTGTCATTCTGCCATTTTTTAAATTACTAACTACGTGGTTGGTTGTTGCAGTCGAGTCTCTCACCGTGACATGACCATTGACCACAGCCAGATTTTTCTGTCCATTCCCATACACTTCTTTGACTCCTTATGGCGTCATCGAACATAGTTTACAGGCACATTGCGTTTCTGTAAATGTAACGCTTTCAAACTACAAAAATCGAACAAAAGAGCGCCGCGGGTGCGCTACACGAGTTCATTACTGTCCTGAAGTTGATGTTTTGTTGGACAAAGCTTTGCTGGCACCAAACTAAAAGGTGATTGCAGAGTGGCGGAAACCTATACAGACATGTCGGATAATTCGCATTCGCTACTGTTTAACTCCCGTTGCAGTCTGTAGGAGCATAACGGGAAATTCCTTTTCCTCGCCTCCCTCACATGGCTTGTAGAAATAAACAAGGTTGTAAAGCGTCACCGGAGCCTATAAAAGTGCCAGTCCACTTCAGGTAACCCTCATTTGCCCTTTTTTCGCATCTTTACTTCACATCCCCCACTCCGTCCTTCGTCACGTAACCCCACTCGATCGCAGCTGGCCGCCGTCCTTCAAAACTCCATTCAATCATACACGAAGTTGATCATCTCTTTTGAGGCTTACTACTATTTCATCCCTCCCCGAAACAACCTCACTCCTGCAAGATTCAACCTGTGCCATCCGTCCGGCTTTTGTCTCACTCAACATTTATCCATTTCGACCTACAAATTTTCATTTCCTTTCAACGAGTATTTCGTCATTCAAATAGGCTCGTAGGTCCTTCCGTCTTTAGAGTTACCTCCATCGAAACCCAAGTAAACCTCACATAGGCCACAAATTCATTGGGCCTACTGAGCTCTTTCATCATGCCAAACGGTTTTGAGTAGCCTACAAACTCAATATACTCTCAGCCTAACTCTCAGCCACTTCCCGCACCATCAGCAATAATCTCAACAACCTGAAAAAAACAATAGGAATAATTAGACATATTGGAATTCACCTTACCATGGGGAGAATAATCCCCGATTTAATTTTAAACCCTATAGAACTACTCAGTCTCGCCCAAAACCATAAAAACGACAGTAAGATCACCAAAATATCTCCACGACTGCCCTGGATATGGGATATTCCTTATTTCGGGGGCGTTTGACCTCCAATGACCTTGAGTATTGACGATTGTGGGTCCAAACGACCCCCAAAGTATCTGCAACCCCTCCAGATCGACTCATCATCCTAAAACCCCCTAGAAATGACACCAAGATCATCAAAATCCATCAAGTATTGACCAGGATATGGGATTTTTGTTTCGCCGGCCATCTTGGAAAATGGCAGCCATATTGAAAAAGCCAAGCGGGGGTCAGGTGTACACCCGATGGATTCTTGAATGGGGTGGTATAAGCTTTCAAAATATGTCAAGATTTGCTTTATAACAAACAATGCAGGGTTCCAGTAAAATCAGGGTCTGTGCTACCGGACTACTATCATAAATATACGAGTGAAACTGCGCTTCAGATTCCTCAAATGAACTTGCTTATAGATATGTTTAATTTTGAATATAAGTATTTTTATTTTATATTAAACAACCATAACTTAACTTTGATCTTCAGCAGTGCGCTCATGCACAGTAAATTGATCCTCGACTCTATCCATACTTATTGGTATCTGTTGTACAGAAATCTTTGATGGCGTACGTATTTTGTGTGTGTGTGTGTGTGTGTAATAATTAAGGGAGAAAGTTGATATATTGATGACTTTTCACCGTCTAATTGAGCTTTGTTTATCTGTGGTCTTTTGAATGTAGCTGATATAGTGTTGCTCATTAGCTCGTAATTGCTATTGAAGAAGGCATTCCATTGTGCTCAACGAATAAAATAATAGGCTCTCTTCATTTTCAGAGACTTTCTGTGAATAGAACCAGGTTAGAGCATTCATTTTGATACATTTATTTATTAGTTAATAATAATAATTATTATTATTATTTATTATTATTATTATTATTATTATTATTATTATACATCGTACAAAGGCTTGTTTCCAGGGAATTTCGATTTAATGAAGTTGATAAAGACAAATGCACATAGTCGGAACATTTTAATTGTATGAAGGACAAAACGTTTTGGAAATATTCCATTTCCATTTTCAGTGTTTAAAATCAAGATAAAAATAAAAAATGAAACTGAATTACATAAAACAGTTTAATCCTGTAATAAAATACGTAGAATACAGTATAAAAGTTAGTGGAAAATTTCCCTTCTTATTCGAGCGTGCTCTTTAATTTTCACATTTGGAGAAAAGGTTCGGAAAATAAGATGGTTGTTTTGGGTTAAGCATTTGGTTGGTTGTATTACGCAGTATGTAACTGGGTTGATAAGAAGTGTTCATTTAGAGATGGCCGTTTATGCGTAGTAACTCAAGGATTTTGAGGTTGGTTGTAGAGGAAGTATGAGTGAATACAGGGAAATTACGAGAAATAATGGGGTGGGAGTATTGTTCACAATTGTTCCGTGTAGAGCGGCGGTTCTTAACCTAGGGGCGCGCCCCCCTGAGGGGACGTTTCGATTTTCCAGGGAGGGGTCGCGAAAGCTTGACAAAAGTGGTCAACCGATCTCTGACTCAGAATATATATATATATATATATATATATTATATATATATATATATATATATATATATATATATATATATATATATATGTTCCCAATTAAATATTAAGAGGAGTTCCTGGAGATGAAATTCAATTCGTCCGCTCAACATAATTTTAAATGTCTACCTTTGGAGAAGTTTTGGCTGAAATATTTGCCTGTTTACCTGAAACTTAGCAAGCATTGCGAGTGATCGTTCCTTTTTCTTCTACATACCTTTGTGAGGCGGGCTTTTCAATGCTTGTTGCTGTGAAGACCAAGTGTCGAAACAGGTTGACTGTTGAGAGTAACATGCAGTGTGCTCTTTTTCGACTGCACCAAGGATTCAAATGCTTGCGGGGGAGAAGCAATGCCATTATGCCAACCTTCCTATTGATTACGATTATGAGTGAAATACGATCGATCTTGTGAAAATATTGCGTTCTCTCTCAAATACAATGTTTTTGCTTGTTTATTTATTTATTAATCCAATCCAGAAAGGCATTAAAAGCAATGAAACTGGAGTCGTTAAAAAACTTTTATTCTTTGGGGTTCAGGGGGGCGCCACGGGTTGAAGGTTGACCGTTGAAGGACGCAGTTCGACAGGTTAAGAACCGCTGGTATAGAGGAAAGTTCTGCTTTATATAGTGGCCATTCTGTTCTGTGGGGTATTCCTTTGTTTGTCTTTCAAATAATAGAGTTGTATACCCAACATAGCTGGCGTCGCAGTCGGCACAATCATACTTATAAATAAAAGAAGACTCAAGGTGGTCAGGTAGATTTTGTTTTTGACGATGCATCACGTGTATCATAAACTTGTGTATGTGGTAGAACCCCGTCAAAGAAGCAGAGGTTATTGGATGCATTCCACAAGAGTATCTTGCTAATGCTGTAATGAAATTCGAGCGTCGAATACACACTGTAGCGACAAATAATGATCATCATGCGGAAGTGTTCTAAACTTGGACTGTTTGGAAATGTAAAGAACCGTATTTATTGTATACATATTGATTAAGAAAAATGACCAGTTAATTTTGCACCATTATGTCTTGGACACCAAATATGAGTATATTAAACAGTAAAAGCTAACATGATCCTGAGTTAGGTTAATATATATTATATATATACTGTGTGTGTGTGTGTGTGTATACACTCGAAATGATTTGATCAACAATTAAATCGACTTATTTTGCTACGAAAAAAAAAGCTTTTTATATTATATGACAAAACAAAAATATTCAGAAAAAGCAGAGAACGTACACAGTTTTACAATATTTTCCTGTATAATTTAGATATCTGTTGTATCATTAATATATTCACAGTATTCTAATCTGAATATGTAGTTGGAAGCATGGAAGCTTTTTAGACAAAAGTAATGGGACTCAGTTTATTTATTACATAAGAAAAATGAAAATGATTAATAATAGTAATAACAAATAATAATAATAATTTAACTAATAACCGCAAATAACTGCTTTTTTCTCAAATGAATGACGGCAATATGGGGTATATTAATTCACTGCAAAACGGCACGAGTACAGATGTTCATTTGCATGGTAAATTGTCGGTTATTATTATTATTATAGAAATACTGCCGTCTGTGTTGCTGATATTGTGCGGTATACATAAATTGTATTTATTGAATTTGAATTAGAAACAATTTCCGACGTTACGGAACGTAGGACAGTTGATAATATTATGTTGAATTGCGTTACAGAGACTTTTTATAGATACCCAGATGCGGGCTGGCAATTATTTTTTGTTTGCTTCTGGTATTAAATGTTGCTAAATTCGGCTACCATAAGAGTAATTACGGTGTACCATTTTCTCGTTGCATTCCTGCAGGAGTTGTTAAGTGTGCAGATGCTCGGATGAGAATTACCGACTGAATAATACAGAAACGAGCGTGTAATCGCAAATTTCTTAACTTTTTCTCCGTGGATTTCGAAACGGGTTTAGTAATTATATACTATCAATGGTCAATCATTAAAACGTCTTCAAATGAAAATCATGATTTATGATTTTGCGAAGCTACTTCTGCTTTTCCTCCTGGTCATTAAGACCATATAAAGAATGAGAGACTCGACTCCATTTAAAGAAGAGATCACCACAAGGTTTGTGGTTTTAAAAAAAATGTGGTTAAAGCGTTGTTCTGTGTCGCAAATCTGTAATTATTATTATTATCAATACGTGTATGATGCGTACGCGTAAGTATTTAGTTTTTAAGATGGTGTTAAATTGTTTCGAGACAATATAAAAATTGTTTTCGTGTTATCCACGTGACTCCGATCTTATGCCGGATTTGGGGGCATCCTTTGGTTCTCGCTGAACCAGTGTTAGGCATTTGCAATGAATATATTATAGCAGAACTCCGTATTAGAGTGTGACACTGCGGTAATACGCTTAATATAGCGTATATTAATGAAACTTCGTATTGAATAATTTTAAAATTTCCCCTTGGAACGGTTGGTTTCTCTTAAATTTCATTTTTTTGACGCATTTCCACTTGAAATTTTCAGGAAAACGGAAATTGGAGAGCGAATGACGCCAATAAATTAAGGTGTAAGAACAGTAAAAGGAAATGAATCTTCGAAAGAGAAAGTAAGTGAAAGACACAAAAATGGAAAGGAAAAGGGAATTGTGAAGATTGGTCATGCATATGAGAGAGAGAGATGGGGGGAAGGGTGAGTGAGGCTCCTCTTGGTCTGAATCGATGGATAGGATTGAAATTGGCGATAAAGTCTTTCTGAGGTCTCTGAAATATTGGCTCCGGTCTCTTCTCGCTCCGCCAGACTCTATCATTGCCTTTATCAGTGGCGTTTCTCTCTTCTTCTTCTCCGCTTCGTCTATCTTTTTCAGTATTTTATGTTTATCAACGGTTATTGGCTTACTTGATGCCATATCCAGGCATCCCGCGTACGCTTCTTAGTTCTTATAGACAGTTCACTTTTATGACTTTATTGTTATTGTAGCTGATATTGGATTGGAGAATTTAGCTATTGGTCGTATACGGGGTATTTTCGTTACACTTTTATATTGTATAATTGTTCAGTTAGAACGTTTGTACTCTTCTACAATCTCTCTTCATAGTTTTTCTCAGTTTCATTCACTCGAGAAATGTTTTCATTATAATTATTTTAAAGAAAGAAAGTCGCGTGTCACTCCGATTACGGGAACATTTACCGTTAACCAGAGGTGTTTAACCTTTTTGGGAAACTCGGTTACTCTTAAACTTTAGCCAGGAAGAGTGATTTACCTCGTCTTACCCCCAACTCGATTATTGCGCGCGTTTGCGTGGCCATTTTAATTTTTATTTTCTATAGTTACTGCAATTTTTTGGTGAAATTCTCATTTCTGCTCGCGATCGACCGGATGAACACCTCCCACCCCCTTCCCCTTCTGCCGCAAACTGTTCGCGTTTTCTTTTAAAAAAAAATGCAGGATGCATTTGTGTTTGTTTAATAAAAATGTTATTACAGTTTTTAAACTATAAAACCATCATAGTACTGTATATTATCATTGGTTTTTTTTTTTCCTCGGAATTTTGCTCGTTTTCCCGTTGTCTCGCGTACTTTTTCTTTTCTCTCCCTAACTCGTCCTCCGAACAGTTTTGTAACTATCAAAGTGTTCGTCCGTTTTCTGTTTTCTTTGATACCTCGATGGTGAAAGTTAAATGAAAAACATCACTTTGAGATTTGTTCACAAGATTTAATATATATATATATATATATATATCAGGCTTGGGTTCAAGTACAAGTACTTGTACTTAAGTGCAAAATTTTGTGTACTTGTACTGGTACTTGGGATTTAAATAGTCAATGTACTTGTACTTAGCCCATAAGTACTTGAAAAATCAAGTAGTTTCAAGTACTTTTCAAGTACATGTTGCATGTAAACAAAATTAAATGTTTATTTAATGTCAACAAAGTAATTATTTTATTGCAATTGTATTTTCATTGTTGATAAATTATTTCTATTATAAATTGTTATTTATTAAAATTGGCATACTATAAGCCCCAATGGTACTATCTGGCAACTCTGTTTTGTGTCTCTCGAGTCTCAACAGGCATCAACATGTTGACTTTGTGCCGCTCTTCACTTCAATCGTTCAGTAGCTACCAGCCTACCACAGTAACCACACATAGCTGTACGAGTGTGCATTAAGTATAACATCATGGCATCATCTAATGATCCAGTGGTTCCCAACCGGTTTTGGCTTATGGCCCCCTTAGGAACCTTATTTTTTCCTGTGGCCCCCATAAGCATTATTTTCAGTAGGTAATATGCAGATTTAACTCTATTTTACAAAATAACATTTTCCTGTGGCCCCCTTCAAATGTGCCATGGCCCCCAGGGAGCCATATGGCCCCCGGTTGGGAAACACTGAATTATTTCTAATCCATCCAACATATGGAACCTGATGAAATCTGATTTAAAGATTTTTATTAAACTACCTATAAAAATGTACTTGTAATTGTACTTAAGTACATCATTATGTAATTGGACTTAAGTATTATGCAAAAACTCTGTACTTGTACTTGAATTTTCCTTTAGTACTTGTACTTGTCCACAAGTACTGCCGCCAGTACTTGAACCCATCCCTTATATATATAATATATATATTATATATATATATATATATATATATATATATATATATATATATATATATTATATATATATATATACACACACATATATATATATACACACACACATATATATATATACACACACACATATATATATATATACACACACACATATATATATATACACACACACATATATATATACACACACATATATATATATACACACACACACATATATATATATATATACACACACATATATATATATACACACACTATATATATACACACACACATATATATATCACACACACATATATATATATATAGTATATATATATATATATACAGTATATATATATATATATATATATATATATATTATATATATATATATATATATATATATATATATATATATATATATGAAAATTACTTCACGAAAGTAAACACGTGAATAATATTTATGATGAAAATAACCACGAAGCAAAAAGGAAACACAAAATGGTGCTCAAGCGCTTTCGTCTAATGACATCCCCAGAAACACTGAAATAAATAACGAGTTCGAGACTATATATATAGGTCACACAAAAAATATATAAAAATAAAAATTGTAGGAGCATACAAATTTATAAGGAAAAACTACCAGAGTTTTAGCACTTTGCCCCTCTTGTCTAAATCCGTTCTGAACGAATTGAAAACAACGGGATCGAGCGAAAAAAGGCCCTGGCTAATGTTAAAGTTATTTGTAAGTTGAATAATGGCAGACTCAAGAATATTTCTATTAACAATGTTGCTTGAGTGAAACAAAAGTGAAGCATTATTCCAATCAATTCAGTGGGATAACTCTGACAAATGGACGAAAAGGGCACTGGACGACTGTCCCGTTCTAACTGAATATTGATGCTGTTTTACACGCGTGTGCAAATCCTTTCCCGTCTGTCCAATGTAAAAGGAATCATTGTTTACAACCAATTTTATAGATAATGCCTGAATTATTGGTAGGGCTATTTTTTACTATGATATTTTTCACAATATTGTCATATAAAAATACTACATTAATATTCAAAAGTTTAAGTACATTAGCAATGCCTAAAAAGCCTGTGAAAAATGGAAGTACTAAAATATTCTTCGACAAAGTGCGAGAGTTATTATTCACACGATAGAAAGTTCGTTTTGCCTTAAGACAAGATTCCAAAAAAGCAGGTGGGTAACACAAATCACTTCCAATACTGTTGATTTTTTAAAATTCGGCATCCATGTATTCCGGACTGGCGATCCTAAGAGCGTGGAGAAACATTGAAGAAAATATGGCTTTCTTGATCGGGGTGTCATGTCATGTCAATAAATACTAAACTTAAAATCTGGGCTTTCCCTATGTACACGCACATCCAAAAACGGGATTGAGTCGTTTTTTTCCACTTCTAAAGTAAACTTAATGTAGGGGACTTGATTATTTAACTGAAGGAGGAAGTCATCTAGGTCACGCTTCATGGATTAGATACACAAAATATCGTCGACGTACCGCAACCATGGGATGCCAACCCCCAGGATTCTCGGAATGTAAGTAATTTAGAAAAACTCCATATAAATATTGGAGAGGAGGGGCGACAAGGGATTACCCATGGCCATCCCAAAAACCTGTTGATAATACTCGCTGTTGAAAGTGAATTTACAGTCTTTGATGCAAAGTTTAATGAGTTCCAAAACGGTGTGTGCGGGTAGTGGCAGGTCATACTTGTGTAATTCTCGGGAGAGAAAGTCAAGCATATCGTCAATCGGCACTCTTTTAAACAATGAACAAACGTCAAAACTGATCAATCTATCGTTGGTTTCACTGCGTATATATTAAGATTTTGAGTAAGATCCATGGAATTTTTTACATGTGAATCAGAGATAGTTCCGAGAATGGGGAACACGACTTTGACAAGCCATTTGGAGAGTTTATAGGTAATAGAACCCACAGAGCTAATAATAGGGTGCATTGGGTTGCCAGGTTTGTGGGTTTTAATAAGACCGTGAAGGTAGGGAAGAGAAGGCGAAGTGAATGTGAAAAGCAGAATTAAGTCCTTATGATCTTTGAGAATGCGTTTCAAGCCACTATTGAATGATTTGATGACGTCATCCTGCGGGTTGTTCCTAAGCTTTCTATATGTGGCGGGGTCCTGGAGAAGCGCTCTCATCTTTCTAATGTATTCCACTTTGTCCATAATAACTATGGTGTTAGCCTTGCCTGCTTTAGTTATATGGAGCTCACCATCTTTTTTTTAATTTTAAGAGGCGATTGCGAAAACGTTTAGGAAAGTTTTCTTCGTAAGTATATTCGCAGCACTATAGACAAGGCCTTTAACTATCAGGTCATCCCATAAGTAATGTTTTTTAGATCGGAATTTGAAGGACCAAAAAAAACTCAACTGAAAGTTTTTAATCTAGTATATATTTTCCATCGGAATCAATGACACTCTGCCAACGTCCTACAAGCTTTACAATGCCAATTTTATAAAATTCAGGCGGTTTTGAGGCAAAAAAAAGGTACAAAGACTGGTGTGCAGGTCATCTAAAGAAGTATACAGTTTCTCGTCAAGATACAGTAGTTTTGCAGACTCCTGAAGAGATGATAATCTGAAGGCGCAAGGTCTGGAGGATGTGGAAGTTTTTCCCACCCAAGCTCCTCAATTTTGGCAGAAGTGACCAAGCGGTATGAGGACGTGCGTTGTCGTGGTGGAACACGATTCCTTTCCGATTAACCAAAGGAGGTCTGTTTTCTTTTAGTGCAGTGTTCAATCGATCCAGTTGTTGACAGTAGACTTGAGCGGTGATTGTTTGGTTGTGTGGTAAGGTTTCAAAGTGTATTACGCCACCTTTATCCCACCAAACACTAAGCAACACCTTCCGAGGGTGAAGATTTGGTTTTGGCTGTGGTGTCGCTGGTTCTCCGACACAAATCCACTGTCGACGGCGCTTAACATTCTGGTACAGTATCCACTTTTCATCACCAGTCACTAAACGGTGCAAAAACGGATCTTGGAGTTCACGGGAATGAAGAGCTATGCTAATGTTTACCCGCACCCTCAGATTGTCGACCGACAATTCATGTGGCACCCATTTTCCTAACTTAGGCACTTTCCCGAGTTGTTGCAAATGTCGATGGATGGTGGACGAGGATGAATTGAGTTTCTGGGCCAATTGTTTGACAGTTGTTGAACAGTCTTCTTCAAGTGCGGCTAACAGCAGGTCATTATGAAACTCAGCAGGGCGTCCAGAGCGTGCTGCATCTGTCAAACAGCAGTCACCATTCCTAAACTTTTGAAACATCTTTGACATTTCTTCACATGCAGAATATCGTTGCCATAAACTTCCTGAATGTTTCGCGTTGCTTCAGTAGCACTGTTCCCTTTTTTGAACTCGTAAAGCATTATATGCCTGATATGCTCTTCTGATACCGCCATGTTTATGAGGGATTCACATAAAGCAAAACACACGTCTTCACTGGTCAAGGTCTGTAAAGTATGTAGCGAAACACGCTAGATCTCGTCTTAAATGTAACCTTCGGAAAATTTATGCTTAAACCGAGTAGGACTAGTTTAAACTTAATCTATCGTAAAAAACGACATTACTTATGGGATGACGTGATATGTTAACCAAAGACTGAGGAAGATTACACTGTTTTTCAAAACAAGCAAGACTATAACAAATTTGTAAAGCAGAAGGTTTTTTAACAATAAAAAAGGACATGCCAAATCCAAGGACGTTTTTTGCATCGTCACTAATGTTTTTCGAAGAAAAATTCAAAACACATTTTGAGCTTTGCTTTTTTTACTTCACGGACTGTTTCGAATGAAACTTTTAATTTTGCGATCCAAAATGTTACGAAGTGGAGAAGTCCTCTTACGCAACTCGTTGTAAATTTTTTCAAATAAAGGTTGGATCCACGGTTGGGTTGGGGAATAACGGTCACAAAATTACGTTTGGCACCCCGGACATGACACCCCCCCTTCAAGAAAACCATATTTTCTTCAATGTTTCTCCACGCTCTTAGGATCGCCAGTCCGGAATACATGGATGCCGAATTTTAAAAAATCAACAGTATTGGAAGTGATTTGTGTTACCCACCTGCTTTTTTGGAATCTTGTCTTAAGAAGGCAAAACGAACTTTCTATCGTGTGAATAATAACTCTCGCACTTTGTCGAAGAATATTTTAGTACTTCCATTTTTCACAGGCTTTTTAGGCATTGCTAATGTACTTAAACTTTTGAATATTAATGTAGTATTTTTATATGACAATATTATGAAAAATATCATAGTAAAAAATAGCCCTACCAATAATTCAGGCATTAGCTATAAAATTGGTTGTAAACAATGTGATTCCTTTTACATTGGACAGACGGGAAAGGATTTGCACACGCGTGTAAAACAGCATCAATATTCAGTTAGAACGGGACAGTCGTCCAGTGCCCTTTTCGTCCATTTGTCAGAGTTATCCCACTGAATTGATTGGAATAATGCTTCACTTTTGTTTCACTCAAGCAACATTGTTAATAGAAATATTCTTGAGTCTGCCATTATTCAACTTACAAATAACTTTAACATTAGCCAGGGCCTTTTTTCGCTCGATCCCGTTGTTTTCAATTCGTTCAGAACGGATTTAGACAAGAGGGGCAAAGTGCTAAAACTCTGGTAGTTTTTCCTTATAAATTTGTATGCTCCTACGATTTTTATTTTTCTATATTTTTTGTGTGACCTACATATAGTCTCGAACTCGTTATTTATTTCAGTGTTTCTGAGGATGTCATTAGACGAAAGCGCTTGAGCACCATTTTGTGTTTCCTTTTTGCTTCGTGGTTATTTTCATCATAAATTTTATTCACGTGTTTACTTTCGTGAAGTAATTTTCATATATATATATATATATATATATATACAGGGTGGGCCGAAAGTCTGGATCCATAGGAAAATATTTATTTTAATACATAAATTACAACAAATGGCAAATACTTAAAATGAATATCAACTTTAACTCGTAAATGCGTATCCGTGATACTGTACAGTGGTTCGTACTCCAGTATAAACAACAAATTATAACAAATGCTCAAATTGGCGGCCTCTGACATCGAGACACTTAGGGATGGAATTTATGATTTTTAATAATTCTTCGAATTGACGTTCTCGAGATGCGTGTTTCATTTGATAATCTTCTTGTTGACTTTACTGGACTATTCGTTAAAGTTTCACATACCATTGCAGAGGTATTTTCATCAGTTGCAGTTTTTGGACGACCAGAACGCCGTCGATCATGTACACTTCCTGTTTCTTTGAAACGTTTAAACAACTTGCCAACAGTCGCATGTGTTACTGGATGCTTATCAGGATGATTTCTATTGAATTCGGTAGCAACTTCTCTGTGTGTAGCGCCCTGTCTTGCGTACATGAGCACAAGTTCTACCCGGTCTTGTGTTGTTAGATTCGAAGCCATTTCTGGGCTGAAATACAAAAGGTATTTGAGTATTTATACTGGAGTACGAACTACTGTACAGTATCACGGATACGCATTTACGAGTTAAAGTTGATATTCATTTTAAGTATTTACCATTTGTTGTAATTTATGTATTAAAATAAATATTTTCCTATGGATCCAGACTTTCGGCCCACCCTGTATATAATATAGTGTACAGTGGCGTTCAAAAGTTTGCGTCCACCTTATAATCACCCAATTTATTGTAAATTGTACAAGTATTGATGATAATTACAACAAAATTTGATTTTTTATCGTTAATTTAGTTGCTTCTAAATGTAATTATTATAAATTAGTAAAGAAATTAACAATTTAATGACATAATCTTAATAATCGATATGACCTGCTTTTGCTTTAATGACAGCTTCCACTCTTTGAGGCATAGATTCGACAAGTTTCTGGATAATATCTTGTGCTATGCCGTTCCAGCATTCTTCTACATTCTTCCAGAGAAAATCAAGAGAAGTTATATTCTTTTTAGCTTTCAGACTCTTCAAATGGTCCCAAAGATGCTCTATTGGAGTGAGATCAGGACTTTGTGGAGGAAACTTCATAATTTGTAGAATACCTTCATCTTTTTTCTTGTTGAGATAGTTCATGCAAAGGTTAGAAGTGTGCTTTGGGTCGTTATCCTGCTGGAAAATGAATCCTTGATTACAAAGCCTCAATCCTGATGGTATTGCATGTCTCACTAGTATGGAGTGAGTATTTTGTGAGAGTGTAAGTAATTCTGTGAAGCTCTCCATCTCCAGAATAACTGAAACAACCCCAAACTTGAATGTTGCCTCCACCATGTTTTACTGAATGTTTTATGCAGGGATCTATCAGTTTTTCGTTGGTTCTACATTTAACATTAACCCTTCTATGAGACCCAAAAAGTTCCACTTTTGATTCTTCAGTAAAAAGAACTTTTTTCCAGTCGTCTACAGTAAACTCTATATTCCCTGGCCCACTCCAACCTTTTAGCCTTATTTTGTTTCCTCAGTAGTGGTTTGGACACAGCAACTCTGCCATGGAGACCAGCTTTTATGAGTCTTCTTTTATAATACTTGTACTTATTGGAGAGTCCCGTTGTTCATTCAACTGCGCCTGAATCTGTGTAGCTGTGGCTTTTCTGTCAGGCAGTGATGATGTAACCTTGATGTAATGATCCTCAGAATCGGTAGTCACTTTAGGTCTGCCAGATCTTGTCTTTGAAGAGCACGATCCAGATTCTTTACATCTGCTTACAGTTCTTCGGACGGCCCCTTTTGAAATGTTAATTTTTGCCGAGATCTGGTGTTGGGACATTTCCTCTCTTGAAAGGGCAATTATTTGTCCTCTCTGGGATAAACTTAGTTACTTAGACATTTCAATTACGGCCTGTAAAGAGAGAATAGAGAAAATGATTACCATATTTGATGGCTTGCTTATAAGACGCACCCATTTTTCAGTAGGGAATATTTAGGAGAAAAACTTTTGAGTGTATTTAAGCATTTAATATTTACTCCTACTAATATTGGACATGAGCATGAGATCAGCATAGCAGAAGAAATCATTTAAAATGTAAGAGTTCAGAAACGGTTACTGCTTAGCTCTGAATAGTTGGGTGCCGTCCAGACGATAATCGTCTCGTAATATCATCATCAGTAGTTATAAATCCAGCTTTAATATTTACAATAATTCTTTTTTTAGTGAATTAAAAGAAATATTAATGATGTAATAATAATAATGTGTTTAAGTAAACGAGAACATTTTTAATTCTGAAGTTGGGCTAGGCAGAATTTAGCCTACCGGAGACAGCTACTGGGGGATTCATTAGCCTACGGGAGACCGTAACTTCACATATAGGACGTGGGGTGATTTTTTTTTAGTCATTTTTCGGGAAAAAAAAAGTGCGTCTTAGATGCTGTCAAATACGGTAATTATTTTTTAATCAAATTGCTACAATGTCATTAACTAATTGGTTTTATCAGTTATAATGGACCAGTTGTTAAAATTACTGTATGAATAGTACACTATTTTGAGGATTAGTAACATTTGGCTATGGTCTGTCACCAATACCTGGGTTAAAATTGGTATTATTATACTGCAAAGAAAAACGTAACAGGACCCAAAAGGACCATTTTCATTAATGTGTCCTTTCTTATGAAATAAAAGCTACATTACTTACACATGTAGTAGAATATATGAAATACCATTTCTTGTAAAAGAAAATACCTTAATATAGCAGACATACTTTCTCAGAGTTGTATTATTTTCTAGAAATTGTCTAAAACTGAGGTGGACGCAGACTTTTGAACGCCACTATATATATATATATATATATATATATATATATATATATATATATATATATATATATATAGGGTGAACCAAATGTAGGTGGACAGTAAATGATAACGTTTATTTTGAGAATACATATTTAATTTTTTTGTATACTATAATACAAAATAAAATTTAAATAAATTTAGTTATAATATTTAATATAATATAACACAAACACCATAGTTATAATGAACACCATAGTTATAATATAATATAACACAAACCGTATTCAACCTACTGTCCACCTACTTTTGGTTCACCGTGTATATATATATATATATATATATCGCCTCGATGGTGGTGTAGTTAGCATCGCTGACTACGAATCCATCGGCCCGGGATCGAGACCCGGTGACCAGACGGCGCGCAGAAAAACCCAGCTGTTCACCCTTCCACACAATAAAAGAAATTGGTTGGTAGATAAATGGGTACCCTGGGTAGCCTAGTGGTTAAGACGCTGGGCTGCTGATGGGGCTTGGTTCGGATTCCACGTTAAACTGTAGGTCTAAGGTGGAATGACGACAAGCTTGACCTTCGCCAGAATGAACATTTCGGGCGGAAGCAAAACCAAGGTTAATCAAGGTTATATACAGTATACTAGGGGCACTCAATATATTTTGCCCCACCCTTTTTTCTTAGCTAAATAATAGGCCATGGGGCTGAAATGTCTTTTGGGCCGTAAATTCGGACTTTCTGAGCTTGACATAACCGGATTTTTCCAGTTTGAACCTCCCCTCCTTGTATAAAACCGCTTTTAAACGCCCTTGTCTAAAACCGATTGTTAACGCAGCTTTGAAAATGGCGTCTGACAGTGATGTGCATCGTAAACAGAGAGCTGTTACAGAGTTCTTAACCGCAGAGAAGGAAACAGTTGGAAATATTCACAAACGTCTACAAAACGTTTACGGAGATGCTGCTGTTGATCGAAGCACAGTTGGACGCTGGTCTAAACGTGTGAGATCATCGGAGAGAGGGAGAGCCAGCCTCGATGATGAGCCACGCACCGGTCGCCCGGCATCGGCTGTGACATCTCGCACTGCAACGTGCTAGCAGCATCATTCGATCAAATCGGCGCGTCACATACAAGGAACTATCACTGGAGCTAGGAATTAGTGAAGGAAGTGTGAATACGATAATTCAGCAACTGGGATACTCAAAAGTGTGTTCACGGTTTGTTCCTCGCCAACTAAGTGAAGATCACAAAGCCTAAAGAAAAGAAATTGCTTCCGAGTCGTTGGTTCGATACGAGACAGAAGGGGATGACTTCCTTTCACGAATTGTGACGGGGGATGAGACTTTGGTACACCACTTTGAACCAGAAACAAAACACCAATCCATGGAGTGGCATCACGCAGACTTCCCACGCAAGAAAAAGTTCAAAAGGCTCTGCAGGAAAGGTTATGGCCACCATCTTCTGGGACATGAAAGAGGTGATTCTGGTGGACATTATGAAGAAAGGACAATCAACTCGGAAGCATACATTGCTACCCTACAGAGACTCCAGAGACGTATAAAGCGAATTCAACCGGAGAGGAAACTGGAAGACGTCCTTCTTTTGCACGATAATGCTAGACCACACAACAGTTTGCAAACAAGAGAGGCCATCCCAAAAATGCACTTTACTGTGTTACCCCACCCTCCATACAGCCCGGATCTGGCACCACATTCAGACTTCAATTTGTTTGGGCCAATGAAGGATTCTATTCGTGGAAGAAAGTTTCCGAGTGACGATGAGGTTGTTGAGGAGGTTAAGAGGTGGCTCCAGCGGAACTCAGCGGACTTTCATCAGCAAGGAATAAAGGCCCTTGTTTCAAGGTGGAGGAAAGCCGTAGAAAAGGATGGAGACTATGTGGAAAAATAAAACTTGTGAAAAAGGTATGTAACTACTTGTGTACAAAATTTCTGGAACTTACAAGGAAACTTGGAAAGAAAAAAAGGTGGGGCAAAATATATTGAGTGGCCCTCGTATATATACAGGGTCCACCAAAAAAGAAACATGCATCCGTACTTTTCCTTTTAAACTCAATAATTTCTTTTAACTTTTGATAAAACTTTAACGAAATAAAATAATGTTATCTGACATTTCTTTAAATTTTTAGCACAGTAGCTGAATAGACCTCATTTTAGCACGTAAACAAAAATAGAATGTAAAGATACCGTAAATACTGAAAATTGTTTTATTATACAACCAAAAATTCCTTTCATATAAAATTGTTATTAAAATGTCAAACTAAAAATACTGTTCAATGTTTTTCTCCAACTTCTATTACTTTTCGAAGTCTTGGTCTAAATTGATCTACTGCTGAATCAATCTGATCTCGTGGGAATTGGGCCCATTGTTCAATGAGAACATCTCTCAGGTGGTTAACATTTCTGATTTTCTTACCGCGATAAACTCATTCTGACAAGTTTTCCCAGATTCCATAATCAACAGGATTCAAATCAGGACTGTTCGGAATTCGGGAAGAAACTACTTCAATGTTTTCTTCCGTTCTAACACTCCTTGGACGACTACTACCTTTTTTCTGACAGTACTGCCTGCAGCATCAATTTTTTTTTCAGCAGCTGTCCGTCCTTTATTGGGGAATCCCGCTAATATTTTGTGCCTTCCATATCCCCTATTAAGCCTATAATGCTTAATAATTAAATTTTATCTTCATCAGAGAATGGCATTTGAAGGATATCTCCAGTAATTTTTTTTATCTGAAAAAAAGAAAAATTATTTCAATGTGCACATAGATTTATGGAACTAAAAAAATCAAGATAATATTAAACAACCAAATTTAATCAGTCAGTTATAAAAATTGGGTGGCTTATATAAAATTCAATGGTAATTATTGTCTGTACATTTTGTATAAATCATCCAAACACATTTTGACTTATTAGGTTACAATCACGCGCATGGTTTTTTTTTTTTTTTTGGCGAACCCGTTACATACACACAAAAATAATCATTATGTACAGTAAAAAATCTCATTCTCTGAACTTTTTAATGGAGCTAACCCACTACCTTAACGAAAGTGATTAAAATTTTTTAAAAACAAAAGGTGTTACCTGTAGGAGCTAATGTCTGGAACTTCAATGACTACCGACCAAAATGTACGAGGAATTTAGTCATTTAGGAATAACACACACACACACACACACACACACACACACACACACACACTAGAATGCAAGGCACAGCAAAATGCCCCTGAAACCTGAAACACAACCAAGGGGGAGTGCTCGGAGGTGTGAATGTGTTACTGAAACCTCTGGGTCTCCCTTAATGTGTAAATTGTGTATACTAAATTTGGTGCACATTACCTTAGCCCTTTAGGCGTGTATAAACGAATATACATACACCATCATCATGCCATATATATATATAATATATATATATATATATATATATATATCACGTTTATGACATGTCAACATATTAAATTTAAGTTTGAAGAAAGGTTACATTGTTCTCCACAAAGCACCGCTCTGCCCACACAAGCAGCTTGACACTCGCAGTATCATTGCCAAGTATATAGAGGGTCACCGTACTGACAAGGCTTCCGTACGTGGTTCATCACCACAGGAAACAGCAATGTTGTGTGTTATCACACTGTGTGTTCAAATTCCTCTCTCGTTAGTTTTCATTGCAGACAATTTTGGCTCTAGCTCTGGGTGCATAGTTCAGCAGGAGCAGAGTACACACACACACACACACACACACCTTATTCCCCATCAGGATTCGAACCTGTGCCCATCTGAAATCTAATGTTCAACGCCCGTGTCTCCGACAGGATAGAGTTAACAACAACCTGGCGACATTACCCGAGAGAAATACACACCACTTTCACCCTGAGGTGTTTTACGTACATAGTCTTTTCATAAGACGATAAGGTTGTTAAAAGTAGACACACTGATGATTGCCCTTAAACTTTTTAAAAACTATATATAATCTGCTGAAACCAGTTAATGGAAGTAGGACTATCAAATATAAATTAGTATGTACTCGTATTTCATAATGTCACGAGGCAGAAGTTTCCGAGAATTGACTTATTTCACAAGAGGTCGAATTACTGGAGTTCAGGAAGCAGAGCAAGGATAAAGGGGAATTTCGTCGTTTTGCATTCCATTATCAACAGTTAACAGTCATTATGCAGTTGAAAAATAGCTTGAAAACACCAGTCGCTGATGGTCCTGTCCAGCTCTATCTGAAAGGACACTTCGTACCGTCAAAAGACGCATATAAATGAACCCTTGCAAACCACTGCTAAATTGGATGTTCAAGTTAAAGTTAGCAAACTATATTTTCATGACATGAGCCACTATTTCAGAAGAGCTACAAGGAAGCCCATGCTCACCTCTCGGAACATTGCCCGTCGGAAGCACTGGGCAGCATTGATGGTCAAACATGATTCCGCATTTTGGAATACTGTACTGTAATCTCGGCTGCAGGCATGGGGACGAGGCCGAGGCCAGACATGGGCAGTAAATACTTTAGATGTATTTAAATAATAAATACATCACTTGAAAATAAAATTAATTAAATACTAAATAAAACACAGGTTTTCAGAAAGTATTTAAATACTAAATACATTACTCCTAAAATATATTTAAATACAATTTAGATACTTTTCAAAAAACACAAAATCACTAACATCAGCTTAAAGTCAAATAAAATCGAGAAGTCGCAGAATTAGACGCTGCAATTGTTTTGTGGCACAGAAGACATAGTCTTCACTTTACTACCATCTTTGGAAGTTATTCGGAAATATTTTCCATCAAAAAGTGGTTGCAGGTTGTGATTCGCTATTTTTATTTTCACTTCCACCATCAACAACTATTTCCCCACCTTTTCTACCACTTCCACTTGCTGCAGCCATGTTACAAATGTTGTCCTCATCTAATATGATCAACAGGCTAAGGCTAATTGCACAGTTAGCGCTGAATTTTACACAACCACATATGACGATGCCTCAGGATAGACTGCCGGCTGCCGCACTGCAGCTGTGAGTCTGTGACAGTCGCCACTGTAGCAGGCTGGAAGTTCCAGCCTGCTGAGCCTGGAACTTTCTGGAAGCACAAGCACCTTGAAAAAATGTTTTACTGTGTTCTGTGGTACCAGTTAAATACTGGCTGGTTAGTACTGACATCCTCGCAAAATTGAACAGTTCACAAAAAAGTATTTTAAAAATGTATTTAAAAACAGATATTTACAAATACTAAACACTTTTCGAAAGTATTTAAATACGTAATTAAATATACTCTCCAAAAAGTATTTATAAATACATTTATTTAAATATTTGTATTTAAATATGTATTTAAATATGTATTTAAGTATTTTCAAATACATTACTGCCCATGTCTGGCCGAGGTTCGAGGCCTTCAGAAATCCACGAGGCGAGGGCATACATTTTTCAAAGGCTTCGAGTCCGAGGCCTTAAGATTGTTAGGCTGAAGGTATTTGTACCCAGAGGTGTGATATTCGGATGCAAATAACGAATGCGGTATTTGCACCTCCGGGTCCAGTTACTCACTTTGAAATATTTTACGAATAAGCTCCTCCATGCTTTGGGAAGGCTCAATAATCTAGCCTAGCCTAGGCCTAAAGCTCTTCCAAAGTAAACTACCGTAGCTTCACAGTAGCTTGTATTTCTTTTTTTGAAATTCATAAGGAAAAGCAAGATTCTACTCAAAATTAATAAACAGACATAGCTCACTTCGCTTAGCTAATAAAAGGGAATTATTAAGCATTAAGCACGTTCATTTTTCACACGCGGCCACACCACAACACCGACACGCTCTGTTTTTACACTTAGCCGGTCACACAGTCAGACACAGTTGCCAGAACAAGATTTCTTGGGCACCATACATTAGCCCAATAACTTTTTATTTCTCATTTTAATATACCGCAATATTTCAAGTAGTTATGATATGGAAAGTTATGATGTGAAGATGATCTAGCAAAATATCTGAAGATTGTACTAACTCACTGAGTGTTGATCGTATAATTTCTGAATGGCTACAATTATTAGCGACTCTAGCGAGCATTGCAAACAGCTACATTTGGAGATGCCTTATTTTTTTAAGTTTTGCATTTTTATGTATCTTGACAATAAGAAATTGTAGTCTTAAAGTCTACCAAAGATCATTAATGTAATTGTAGCTTGTACTGTATGTGAAAGATGTTTTTGATGTACGGCAGGCCTATTGGTATGAAGTTTTATATCATGCCATTACTATATAATTATATATACGATAATAATATAATAACGATAATATTAAGAATATATTTGCACCTGATATTTCAACATGTTATATAGTATGTAATTTAATTCAAGAGTATATTTGCACCTGATATTATCCAATTATCAGACACTTTTAAAGTTATATGTGTAATACTTTATTTTATTAAAGTAAATGAAAAAGACCGAAAAAATTATTTGCAAACAATATAACAATTTACATCTGTTATAATGCCGATATTAGCAAAATCATTGTTTGCATCCGATATTATTAGTAGTATGGGCGAAAAATGGACGAGTGCAAGAATGTTACAATGTTGCAAGATATAATGATCAATGCTGCAAAGGGGTGGGGGTATGCAATGAAGGGGAGGGTGTGTGCAACAACTCAATGCTGCAAAGGGGTTGGGGGATGCTGCAGGTGCAGCCATTTGGCTGCGAAGGAGTCAAGGGGGAGAGGGGAGGTTGAGGGGAAGGGTTCTTCGGGGAGAGAAGGATGACCTCCCCCGAAAGGGGTTGCCTTAACCTAAGAGAGAAAGAGAAAGGATAGACGGAGGAAGGCTTTTGGGGACAAGGTGGGGCGTCCTAACCCCCCAAAGGGAAACTAAGCTAAGTCTTAACCTAAGAAGGAAGGAAGGAAGGAAGGAAGATCATCATTATTCAACAACTGTCATCAAACTGCCAGCTCCGAAGCCAAGCGGGTCTTAGATAGAGGAAGGTTGAGTTACCAGATACCATTTTTTATTTTAATTGTACAGGTATACATTATTAGGGTGAGTTGCTAAACACCACCATTTATTTTAATTCGTTACCAAAGCAAACGTACTTTCTGAAACCGAAATTAACAATAAAAAATTCAATCTGTTTATTAATTATTGTAAATAAATAGAATTTGCCTTTCACTGCACAAAAAATATAATACGAAACATATAACCACCAAAATAATAATTCAGACAACACACACACACACACACAATTTAACAACTTTCTCCTTACCTTTTATATATATATATATATATATATATATATATAGAGAAAAATCATAATAACTAATTTTGTCATTCCTTATATATATATATATATATATAAGGAATGACAAAATTAAAGTTAATATATATGTACCTTTGGTTAGCTTCCGCCCGAATTGTTCATTCTGACGAAGGTCAAGCTTTTCACTCCACCTTAGACCTACAGTTTAACGTGGAATCCGAACCACGCCCCATCAACAGCCCAGCGTCTTAACTACTAGGCCACCTAGGGTACCCATTTATCTACCAACCACTTTCTTTACTGTGTGGAAGGATGAACAGCTGGGTTTTACTGCGCGCCGGCTGCCGTCGGGTCTCGAACCCGGGGCTGATGGATTCGTAGCCAGCGACGCTAACCACTACACCACCACGGATTTTCACCTTAAAGTGAATTAATTATTAAAACAATATTAGCATTAAAAAAATTCACTAAACAATTGGCTTAGCAAATGAAATCGTTCCATTAACATTCTCAAATCTACACACACACACACACACACACACACACACACACACACACACAATTATAATATTAAATAATTATTATTTTACAAATTCGTTTATTTTAACATTGTGTTCAGACTACAGCTAGAAGAGGCAGGTAATGAGAATATCCAGCAAAAAGGTCCAGCCCGAGCCTTTTAAAACCACAAACTAGCGAGAAGGAATTTGGGTCAAAAACTTTTTCTCTGAAAGACACGCTTCGCACTCCAAGCGACTGTTCCTTGTAAATAAAAAATGTTTTATATTTTATCAACTTATTTTTATTTACACGTAATTTGTATATCATCATCTTAGTCATTGAAATTAATGAATAAAAAAAAATATGGATGGATATATTATTATTATACATTTTTCAAAATTAACACACACACACACACAATATATATATATATATATATATATATATATAGGTGGTACAAGTTACAATAATAATAAACAACTTTCTCGCCGAATTGTTCGTTCTAACTGGTTAAGCTTTTCACTCCGCCTTAGACCCACAGTTTAACGTGGAAACCGAATACATTAATCCGGGCGGATAGTAATGTCATCGCCCCGATCTCTGAACCGCCGGCTAATCCACCAGTAGGATACCTAGGGTACCCACTTATCAGCCAACCAAGCAGAAATTCAGTAACTAAATATAATTTTTCCACACGCCCACTCGAGAAGTCAAACCGAATACATTAATTAATCAAAGTTGAAACAATTTAGTATGGCGGCAAAATAATAAAATATTGTTGTGATCGATATTGCATAAAGGGGTAGGTTGGAGAAAACCAAGTGTTGTCGCAAATATTGACGTGGTAGAGACAGCAAGGGGTAATACGAGCACTAAATCTACGGAGAGAATATCGCAATCTTGGGAAAGCTGAGTTTAGTATGGGCGCAAACCATGGTAATGCACAAAAATCTTCTAGATTTGATGTTTGTCATAGGATATTACTGAGGTGTTAATGACAGAGTAATAAAGAGTAGCGGCGCTAATTTTGTTTCCTGGGATACTGAGCTTAACCACTCTAATGAATATATTCCTATAACGAACGGCATCCGAAAAATTGAGGACCAATTTAGTATGGTTGCAAATGATATGCACCCGAAAAAATTGACAATTAGTAGGGGCGCAAAAAATAATAATGCACATTCTAGAAATCTTTTATAGAGATGGTTGTTGCGAGGGATATTGCATAAAGGGGGCAGAAATTCAATAATTAAATACAATTTTACCACACCTACGCGAGAAGTCCCTTCATTGCATAACACCCCCTTCATTGCACACCCACTCCCCCTTTGCAACTAACTTTACAAACATATATATATATATATACACACGAGGAAAAATATTATACTATACAACGAGTACGCACAACTGGCGTTGTACTATTTAATAACACGAAGGAGTGAACACCAAAATATTTATAATTTCTTTATTATAAAATTCTCTCGAATACACAAGTAATAATAATTAACTTTCTCGCCGAATTGTTCATTTTGACAAAGGTCAAACTTTTTCACTGCCATAGACCTAGAGTTCAAATATGAATAATTCAGAAGTATCGGAACAGATCCGTGTACCAAAAACTTTTAAAATATTCTTGACTACTAGGATGGTGAGGGTGAAATTTTCAAATTGATCCGCGGCTTCCTCCGCAAATACAATCATGCTTAAAAACACACAAAGATGCTTTCGCTAGCTACAACACCAAATACAAATTTATAAACCATTCCTTTTCATTCGAGGGTTTATTCTAGCAGAACAACCAGGGTGCCCATTTAGCTACCGTCCAATTTTCTACCTTTTTTGTTGTAACCGTTAAAGAAATTTTTCTCCAAAAAATATATTGTATAAAATGAAAAAATTATTCAAAAGCTTTTTGTGTGTTCAGAAATACATCTCGTCAGGGAATGATTGCTAAGCTCTCACATCATAATTTCATCGATAATTCAAGCTCATATACAGGACCTACATTGTCTATAAGACTGTGGCGCGTGGAACATGCGGCCTTCAGAAGATGTGAACATCTGCTCTCTGGATCAGTTCAAGAAAATGGATAGGCCGAACCTTGCGATGTAGGAATTTTTTCCATGGAACCGTAACCACTGATACACCCTCGGTACGGATTGTAATACTTATTGAGGTACTTGGCCTTGATCTCCCTCATGTACACCTTCCACATTGTGTCCGACAACTAACACAGGAACTTTCCAATTTTGTTGCGAAAGATGCAAAAAGTGTAATGAAAAAAGAACAGCTTCAGAGTTCATTTACACCATGCATACACTTATCTCTTGTACACAGTGAGTGGGAAATAAAACACTAATTAAACTCGACTCATTCAAAATATCCTAAAGGAAGCATATAACCCAATTTCGGCGACCAGATGATGTAGTGACCCGTGGTACGGGTGTCACGTAAAACTGTAGATCCCCTTCATCAAATGACCTAGATATTGGGAAGGGAGTTAAGCAGTCCACAGCAATCAATCGACAGAAATCGCTGACGAAGCATTGTTGTGTACATCCGGTTACAACAACCAAATATGAATTATATAACAACCAAACCTAAAGGTTACTTTGATTACGACACAACTGGATTGAAGTTTGTAACCCAACCACGGTTAGTGAATTAACTTTTGGATTAACCTTTTGGACTAGTTGTACAAATTATTTTTATGTGCGTACGTATGTATGTGCGTATATATGTATGTGCGTATATATGTATGTGCGTATATATGTATGTGCAGTAGTTGTACGAGTACATTTTATGCATAAGAGACAGATTTGTGGATGAAGATACGCTAATAATTTTAAACTAAACGTAACTATCGTACGCAATACGTTATTTCTGTGACCCTTCTAAACTAATTTCTGTTCTTATATATAAGTAATTTGTCATAATTAAATTTATACAAATGACTTATATTAACATAGTGGCGGTATGCAATGTATAAATTACAGTATATCATTGTTGCGAGTTATCATTTAAACTAAACATGCTTCTTAATTTGACATCGTTGAACCCGTGTAAGCACTTTAAAATCTCGAGTTGACCGCGCAGCCACCGAGTTTCCAGCGAAAACAATAGGATACCCACTTATCTGCCAACCACCTAGACATTTTCGTACATTTCCACAAACTAAACAATTTATTCACACCGGCACACTATTTGAGAAACGTGCCCATATTTTTTCCTTTTTGCATAGCAAACGATACTCGTCTCTAAATTCTATTAAATACTCACGCAGACCTTTAGCCACAATCTCAGTACAATCCTCGTCATGATATATATTAATGTAGTGGTAAAAATACTTAAGATTCTCCATGATGACAAGATTTACATTCTCAGTCGCAGGGTACGGTATGAAGCAATATATTATAATTTAGTTTGTCGCACCACTCATCAATAAGACTCGCTAACCATAACCGCTGCTTCTCTTCTGCACGTGTTGTTTCTTCTACTGCACGGTATATGTAAGCTTTTATAAAGTTTAGTCCTACAACATAATTCAATACATCACTTGTACCACGTGACATATGCATGAGGAATGAAGTGCAGTACATGCCACACGTATTACTAAAATATTCCTTCGCATGGTTCAATGTAGCCTTAAAAGCATCAAATGATGGTAGAATAGGAGTCTTTCACTGTTCACCACATCTTCACACTTTAGCGAATATCACTTCATAAAACTCGAGTACGCAATATTAAAGGTAGCCATCACTATTTTTCTTCTACGCGAGAGAATACACCTGAAATCCACGGCTTTCACCGCTCAACTGAGCACGCAGGGATGCTCAGGTAGTAGTAGGAGTCACGTGACCGATCATACAGGGACGGAACTTAGGACAGATAATTCAAATGAATGAACTTGTTCATATCCTACAACCTGTTAATTTCTAGGAGAAAGAATAAGCGCGAGATAGCCCATTATAAAAGTTATGCCAGGAATTCCCGGGGTACTGGGGCACAATAGTACCCCAGGTAGAATTTAAGGGCTAAACTTGCAAAAAACTCGTATTAATTTTGATACTACGATTTCAAGGTTTTACGCACTTCTCTGTTCATAGTTAAACATAGGCGTAAGTTTTCTTCAAAACTGATATTAAGGCTGTTTAAAACTTAAGCTTACATAATGTTTAGTTAACTTTAAACATGCTTTTTGTTATGTATTAAAATCAATTACTTATTTGAGGTTTGATAATTCTTCCTCTTTCGAACTCTGTTATCTGAAAGTTCTACACTCTGTGACTTATAGTTTTCAGTCCAACTTATTAATGTTATCTTAAAAGGACAGGACGTAGAAATGGTCTTACTGTGATAACTTTATTCTCAAATGAAAGGCGTTAAGTTTCTTTAGAGGGGTATTGAGATGGTGAAGGAGAGAGTAGGTCTACTCTTTACAAACCCTACTTTTATAGTGAGACATTTGAACAAAACGATTTTGTAACACTGCAGTCGATGTGTAACAGCGCAACTTCTCCGGATTGATATATAATATATATATATATATATATATATATATATATATATATATATAATACTAATGGAAGAAATCAGTTTTAGTATTTTGGTAAATATATTTGTCAATTTTATTGGAAGCAGATTCAAACAAACTAAGGATCTGATTAACTTGAAAGAGCTTGGTAATGACGTCACAGCGACATTGTATAAAGGCAGGCGAAATTTTCACTAAGTCATTACAAGATTGGAAATAGAGGATGGAGTCGTGTTAGTTATCTCTGTGCCTTGACCAATTGCTAAGTGGTGAACATGATATCTAACGTTCCAAACAGATTTGAAGCACATAAGTTGATAAATATATCGCTCGGTAAAATTGCATCCAGACGTTCCGGAAGAGCTGGTGCATCTTGGCATAATTCCTTATTAGTTGCCTCTGTGTTACATAAAGCCCGTTTTGTTTACTTAGAAGTAGTACATAATTACCACCACACCATATTTTCCCCGCCACAAGGGCAGCCTTGATTTAACTTGTTCTATTGCTAACAGCGACAGAGATGGTTTTTTAAGAAATTGCCGTTGTCACCCATCTCCTGGTTCATATTTGTGCACAGAATCGTGCAAATTCTGTTCTTCGAGTAGCCAAAATTTCTTTCATGCAATAAAATTGTGAAAATCTATACAATTCTAAATCTTCTTGCTCTTTCTGACATCTAGTTACGAACCTCACCATAAACTTTACATGTTCTTCCTCTCCTCCCCTTTTCCAATCTGGCTCAGTTACCACTTCTCTTCACAGCTGAACTATTCGCTCGAACTTTCGCTTGCAACTCAAACTCAATTAAGAAGCATGTTTAGTTTAAATGATAACTCGCAACAATGATATACTGTAATTTATACATTGCATACCGCCACTATGTTAATATAAGTCATTTGTATGAATTTAATTATGACAAATTATTTATATATAAGAACAGAAATTAGTTTAGAAGGGTCACAGAAATAACGTATTGCGTACGATAGTTACGTTTAGTTTAAAATTATTAGCGTATCTTCATCCACAAATCTGTCTCTTATGCATAAAATGTACTCGTACAACTGCTGCACATACATATATACGCACATACATACGTACGCACATAAAAATAATTTGTACAACTAGTCCAAAAGGTTAATCCAAAAGTTAATTCACTAACCGTGGTTGGGTTACAAACTTCAATCCAGTTGTGTCGTAATCAAAGTAACCTTTAGGTTTGGTTGTTATATAATTCATATTTGGTTGTAACCGGATGTATACAACAATGCTTCGTCAGTGATTTTTGTCGATTGATTGCTGTGGACTGGTTAACTCCCTTCACAATATCTAGGTCATTTGATGAAGGGGATCTGCAGTTTTACGTGGCACCCGTACCACGGGTCACATCATCATCTGGTCGCCGAAATTGACGGGTGTTATATGCTTCCTTTAGGATATTTTGAATGATTCTAGAGTTTAATTGGTGTTTTATCACTCACTGTATACACGAGATAAGTGTATGGATGGTGTAAATGAACTCTGAAGCTGTTCTTTTTCATTACACTTTTTGCATCTTTCGCAACAATTTTGGAAAGTTTCTGTGTTAGTTGTCAGACACAATGTGGAAGGTGTACATGAGGGAGATACAAGGACAAGAAGTACCTCAATAAGTATTACAATCCGTACCGAGGATGTATCAGTGGTTACGGTTCCATGGAAAAAATTCCTACATCGCAAGGTTCGGCCTATCCATTTTCTTGAACTGATCCACAGAGCAGATGTTCACATCTTCTGAAGCATGTGAAAGAGCTAAGCAATCATTCCCTGACGAGATGTATTTCTGAACACAAAAAGCTTTTGAATAATTTTTTCATTTTATACAATATATTTTTTGGAGAAAAATTTCTTTAACGGTTACAACAAAAGAAAATTGGATGGTAGATAAATGGGCACCCTGGTTGTCCTGCTAGAATAAACCCTCGAATGAAAAGGAATGGTTTATAAATTTGTATTTGGTGTTGTAGCTAGCGAAAGCATCTTTGTGTGTTTTTAAGCATGATTGTATTTGCGGAGGAAGCCGCGGATCAATTTGAAAATTTCACCCTCAACATCCTAATGGTCAAGAATATTTTAAAAGTTTTTGGTACACGGATCTGTTCCGATACTTCTGAATTATTCATATTTGAACTCTAGGTCTATGCCAGAGTGAAAAAGTTTGACCTTTGTCAAAATGAACAATTCGGCGAGAAAGTTATTATTACTAGTGTATTCGAGAGAATTTTTTAATAAAGAAATTATAAATATTTTTGTGTTCACCTTCCTATGTTATTAAATAGTACAACGCCAATTGTGCGTACTCGTTGTATAGTATAATGTTTTTGCTCGTGTGTGTATATATATATATATATGTATATATATATATATATATATATACTTGTAACGTTAGTTGCAAAGGGGGAGTGGGTGTGCAATGAAGGGGGAGAGGTTATGCAGGGAAGGGACTTCTTGCGTAGGAGTGTGGTAAAATTGTATTTAGTTATTGAATTTCTGCCCCCTTTATGCAATACCCCTCGCAACAACCATCTATAAAAGATTTCCAGAATGTGCATTATTTTTTGGCCCCTACTAATTGTCTCATTTTTTTCGGAGCATGTTATTTGCAACCATACTAAATTGATCCTCAATTTTTCGGATGCCGTTCGTTATAGGAATATATTCATTAGAGTGGTTCAGCTCAGTATCGCAGCAAAAAAAATTAGCGCCGCTACTCTTTGTTACTCCGACATTAACACCACAGTAATATCCTATGACCTAAACATCAAATCTAGAAGATTTTTGTGCATTACCATGTTTTGCGCCCATACTAAACTCAGCTTTCCCAAGATTGCGATATTCTCCGTAGATTTAGTGCTCGTATTACCCCTTGCTGTCTACCACGTCAATATTTGCGACAATACTTGGTTTTCCCCAACCTACTCATTTATGCAATATCGATCACAATATTTTATTATTTTGCCGCCATACTAAATTGAGTTTCAACTTTGATTAATTAAAGTATTCGGTTTAACTTCTCGCGTAGGCGTGTGGAAAAATTGTATTTAGTTATTGAATTTCTGCTTGGTTGGCTGATAAGTGGGTACCCTAGGTATCCTACTGGTGGATTAACCGGCGGTTCAGAGATGGGGGCGATGACATTACTACCCGCCCGGATTAATGTATTCGGTTTCCACGTTAAACTGGGTCTAAGGCGAAGTGAAAAACTTAACCATTGTTAGAACGAACAATTCGACGAGAAAGAGTTAGTTATTATTATTATTGTAATTTGTACCACCCTATATATATATATATATATATATATATATATATATATATATATATATATAGTGTGTGTGTTAATTTTGAAAAATGTATAATAATAATATATCCATCCAATTTTTTTTTTTTATTCATTTCAATAACTAAGATGATATACAAATTACGTGTAAATAAAAATAAAAGTTGATAAAATATAAAACATTTTTTATTTACAAGGAACAGTCGCTTGGAGTGCGAAACGTGTCTTTCAGAGAGAGTTTTTGACCCAAATTCCTTCTCGCTAGTTTGTGGTTTTAAAAGGCCTCGGGCTGGACCTTTTTGCTGGATATTCTGATTACCTGCCTCCTCTAGCTGTAGTTTGAACACAATGTTAAAATAAACGTATTTGTAAGAGAATAATTATTTAATATAATTGTGTGTGTTTGTATATAGATTTGAGAATATGTTAATGGAACGATTTCTTTTGCTAAGCCAATTGTTTAGTGAATTTTTTAATGTTAATATTGTTTTAATAATTAACTAAGGTGAAAATCCGTTTATATATATATAAGGAATGACAAAATTAAATAGACACAGTTAATATGATTCTTTATTATATATATATATATATATATATATATATATATATATATATATATGACAAAAGAAAATACACAGTTAATGTGCTTATTTCTCTTAAGGGATGTTAATGGAACGATTTCTTTTTCTAAGCCAATTGTTTAGTAAATTTTTTTAATGTTAATATTGTTTTAATTAATTTACTTTAAGGTGAAAATCCGTTATATATATATATATATATATATATATATATATATATATCAGGAATGACAAAATTAAATAGACAGTTAATATGATTATATATATATATATATATATATATATATATATATATATAAGATAAGGAGAAAGTTGTTAAATTGTGTGAGTGAGTGTGTGTATTTCGTCTGAATTATTTTGGTGGTTATACGTTTCGTATTATATTATTTTTTGTGCAGTGGAAGGAAAATACTATTTATTTACAATATTAATAAACAGATTGAATTTTTTATTGTCAATTTCGGTTTCAGAAAGTACCTTTGCTTTGGTAACGAATTAAAATAAATGGTGGTGTTTAGCAACTCACCCTAATAATGTATACATGTACAATTAAAATAAAAAATGGTATCTGGCAACTCAACCTTCCTCTATATAAGACCCGCTTGGCTTCTGAGCTGGCAGTTTGATGATGACAGCTGTTGAATAAAGATCTCCTTCCTTCTTAGGTTAAGACTTAGCTTAGTTTCCCTTTGGGGGGTTAGGACGCCCCACCTTGTCCCCCAAAGCCCTCCGTCTATCCTTTCTCTTTCTCTCTTAGGTTAAGGCAACCCCTTTGGGGGGAGGTCATCCTTCTTTCTCCCCCCGAAGACCCCTTCCCCTCAACCTCCCCTCTCCCCCTTGACTCCTTCTAAGCCAACTGGCTGATTAGGGGCGTATAAGACAACGGCCACTCGGCTGGTCTTAGTGTGCACTTGGCTCCAGCCAGGTGAACACCTCTCTTGCTTTCTCTCCTTCTGTCTTTCTCTTGGGGGATAACGCCGCCTCCAAGTTTCATGACCCCTTGTTGCACCTACAGCACCCCCCACCCCCTTTGCAGTATTGAGTTGTTGCACACACCACCCCCTTCGTCGCATACCCCTCCCCTTTTGCAACATTGATCATTATCTCTTGCAACATTCTTGCACTCGTCCATTTTGCGCCCATACTACTTTATATATTCATTTCAAACATATTATTTAGAAGTTTATATGTTACAATTTACGACGAGCGAAAAGCAAAATTATCGACGCAAGTAGCTAGTTATCAGTATACCAGGTGGTATTTTTCTCTAGTTTGGCCTATTTTTTGTTATAGAATTCCATACAGTACAATAGTTTATACACACAAATAACACAAACACATTATATGAGCTCAGTTCAACTGATGACCAACTGATAGATTGCTTTCCCACACTAGTTTTGCTACATTTAGTCATTTGGTCTACTGCTGACTGACTGAATAATATTTATATACCGCGATATATATAATATTTGTGTACCTAACGTCAAAGTGACTTGTCACTAATCCGTTGGTCACCTAACTGAAAAGTATTTATCAAAGAGTGCCGTCTGACTAGTCACCTGTCTGAATAATATTTATCAAACTATGCCGCCACATACGGTCACCTGTCAGGTCATTGTCCTCACCTGAAGAATATCCACCCCAAGCGCGCCCACCTGAAGAATCTCCACCCCAACGCTACCGGGGGTTGAAAATTACAGAACAAAACAAATCGGGATTCTCTAAGGCCTCACGAAAGTCACGAGGCCTTTCCACTTTTCAGCTGGCCTCGAGGCCAAGGCCACGTTTAAGGTCCGAGGCTGAGGCCTGCAAAATATGCCCGAGGCTGGCCTCGAGGCTGAGGCCAGGCCTCAGCCCCATGTCTGCTCGGCTGAGTGTCAGTTTGCCTCATTTTCAGACAGTGGGCGTGTATATGTACAGAAACGTCCATCCCAAGCTACGGGTAAAATATGGAGGATTTTCTGTAATGATGTCTGGTACAATTTGGACCAATGGACGAACAGAGGTGGTCTGTTTAGGAACTCTTAATTTGAACCAAATGTGAAACGATCCTGGGAGATAGGTTGTTACCCACTTATTTCAATGAAAATGTATATAATATGTCATGTGGCACATTATACTGTATATATATTCTGTTTAATATGATAGAAACTTTCAAAATGTAATTTAAATTATTTGTGATTGCACCTGATATAAGACTATGTTTTACGTGTTCTATGGGCATATGTAATTTTTTATTGAAAAAGGAATATAGTTTTATGTCCCTAACCAAATAGTTTTGGAGGGGGCCATACTGAATTGCATTTGTACGTCCGTCCGTTCGTCACACTTTCGTGTCCACGCTTTAACTTTTGAACTGCTCAACATAAATTGATACACATATGAAGGATCACAAGATGATGTGTCATGAGCAGCAATCATGTCCTTGTATCAAAAGTAAAGGTCACAAATGGAAACCAGAGATCTAATGAAGCTCAAAATAAACTCGAAATTTCATACACGTATGGGTGATTACAATACGATGTGTCACGAAGAAGAATCAGGTCCCTGCATCGAAGGTCAAGGTCACAAATAGAGGTTAAATGTCAAGTGGAGGTCCGGGCCATAACTCTTGAACCACAACATAAATTGATAACCCAAAAAGATATATGGATTATCATAAGCCAATGGTGCTCTGAGTAAGAATCAGGTCCCCGCATTAGAAGTAAAGGTCACAAACAGAGGTCAAAGGTCAAACGGAGCTTTTTACGTTTGCGCCATAACTTTTGAATCGCTCTGCATGAATCAATGAAATTTTATGCATATATGGATCTTCAAAAGACAGTGTTATGAGCGAAAATCAGGCTCTCACATCAAAGGTAAAGGTCACAAATAAAGGTGGGGACATCGAGATCGTTTCGACATATTCTCGTTTGATGGCATTTACGAGTGGTAATACAGGGTGTCCATAAATGATTACCCTGATTAAAGCATGCTATAACTTTTAAATAAACACTCGTATTCAAACAGTTTTAATCATAAGTAGATAAACATACAAAGTTTTGATACATAGTTAATGAATTTAATGGGCTTCCACATGTGCATCCCTAGTGGCACGTAAAATGTCTCTGTTTTCGCAACTATGTACCTGGATATGCTCACCAATTACACCATCCCCCAGCTGCAGGACAGGCAGCCAACTGTCATCTTCCAACAAGATGGGGCACCCCTTCATTGGGCGCATGTTGTTCATGAAAAACTCGACGCAACATTTCCAAATCGATGGATTTGCAGGGACGGGCCAATCCCATGGCCCCCAAGATCACGAGACATTACCCCGCTGGATTTCTTTCTCTGGGGTCATGTTAAAGATTTGGTTTATGCAACAGTTGTTCCAGATATCAGGACATTGCGAGAACGCATTACGGATGCAATTGCAACAGTTAACCCACAAATGTTGGAAAATGTGTGGCGTGAGTGTGAATACCGTTTCGACATTTTACGTGCCGCTAGAGGTGCACATGTGGAAGCTTATTAAGTTCATTAACTGTATCACAACTTTGTATGTTTATCTACTTATGATTAAAACTGTGTTTGAATACGAGTGTTATTTAAAAGTTATAGCATGCTTTAATCAGGGTAATCATTTATGGACACCCTATATATCCGCAACTAGGACACAGTACGTTAGTGGAAATTAATAAAGTATTGATTTCCTGATTCACAAAATAAAATTAACGTTATACGTAGTTCGTATGTCTGCCCGTTTGTAAGAAAACATTTCTCGCAATTTGCGGTTGAAAATTTGCTGCGCGTATGAAATCATAGCGATTGTAAATGTACCACATACATCACTTTTTGAAGAGAATCAAGATAAAGAAAGACCCGTTTCTGTGGTACATTTACTAAAAAGATTTCTCTTCAAAATTTGTCTTTTGCATAGCAATCACTGCCATGTATCTCTGGTCATTCTCTCGCATAATGTAAGTAGTAACGCTTTGAAATTCATTACATGCGCTGCATTCCTAAAGTAAATAAACATTTGTATGTATGTATTACTGGTATCAGTTGCTCTATCATTTTTAGACGCATAATTTTCAATCCATAATTTTGCACACCATGATATATATATATATATATATATTGCAGTTTCATAATCTATATTATAATAAGAGAGCTGTCCGTCCGTCCGTCCGTCACACTTTCAGAAATTGAGAAAAAAATTCAGAAATTGTATTACGGGCGGCAATGTGAAGCTCAAGATTTTCATGACTGTGTTCTTTTCTGTAGTTTAGCAATGGGGGAAGAGTGGGGGTGGGGGTAATGGGGGAGGGGGTTAGCCCCCAAGTTGCATGAATGGGGGTGAGGAGGTTTTGGGAGATACCAGATTCAGAAATGTTGACACAATGTGAAGCTCAAAATTTTCACGGCTGCGTTCTTTTTTTGTAGTTTAGCCTGTCTAACCGTCAGCGAAGCGACGGGAACTGTACTAGTATATATAATTACAGACACCACTGACTCTTGTTTCGTAGTAAAATGTGCTCATTTTGAAATAAGTCCACTTGTATCACTTGCTGTTATTTTGTCGATGACGCGATAGAATCTGCTTTGTTGCGGAATACCTCATTCGTTTACAGTTGTAATGCATCTTGACTTCAGATCAATTTCACACACACAGTGTAGTTGGTTCCTATTCGTTTTCCCGTTACTTGCTTGTACGTAACTATTCCTTAAAGTAGTCATTTCGAAGGGATTGGAGTAGGACCAAAAACAACGCTTAGAAAGTTCTCTCTTTTATTCTGTGGCTAAATTACTCGTGATATTAAGATACGAGAGAGAGAGAGAGAGAGAGAGAGAGAGAACCTGTTCCGTTTGTTGTAAGAATATTCTTGACACGCGGACCACCCACGGGAAGACAGACGATACCATTTCATCATCCCTTGTTTATTTTGAGTTAAACGCTTTTGCAACATCAGTCAGGATTCTAAATAGCGAGATACGCCGAATGAGACGTATTTATAACCATTAAGTAGACTTCGACCCTAATGGTTATACGAAGGGATGTAATGGTTAATTGCGCTCAATTAAAATACAATAATTGCTCCCCTTTTTGACATTTGCGCGCAGTAACACGAGCCGTATACGCAGTGAAACGGCGTGTGAGGAACGTTGCCTTTCGCATTAGTCACTTCTTGAATACGAATTGGAATCCGTAACAGTACGAAGACCACCCACGCATCCGTTCCTAATTCTCTTGATAACCAATTCCGCTTCCTCTTTTATGATCTGATGAGCTCGGTCTACGCGAGCAGAATGCGAAAGAGTCCGTCCGTCGTGCGTCCTTCCGCGCGGGAGGAGGCGATCTTCACTCGAGAATGGATTCATCGATATTTGGCGGGATGCGGTCGGTGTTTCCTCTTTCCTCTCGGGGAAGAGTGAAGCGAGTCGGTCCGTCTCGCGCAGGATCCCCCCCGCTAAGATAAATCTTTCCTTTATGCTTCAGAAGCTTCCCCCACCTCCACTTCCATCTTGTATTATCGGGAATTTTTAAGTTTTAAAATATGTTCACGAGAAATTTATCCCCCCCCTCCACATTTTTTAAATCCCCATTTGGCTTTTATATATTTTATGGAATTGTTTTGTTTCGTAAATCGTGTCACTTATTGTCATCTAGATTGGTATAAGTAGAATTTTTTATGAAACTATAATTTAGTTACACTGCATATATATATATATATATATATATATATATATATATATATATATATATATATATATTTTTTTTTTTCTTTCTTCCCTGTCTATGACCTCCAATCTTTCAAACGCAGTGTGCAGGCATCTCGAAAACCATGGACCTTGATTCTGGCTCTCTTCTTTTTCTATTCGGGGTAGGGGGGGGTAGGGGTCGTTTTGAGGGCATTCGCTCTTGTCCCCTCCTCCCTGCATAAAAAAAAAATATCCGTAGTAATGAAAACCTTGTTATTCTTTGGAATAGAAGTAGAAAGTGAAATTGGATATGGACGATGAAATAAGTTGTTGAAATGATATGTAATTAAATGTATAGAATAGTTTAATGTATTTTTAATTTCTTCGCGATCTAATTTCATAGTTATTTATGCGTGAAAGCAGTAAATCTTTTTTCGAGTATTTCCTGAACACTTCCGCAATCAAACTTTTTAGAAGTTAAAACGCTTCTTTTTTTTTTTTTTTTTAATAAAAAAAAAATTCACCACTTTTGTCCATCTCTGAACGTAAACTACGTTTTAAAATAATAACATTTATATTTTTTAAGGTCCGTAGTTCCCATTAATATTTAATTCTTTAATTCATCCTCTTTACTCGTACGTTTATCATTTTGACGCTTCGCCCTAAAACTCGGCCCACGCACGCTCAAGAAACACTTCACTTGTTCTATAACATGATGGAAACATACGTGATGTACTGCTGGGCCTGGGCTAAGATAATTAATTCTATAGGTGTTATATATATATATATATATGGGATGACTTTCACAATTAAACACGTGAAATGGAAATGAATGAATGATGCATGATGGGTTTGCATCATATATATATATATATAATATATATATATATATATATATATATATATATAACATCATGAAAAAGAAAAAACTATAGTGTTTGTCATTTACCATTACTTATTCGGACTATAGTGGACTTAATTTTCCCAGAAGGAAGGGAAAAATGAAAACACGAAATAGTGCTCAAGTACTTTCATCTAATAACATCCTCACGAACTGAAATTAATTACAGTAGTACAGAAAATATTTTGCGAGTAGCTACCAGAATTTTATTGGCGTACCCTTCTTATCTCAATCTGTTCTGAATGAATTTAAAATAACAGGATCGAGCGAAAAAAGTCCCTGGCGAAGATTAAGATTGAAATTGTTTGGAAGTTGAATAATGGCAGACTCAAGAATGTTTCTATTAACATTGTTAATATAGCCATACAGTAAGGTGGCTTACTATTGGCGCTGCTTGGATATATTATATATATATATATATATGGGATGAATTTTACAATTAAACACGTGAAATGAATAAATGATGCAAACCCACAAGAAAAAAGAAAAATGATTCCAAGGTCTTTCGTGTATTCAGAAGTACACCTCGTCAGGGAATGAAGGGAGAAGGTGAGATGACAAAAATACAGTATATACAAGCGGGACAGAAAAATAAAAAGATTAACACATGATTAACAAGAGTTAATTAGAGGTAAAAGGTACTTTAACAGGATATTGTCAATTTTATACATTCCCGCACTGTTTTTTGAAATTCGAATATTCCTTTCAATTATATCTGTTTTTAACGAGCGCTTTAAACTGTCCCACTTGATACTGTGATTACATCTATACATATGGTTAAACAATGCATTAGAATTATTTGCTGTTTTACTCTAATATCTAACGTTTTACCCGTTTGACCTATATATACCGACTCACATTGTGTACATCCGATCGAATACACACAACCAACCACATTATCCGGGCTATTCTTTATTAGGCGTGATTTAACAGTATTATTATACTTAAAGACTACATAATACCAATTGCTTTAAGTAAAGTCGGAAGATATTGAAAATTTACATGGTAAGGTAGGTTAAGGATATTTTTGCGCTCAAATTCCTTTACAGTTACACTATTATAATACCTATTCTTGGCTTTCCTAAGGCAGTTATCTAAGAAATGAAATAGGATAACATAATTTAGTAATATATACACACTTTTTTCTTTGCTGGAACACTGGTATGGGGTACCGGTACCTTTTAATGAATTGACTGCAAAAATAAAATTCAAAAATTTGTCTTTCATTTACATCTCTGCTCGGTTTTTACCGCAGCTTTAATTGTTCAGTTGCCATAACCGCCACCCTACGTTCATTTATTTCACACACACACACACACACACACACACACACACACACACACACACACACACCAGAGGACCAAAACTGTTTCATCAGCTGCCCAAAGACCTAACGAACACGAGTGGTGTTGCGGTGGACATCTTTAAAAGAAGATTAGATGCCTGGCTCAGAACAATCCCCGATAGGCCGGGCGTACCTGGCTATGTGAGGTGGAGACTGGAGAGTACAAGAAACCAACTCACTACTTCACCAGGCCAACTCGAAAGGAGGGGCGACAAGCTTGACCTTCTTGAAATAAGGAATCATTGCACGGAACATTTGAAAGGTTGAAAGGAAAGGTGTGTATACACATACATATAAATACCTTTCCTTTCAACCTTTCAAATGTTCCGTACGATGATTCCTCATTTCACGAAGGTCAAGCTTGTTGCCCCTCCTCTCGAGTTGGTCTGGTGAAGTAGTGAGTTGGTTTCTTGTACTCTGCAGTCTCCACCTCACATAGTTGCTGTCTTTTGTAGTATTTTCCTCCTCGGAAAATAACTAATACTTCGTTATTTTGGGTTCAATTTAGGTTAGGTTAACCTGACCTTTACAACCTAACCTAAAACAAAAATAACGGTGTGTAAAAACCTGAAGTAGCAGCAATTTGATTTAGAATTTTTTAATTAAAATTCTAACGCGAGTGAAATTCGAAAAAATTAATCATTGTATGCGCTTTTTTACTGTATTCTCGAAACTTTTCAATGCAACCCTTCCCAACCTTAACGCAAGCGTAAGTGATTGAAAAAATAAATAAATAAATAAATAAATAAAAGGCATCACCTGTTGGAAGTAATGTAACTTCACTGATCACGGACGAAAGTGTAGGAAGAATTTGGCATTTTAGAATATATATATATATATATATATATATATATATATATATATATATATATATATATAATATTATATATATATATTATATATATATATATATATATATATATATATATATATTATATATATATATATATATATAAAAGGAAACTTTAAAAATGGCAGAGATTTTAAGTTCCTAATCCAGTTTGTGTAGAGCAAGCCTAAAGGGATATGATTGTGCTTAGATTAAAACCTCGCATTTTTTTTTTGTCCTGAGGTGAAACTCAAACTCGCGTTGTAGTTTGCTACCCGAACCTAGGTATCAAGACAAGAGTGTCTGCAGTGCCAACTAACGACATAGACACAAAAATACATATGAACCAGACGTTCATTTGATTCTGCTAAGAGTATTGTTTGCTTTCATGGTGATGAGCCACGTGCGGGAGCCTTGTTAGTACAGTGACCTTGTTATGGGCTGGGCAATGATGCTTCGACCTGTTCACCATGAATTGATATATGGACAGAGCAGTCCCTGTGTAAAGCAATAACTTTTTTTACACCTAAGCTGTTAACAAGTGTGTCTGAAGAATTGTGTGATATATATAGGTTAATTAAAGAGTTACAGACTGGTTCTACGTCAGGGGTAGATGACTTATCGAATGAGCACTTAAAATATGCAAATGACGTAGTATGTCTGCATATATCATAGCTCCTATCAGCCATGCTGGCTCATAGCTATATCACTGCAGAGTTCATGAGGGTATATATCTTGCCCCTGGTCAAAAATAAGTACGGAGACATTCTGTCCAGCAATAATTACAGGCCTATTGCTGTCGCTTCCTGCTTCTCGAAACTACTAGAAAAACTCTTGTTACGTCGATTAAATGATTTCCTATGGACATCTCCTAATCAGTTTGGCTTTAAAAGGTCCCACTCAACTGACCTGTGTATCTATGTACTTAAAGAAACAATATCTAAATACATTGACTGTAATTCAACTATTTATAGCTGTTTCCTTGATATAAGTAAGGCATATGATAGGGTGAACCACAATATTTTATTTGCAAAACTAAAAGACAGGAAGGTTCCCATGTACATATTAAATTTATTGAAATTTTGGTATTCCCACCAATCTTTCACTGTTTGGTGGGGCAATGTACTATCCTAGTGTTTTGGCTCCTCTTGCGGGGTGAGACAAGGCTCCTTGCTCTCCCCTATGCTGTTTAATGTGTATATCGACGGATTAATTGCTTCACTTAATGAGGCAACAGTGGGATGTTGTATAGATAACACAAGGATAAATAACTTAGTTTATGCCGATGATATGGTGTTAATAAGTCCTTCTGTTAAAGGTCTGGATCGGCTACTAAAAGTCTGCGAAGTGTATTCGCAGAAACATGATATTCTTTTTAATGTTACAAAAACTAAGGTTATGCAATTTCATCCCAAAAGCTGTAATCAGCCAGCTGATATAAGGTTTAAAATGAATGGTGAAGTAATTGAGGAAGTACAAAAGTTTAAGTATTTGGGTCAAACTATTACCAGCTCCTTGAGTGATGACTCGGATATAAGAAAACAATCTCGAAGCCTGTGTGCTAAAGCGATAATATGACCATAAGGAACTTTCGATTATGTACAAATGAAGCTAAAGACTCTCTTTCGTACTTTCTGCAGTAATATATACGGACAGCAACTGTGGGTGAATTATAAAAAATGTTCTGGCAGAACTCTAAATTTGCCGTATAACAGGTCTTTTCGACTTGCATAAATTACCCCCGAGATGCTCAGCTTTGCAAATGTTTGCTACTCGCAATGTCCCGAGCTTCCCGGGGGTAACAAGACGTGCTCAACACAGTCTAATGCAAAGAATTAAAAAAAATCGACCAACCCGATCATCCAAGCTATCCATGAGTCCTGCCATTTATCCTCTAAGCTATGGACTTGGTACGAAAACGTATGTCTGTAGCTCCACTTAACTTCGACATGACAGTATTATTTCTAATCAATTGTATATATTTCTATCCTTAGTATATGAACTGTCATCGTGTTAATAATATTTGTCATATGGACTATAGTCTGCCAGTAAACCTTTTCATTTTCATATAATATATATATATATATACAGGGCGTCCCAAAAAAATGTATACACACTTTAACAGCTGATAGCTCAATTGATGTTTCTTTCTTTCCAAGTTAAACCCATTAGAATTAATAATGGCAGTCAGACTAAGCTTTGAACAAAGGAAATTCATTCTAAAATGCTACTGGAAGTGTGAAAACGCAGTTGAAGTGCAAAGACAGTTTAGGAGGGAGTTTCAAACAGATCCACCAACGCGACTTACCATCACTCGAATTAGAGATAAGTTTGAAGCCGATGGAACTGTTCAGAATTCCACAAGAAGCGTTCCGGAAGACCACGGACATCGACAAGCCCCACAAAGCAAGAAAGAGTACTGGAAACGTATCACCAAAGTCCAAGAAAATCTGTGCGGCAAGCGAGTCGTGAGGTAGGAATTTCAGAATCGTCTGTCCAACGCATTTTGAAGCGCTGTCAATGGAAAAGTTACATTCCAAGATTAGTCCATGCTATTAATGAAGATGATGATCCGGACCGAAGAGTGGAGTATTGCGAGTGGTACTTGGCACGATGTGGATGTGGATTGGACGAAGGGGTTTCGTAGAATACCCTCCGCGTTCACCAGACCTCACACCACTAGACTTTTTTTTATGGGATACTTAAAAGACAAAGTCTACGCTATAAAACCTGCAACAGTCGCTGAATTGAGAGCAGCCATTGAACGAGAATGCACACACCAACGAAATGTTTCGTGATGTTTGCGATTCCATTGCTTCGCGTTATCAGCAGTGCCTGGACCAGAACGGACGTCAGCTTGAAAACAGGCGTTGACAAAACAATTAAATAATGTCTGTAGATTCTATTACATTTTGAAAATGAAATGTATTTTAATAAACACTGCCTTTATAATTATTTAAAGTGTGTGTACATTTTTTTGAGACGCCCTGTATATATATATATATATATATATATATATATATATATATACACACAAGGTGTACATAAAGTCGATCTATTTTTGTGAAGCACTTGGAAATTATATGGAATTCAATCATAAAATGATAGTGGTAACATTTATTAAATAATTAAGAGTTGGATTCGCCGTGACGCCCATCAGTATCCCTGTACAGTGTACAGCTCAAATCGTTCCGCAGCATTTCTAAACACATTCTGGAGCATTTGCGGGGTTATGTTATCTGCAGCAGTTCGTATACGTGTACGTAAGTTTTCAAGACTCGTAATCTTCGTCTGATAGACGTGCGACTCGATAAAGCCCCATGCAAAGAAATCTAAAGGGGTTAAATCTGGTCATCTCGCTGGCCAAGGTCTGTTGCTTCCGCGTCCGATCCAGCGATTTGGAAAACGTCCATTTAGATAATCCTGAACAATTTTGGCATAGTGACAAGGAGCACCATCATGTTGATAGACGACGGTACTAACAATCCTATCCCCGTCGTCTATCAACGTGATGGTGCTCCTTGTCACTATGCCAAAATTGTTCAGGATTATCTAAATGGACGTTTTCCAAATCGCTGGATCGGACGCGGAAGCAACAGACCTTGGCCAGCGAGATCACCAGATTTAACACCTTTAGATTTCTTTGCATGGGGCTTTATCAAATCGCACGTCTATCAGACGAAGATTACGAGTCTTGAAAACTTACGTACACGTATACGAACTGCTGCAGATAACATAACCCCGCAAATGCTTCAGAATGTGTTTAGAAATGCTGCGGAACGATTTGAGCTGTGCAGGGATACTGATGGGCGTCACGTCGAATCCTACTCTTAATTATTTAATAAATGTTACCACTTTATCATTTTATGATTGAATTCCATATAATTTCCAAGTGCTTCACAAAAATAGATCCTGACTTTATGTACACCCTGTATATATATCCTAGATGCACTTAAAGGCAATAAAAACTATGATGTCATATACATAGATTTTGTTAAAGCTTTCGACAAATGCGATCATGGTATAATAGCACATAAAATGAAACATATGGGAATAACAGGCAAAGTGGGACAATGGATCTACAACTTCCTCAGAGAACGTCTGTATGTCGTCAAAATTCAAGGTGTATCATCATCAGAATCCGAAGGACGCAGCTCAGTACCACAAGGGCCACTACTGGCCCCATTCCTGTTCATTATCATGCTAACAGACATAGACACGAGTAAACAGCAACAGTATAGTAACATTCTTTACGGACGATACAAAGATCATCAGAAAAATTAGCGGTGCAAATGAAGTGGAGGCCTTGCAGAGTTACAAGGAGTTACAAGGAAAAGAAGTACCTCAAAAGGCCTTGCGGCCCATACCGAGGAGGTACCAATGGCAACGGGTGCCAGGGAAAATTTTGTACACACACAAAGTGTGCAAGATTTGGTCTAACCTTTTCTTGAACTGATCCACAGAGGAACTGTTCACAACTTCCGAAGGGAACCTGTTCCATGTGTCACAGATCTTATATGTAAAGTAATTCCCACACACACTACAGGGTGGGCCGTAAGTTTCCATACATAGGAAAAATAAACATTTTTTTATGGACAACCATTTTTATTTATATAATATGCTCTACATGGTTGCCATTGTTTTGAAAACACATTTCAATACGTGTTCCCCACTGTTGATGAACACGCATTAGCACAGTTGACGTTATGCTTGTAATGGCGTTGGTGATACGTTCCTTTAGATGATTTATGTCTCGTATCTTTTCCTGATACACCATGGCCTTCAAGTGCCCCCAAAGATAGAAATCAAGGGGGGTGAGATCTGGGGATCTGGGAGGCCACTCCACAGGACCACGCCGACCAATCCAAGCATCCGGAAACTGCTGATCCAAATACCGACGCACGTGAAAACCATAATTTAAATTTTCCTATGTATGGAAACTTACGGCCCACCCTGTAGTCCTAAACCGTTTCAAATCCAACTTCCAACCATTGTTGCGAGTTGGGTTATCATTTAAACTAAACATACTTCTAAAATCGACATCGTTGAACCCGCGTAAGAGCTTGAAAACCTCGATCAGTTGACCGCGCAGCCTCCGAGTTTCCAGCGAAAACACGAACAAAATATACACCTGTTCAGAAGACAACACTATGACATTTAACATTGAGAAGTTTTAGCTCTTGAGATATGGTAGAAATGAGGAACTTAAACAGACTGCATATTATGCTCCAGATAGACAGGAAATTCAGAGAAGCATGAAAACGGTCGACTTGGGGGTAATAATGACCGATAATTCCAAATTCGAGACAAAATCAGATAGCAATAAACAAAGCAAAAAGAGTCACGGGACAGGTACTAACAACCTTTCAAAGGAGGGACAAGACAGTAATGATTCCCCATGATGAGAACACTGATCATACCAAAACTTAAATACTGCTCAATTTTGACGTCCCCATATAAAAAGGAAGAAATTAATAAACTAGAAGAAACGCAGACACATTTCACAGCCAAGATTGATAGCTGCAAAGAACTCAACTACTGGGAAAGACTACATAAACTAAATCTGTACTCCCTGGAAAGATGATGATGGAGGTACACCATAATCTAAATATGGGAAATGATCGAAAAACTGGTACCAAACCTCAAACTAAACCCAATTACTATTCAAACAACGCTTGAAAATAGGAAAGGCAGAATGTGTAATGTTCCCAAATGAAAGGCCCGACAAGGCACCTCTTCAACACTGAAGGAAAATAGCTTGGTTGTCAATGGGCCAAGATTTTTTAACCATTTTCCAAAAAACCTCAGAAACGTTACAGGGTTCAAAGTTGAAGTCTTCAAGAGAAGGCTAGATGCCTGGTTCAGGACGGTAACAGATGAGCCGGGTGTACCTGGCTATGTGCGGTGGAGAGCTCAAGAAAGCAACTCGCTCCTCCACCAAGCCAGATCTAGATGCGGGGTTACCAGCTTGACCTTCGTGTGAAGAGACACCAACATCAACGAAGAGATCATTTGAAATTGTTTCAACGATAACGACTCTTCACCGGATCAGTATATATATATATATATATATATAATAACTTCCTTAACAGAAGTTACAAGTATGAATAAAGCAATTAAAATTTGAATTCGAACTTGGAGTGATTAATTAAATCTTTTGTGGAGTTGGTTCAGAATCGTAAATTTCAATAGTTTCCCCTTTTCCCATTCAGCACCTGTTCAATTAACTCCCCTTCATTCTTCCCTTCCACCCCCTCCACCCCCTCACCCTTTTTCCTCTTCGTGTAACCTTCTTACAAGGAATAAAGTTGCCTCCGTAATCATATAAATTTTTCACTTAAGGGGATCTCTTTGGCGGGAAGAAATCTCGTTCAGGCGGAATTTCCCCTCTTTGAATCTGAGGGAAGTAATTGACAAAGTTTGTTTAACACACACACACACACACACACACACACACACACACACACACACACACACGAAAAAGCAATTAAGTTTTCGGAATATTTTTTTTATTTTCCATTTTTACTGTTTTGATTCTTTATCTGTATCGCTGATGAGGCACCTATGTTTCTCCGCTGGTTTTTTACTTGCGGTTTGGCGACCGCAACAATGTTTGAGGCGCGTACTACCGCGGAAACACGTTACGTCAGACCCTGAAACCATTGTATGAAGGAACTCGTTGTGCTGTCCACGCAGAAAATTCTTTTAATAATTGACATCGACGCCGCATGAGTGTGTTACAAGGAAAGAGGAAACCTCAAATACCTTTCGGTCCACTCGGGGAGGTTCCTGTTATTAAACTAATGCATTTTTTAATTATTCTAGAAGCAGTGGAATACTGGATAAAAAACATAAAGCTCTCACCCCTCCCTCCCCGCCGGAGACGGGTACGGTAAAAGGTTGAAGAAAGTACTTTGACCATGGAAAAGTTTCCAAGGAAATTTTATAGGAACGAAGAGAATAGAAAAACTACCTTTAAAATTATGCTCTGCACACGCAGAAATCGTATACAGTTGTATAAATTGATATAATATATTTGTATATCAACTACTTGGTATCGTCACAAAAACCTCGAACATCTCATTTTGATTTTATACAAAATATTTACAGCCCCAATCACGGAAGTATGGGGGCCAACAAAGATCCCATGGCTCACTTCATGCTAGTTCAAAAAGAAATAAGAGAAGAAAAGGTCGAACTCTTCACTTACATACGTGCCAAAGCTATCACGCAAATATAAGTTCCTCTCCTTCTTTTCGCGTGGGCCACTGCCGACAGTGATGCGATGCTACTGCGGGAAAGGGGTTGAAATAGGAATTGAAGACGGAAATCAGATCTTCCACACTGTGCCAGCACTCGCCATGCGCACCCAGTTATTCATGAAAGAAAACAAAGTGATACCAGAAACGCAACTTTACCTCACCCAATCTATGCCATGTATTTACAAAAAAAATTTTTTTTTGTTCATTAGGAAGAATTAGGAAAAAAAAAATTATATTTCCACAAAATACTTAGCTACTTTGTTCTTGGGCAAGTGTGTAAGCATGTTTTCTGTAATTGAATGTCTGTCATGCGTAAATGTCTGCCAACTCTTTGAATGTGGCCGAGTTTCAACTCGTCTCCCCCGTGAAAGGTGTTTATGCGGCAAGTGATATGTTAAATCGTTCATACTAATCATTGTTGTGCCACCACGAGAGTAGAAGGAATCTCTCTCCCGCCAGGAATATCAGTGGGAAGTCTCTGTATCTATCCCCATGTGCTCGTCCTTTTTGGAGAATAAGAGTTTTTCGGCTACGGCGTATTTGAGTTTCCCACTTGGAGGTGTTTATGAGGCAATTTATTAAAAAATGGGTTACTCAATGGTTGATCATGCTCTGGGGGGCACAATGCAACCAGAGACATCTCTCTGTCGGGAGGACTAATTGTACGAGTAAATGTCTAACCAAACTCTGCAGGGTTACGTCATAATACTATTCTCAAAATACTTACCTAGTCGATTCTTAAATTATGCGTCTCAAACCCTGAGTGTATTCATAACTTTGTCCAACCTATTTTTAAACATATTTATACTTTAGATTGGAATAACCTTCGAAGGAAGTTGGTTTCAGATATTAACTATTTTGTAGAAGAAATTATCGCGGATAGAGGTACTAGATGTTTTCAGTTCCAATTTAAAACCATTATTTCTCGTCGGATTGGTATTAAATGAGAATAATTTCCCGTAGCCTACCTTGTCTATTCCATTGATCATAAGAAAACTTGAATAAGCTAATAAGGGATCAACTTTGTGGCCCTTGCTCGTACCCTTCCTTTCCAACCTTTTTATATTCTTCCTAAGGGACGGATACCAAAACTGTACACACTATTAGAGTTGAGGTCTAACCAGTGAATTGCATGCGGGAGGTGCCCCCTTGGGGCATTGGTTTCTGCGCGTATGTAGGAGAATTACGGCATTTGATGGAGGGAGGCCCATGGTGTAATGGTTATCATATCTGACCGGCAATCGGAAGATCCCGGGTTCGATTCCCGGGTGGTTACCTCATTTTTTCATGTTTCGTTCTCCCTCCTCATCTTGCGCGGAATATTCTCCTATACAAGCGTCGTTCTTTACGTTAATTATACTGCGTGTTTGCAGTTAAAATGTATAATATGTACGGCATGCGGGAGGTGCCCCCTTGGGGCATTGGTTTCTGCGCGTATGTAGGAGAATTACGGCATTTGATGGAGTGAGGCCCATGGTGTAATGGTTATCATATCTGACCGGCAATCGGAAGATCCCGGGTTCGATTCCCGGGTGGTTACTTCATTTTTTCATTTGTTTCGTTCTCCCTCCTCATCTTGCGCGGAATATTCTCCTATACAAGCGTCGTTCTTTACGTTATATATATATATATATATATATATATATATATATATATATATATATATATATATATATATATATATATATATATATATATATATATATAATATATTTAAATTGGCTACTGGGGACTTGAAATTTTAATGAAAAATTTTGTTTTGTCACATTGTTGAAGAAAGAAAATAGCTTCAACATAAGGAAGACCAATTACTTTAAATATTGATATTCAATTTATGAAACTAAAATAAAATTACTTTATCATTTTACTGAGTAACCTCGTAGTAGTTCCATGCGTTGGTCTCTCTTCACACAAAGGTCAAGCTGGTGGCCCCAGGTTTGGTACCAGTTTTTCGATCATTTTCCATCAGGGTTGGTTTGGTTTAAACCATGGTTTAAATAATTTTAAAAAAACCCAAAAACAAAAGTATATGAAGAAGAAATAAAAGAATACAGGCAACCTTGCATTTATATTTTGTGCATGCATGTATTTCCATTAATCTAAACATAACCCCACTTGCATTATGGAGATCTATCAGGGAACTGTCTGAAGATGTGCGGAACAATGCATCAGTGTTCATAACTGTCATCTCATGCTGCAGTTGAAAGAATTTTTTCTGCTTTTGGACTGATACAGTCCAAATTAAGAAATAAATTAGGAGTTGATAAAGCTCTTTGTATTTCAGGGTTGGTAAATAAAACAAATTTTTTAATAAAAAACCCAAAACTTTTTTTTTACGTATAGGCTAGGCCTATATGGGCTAAAGAATTATTTTTTAAATATTTGGTTATATGCACATATAAGTCAGGTGCTTATTTTCTTAATTTATGGTTAGGCTATTGTTTTCTCCGCTTTCATTTTTTTTTAACACAAATTATATTAGAAATACTAAAAGTTTTCAATTTCCTCAATTTATATATATATAAGCCTACAGGCTGTATATTAAAAACCAAAAAAAAGTTTTTGTTTTTAGAAAAAAAAACTGGATTTTGTTTTTTTTACCAACCCTGTTTTCCATGTATATATTATGGTTCTCTCTCTCTCTCTCTCTCTCTCTCTCTCTCTCTCTCTCTTTTGGGGCCACTGTTGTTTACCATTTACATAAATGATATCGACGGTGGCATCGTCAGTCGGATCGCCAAATTCGCTGATGACACCAAGCTTGGGGCCAATGTTGGGACGCCCGAAGCGATCGAGGAACTGCGGGCGGACCTAGGTAGGATAGGAGAGTGGTCCGAAAAATGGCAAATGCCGTTTAACTTGGGCAAATGCAAAGTGATGCACATTGGCTACGCCAATCCCAAGTCGGACTACTCGATGTTGGGCAGTAATATCGAGGTGACTGATTTAGAAAAGGACTTGGGAGTGCTAATTAGCAGCGACCTTAAGTTTACGAAACAGTGTGTAGAGGTGGAAAAGAAAGCCCAGAAACTATTGGGTTATATCAGGAGGCAATTTCAGTTTCGGAACAAGGAGATTGTGCTCTCACTGTACAATTCCCTTGTTCGGCCGTACCTGGAGTATGCTGTGCAGTTCTGGTCGCCCACCCTCAGGAAAGATATTGAGAGGCTGGAGCGAGTGCAGGCGAGGGCCACAAAGTTAATCCCTTCCGTTAGGCATATGGGCTACAATCGACGGTTACGCGCCCTGAACTTGTTTTCGCTTGAAACTCGGAGGCTGCGCGGTCAACTGATCGAGTTTTCAAGCTCTTACGAGGGTTCAACGATGTCGATTTTAGAAATATGTTTAGTTTAAATGATAACCCAACTCGCAACAATGGTTGGAAGTTGGATTTGAAACGGTTTAGGACTAGTGTGTGTGGGAATTACTTTACGTATAAGATCTGTGACACATGGAACAGGTTACCTTCGGAAGTTGTGAACAGTTCCTCTGTGGATCAGTTCAAGAAAAGGTTAGACGAAATCTTGCACACTATTTGAGTGTGTAAAGACATTTAGGACCTCAGTCTGCGGAAATTTCTTTTCCTATAAAATAGTTAATATCTGGAACCAACTTCCCTCAGAGGTTGTTTCCAGTCAAAGTGTAAATTTGTTTAAAAATAGGCTAGACAAAGTACTGAACACACTCATAGTTTAAGATTAAAACCTCAGAAAACTCTGCAGGAGTTCGCTTGCTCGGTGTCTCTGTGAGCAAGCTAAATATAGAGCTATTTATATATTCTCCACTTTCCTGTAAAATTTCCTTGGATACTTTTCCAGGGTCAAGGTATTTTCTTCAACCTTTTTCCGTACCTGCCTCTGGCAGGGAGGGAGCGGAGGGTGGGGAGAGAGCCTTCTACTTTTCTATCCAGTTTTCTACTACTGCTAGGATAGTTGAAAGAAAAATAAACTCACAAAATTTTCCCTGGCACCCGTTGCCATTGGTACCTCCTCGGTATGGGCCGCAAGGCCTTTTGAGGTACTTCTTTTCCTTGTAACTCTCTCTCTCTCTCTCTCTCTCTCTCTCTCTCTCTCTCTCTCTCTCTCTCTCTCAGAGGGAGTACAGATTTAGTTTACGTAGTCTTTCCTAGTAGTTGAGTTCTTTGCAGCCATCAATCTTGGTTGTGAAATGTCTGAATATCTTCTAGTTTATTAATTTCTTCCTTCTTGTATGGGGACATCAAGACTGAGCAGTATTGAAGTTTTGGTATGATCAGTGTTTTCAACAGGGGGAATCATTACTGTCTTGTCCTTTCTTTTAGAGGTTGTTAGTATCTGTCCCGCGACTCTTTTTGCTTTGTTTATCGCTATCTGATTTTGTCTCTCGAATTTGGCATCATCGGTCATTATAACCCCAAATCTATCGCTTTCGTGCTTCTCTGAATTTCCTGTTTGTCTGGGGCATAATATGCTGTCTAAGTTCCTCATTTGTACCGTATCTCAAGAACTGGAATTTCTCGGTGTTAAATGTAATGTAATGTCTTCTGACCATTTGTATATTTTATCTGTGTCCCTCTGCAAGGCCTCCACCTCTTTTACATCGCTGATTTTTGTATCGTCTGAAAAAGATGTTACTATACTACTGCTGTTTCCTTCATTTTCTATGTCTGTTAGGATGATAATGAAAAGGAGCGGGGCCAATACTGTTACTTGTGGTACTGAACTGCGTACTTCCGATTCTGATGATGTTAAACCTTGAATTTTAACGACCTGCAAACGTTCTCTGAGGAAGTTGTAGATCCTTTTTCCAACTTTGCCTGTTATTCCCATATGTTTCATTTTATGCACTATTACACCATGATCACATTTGTCGAAAGCTTTAGCAAAATCTCTGTATATAACATCGTAGTTTTCATTGCTTCAAGTGCCTCTAGGATATTGTTTTAGTGCTCTATAAGTTGTGATAGGCATGATTTTTCTGATCGGAATCTGTACTGATTTTCGTTGAATCTTTCCAGTGTATCCAAGAAATCGTAAATTTTCTCTCTAACTATTCTTTCAAATGCTTTGGTGAGGTGAGACATCAATGACACTGGTCTATAGTTCTTTGCTTGAGATCTGTCCCCTCCTTTATATATAGGGACAATATTTGCTCTTTACAAGATACTCTGTATTTCCCCAGAGTCTAGGGATCTTCTCCATATCCAGTACAGTATATGGATGTGGCTATTTCATTTTTTACAGTTTTTAATCAATAATGCATTTCATTTGTCGGACCTGCAGCTCAGTGTGATTTCATTTGTCCTGTAGCTCTCGCTACATCTTCTGAGGTAAAATCAAAGTCTGTTATACATTCTCCTTGCAATATTTTCCTCAAAGAATGTATCTATGTCAGGTATAGCTTTGTCACTTTTTGGGATACTGAAGACTGATTCATACTGGGCTCTCAATGTTTCGCATATTTCTTTTAGATCGTCGGTTAGTTCATTATTTCCTTTGAATTCTTTCCTTAAGGGTCCGATAGTGACCCGCGTTTGTTTTCTTTCTTTTTGCATAGCTATAGGAGTAAGTTTGGATTATCCTTTATTACTTCTACCGCCTTTTCCTCTTCCCTCTCTGTATGCCCCTGAATCAGGACTTGTGTGGCCCTATCGATACTCTCCAGCTTTTCTTGTATTACTTTCCTGGTATTGTTACCTCTGCAATTAACTAACTTCTTCGCTACTCTTTCTTTTGCTGAAAAGTGTTCGCTTTTGCCTCTCGAACCAGTTCCTCTTCCCTTTTGGCTGTGCTGTTGGAGCATATTTTTCTCAAATTTCCAGCGTCTTTTCTTCTAAGATTGTTAGCATTTCTTCGGTTGTTTTATTCCCAAAAACGGCTTTCCACTCTGTTTGGGCCATGTGTGATATGATTGCTTCCCACTTTATAGTCTTGAAGTTAAGTTAAAAGTCCCAAATTTGCTTCTTTCTTCAGTATGGGTATTATCTTTTAATGTTTTTGCCATATTTGTTGATATTTCGATTACGTTGTGGTCTGAGATAATAGTTGGGGTTATTTTTATGTCAACAATCAAGTTCATGTTATTTGTTAATACCAGATCTAGGCAGTTATTTTTTCTGCTGTTTTCTGTTATCTCTTGCGTCACTCTTTTGTTAGAGCTATCAACATTTTTGCTTGCTCCTGGTCTTGTGGCCCCCTTCGTCCTAGTATACACACACACACACACACACACACACACACCTTTTTGTATTTTATAAATGGGAAATTAACTGCTGGATTTTTGTTGTAATACCACTTTTATTCAGACTTCAAACGAAACACGTGCAACCGTCATCAGGCAGAAAGACTATACAGTATATAAAATAAGACTTTTTCACATCATTTTAGCTACAGTATACAAGTAACAAATTCTGGTGCTGTATATTGTGGAGTGAGCTAAGGTAAAACATTTAAACAAGTTTGAAATGTGAAAACTTTCAGTTTCCATATTTTTACATTAGATTATTAAAATTTATGAAGGGAATTGATTTTTTTTAAATATAGGCAAAGAATCGGTATCGTCACTTTTTTACGGAATCGGCATCGGCTAAAGTTTGGAATCGATACATCACTACTTTTAAGTGTAAACTAGTGGTCTGCATAGGCACGGATAGGACCGTAAGCCCGTGCCTGTCCCGACCCATGTTCCGGGACCTTGTTGAAAGCACGATGAACGCGGGCTGAGTATGAGTTGAAAATATAGTTTGGTTACTGGCGTGGGCGGGTACAGGTTTCAACTTCTTTCAAATGTATAGTGAATGATAAAAAATAAAATAAAAATTAATTTAAAATGTGTAAATTAAAAAAAAAGCCTCAAACATTTATTTCATAGTTGCTGCTTGCATAATACACGACTTCGATAGTACCTAATACTAAAGATGGTGTCGGTCGGTGACACAGTGTCAAATGCGGGCTGACCCGAGCCTGGTATGTGTTTTATCGGACACGGGCTTCAAAATAAAAATAACATAACTGGCCGGACCGGGTCGGGCCTGAAAGAGTAGGCCGTGCAGACCTCTAGTGTAAACTAATTTTAAAAACTGATTATTTCAGTTGTAAAATATTATTAAATCTTGATGTGATTGATTGATTCAGTTTCGTATTGGTGAACTTAACACTCGTTTAGGTTTCATGAGGAACGATCTTTCTATTGTCCAGTTAAGATTAAGGGAACTCGTCATTAAACTCAAAATTAAGAAGTTCGGTGTCGCCTTCAACGGAAATTGTGTATAAAATACTTTGACGTTTTCAGTTATTTTTATTCGCATATTACCGTTTTGGCTTCGTTATTGGACCATCTTTATATATATATATAGTGGGAAATTTTTTTTATCCATTCCTCATTGCTCACTGAATTTGCATTTGAGTTCAACTGTGACATATAGGCCATTTGCCTCCCTTCTCGGTTTTCTTTCACTTTCTTGCTCTCACTCACGCTCTCCCACGTAGTGCTTTTTTTTCTGGTTTACCCTTTTATATTTATATATATATATATATATATATATGGGATGAATTTCACACTTTAAACACGTGAAATGAATGAATGATGCGAACGCACAAGGAAAAAGAAGAAAATGATTCCAAGGCTTTTCGTGTATTCAGCAGTACACCTCGTCAGGGAATGACGTCATTCCCTGACGAGGTGTACTGCTGAATACACGAAAAGCCTTGGAATCATTTTCTTCTTTTAACTTGTGGGTGTGCATTATATATAAAACTGGTTTTGCTTCCGCCCGAATTGTTCATTCTGACAAAGGTCAAGCTTGGCACTCCACCTTAGACCTACAGTTTAACGTGGCATCCGAACCATGCCCCCACCAGCAACCCAGCGTTTCAACCACTAGGCTACCCAGGGTACCCATTTATCGACCAACCACTTTCTTTATTGTATGGAAGGATGAACAGCTGGGTTTTGCTGCGCGCCGTCTGCCGTCACCGGGTCTCGATCCCGGGTCGATGGATTCGTAGTCGGACGCTAACCACTACACTACCGAGGCGTGTGTATATATATATATATAATGAGAGAGAGAAAGCAAGTTCACATTTCTTCTCATTGCAGTAACACTGTGCTGAGGATTCGATAAATACGTTAGTTTCCTTCCTCTTGTTTGAGTCTTACCGCAAGTTTCCTGCTTTTGAAAAGAAAAGTAGTTCTTCATTCAAAAGTTTGTAACACACACACACACACACACACACACGATGTTTGGAAGTAATTCCTCCCTTTCTTTTCCTTTCCTTTACACCTTCTGTCACACTAATACCTTAAGTTTTCTCTTTTGTACTTTTGGTCTCATTGAGTATTATAATAATATTTTGTTGTTGTATTTAACCATTTTAATTTATTTCAAATATGAATTAAACTTAGAATTATTTTGTGTGTGTGTGTGTGTGTGTCGCCCCCTTCTTGGAGGGAGACTGCGGCCGCGATGTAGGTCGACTGCATTTGAGCTCCGCCGAACCCGACCGCAAATACCGACTGAGTACATTTGGTCTTCTTTGAAAGTTCAAGGTTAGAAGTTTTCTGGTGGAGTCTGCGGGCGATTCGGTCGTCGTGGCGAGTTCATAATTGATTACCGCTTTGGACTCGACCCAAATAAGGTCTCGCGCTGGTTTTCTGGACGAATCTCCGATGACTCCGCGTATAAAATCGGATGTACAGTCAGATGGTCGAGTCTAATCGTACACTATCACGCCATTGGTCGGACGAGCTACTACGCCCATATCCCATCCGAACGAAACCTTCAACCAAACCCTCGCAGCTTCCATTCCGATCTTACCTCGAGTTTTTTTATTTTTTTTTTATAGAAGCCCACCCCACCCACCTCCGAAAATAAAATGTTTATTGCGTGGTTCCAATGTGTCGTGGTTTGTAGGGGATAAATAAATTCGCATGAAAAGGAACTAACTGTTTACATGATGCACCACGGTCAGCAAAAGGGAGAAAGTCCTTCAAACTAATTTAGAGTTTATTCAATAGATTCTTTATTACCTTCATTCGTTTTGCATTCCATTCTATTTTTTAAAAGATGCATTTCTTTCACACACACACACACACACACACACACACACACACACACACACAAATGGCGCTAACAATAAGCCACCTTTTTTTAACACAGTAGGTTGGATTGAATTGAATTGAATTGAATTTTGAATTGAAAAACCTTTATTAATAATAAAATAAATACATTCTTTTCAATTTACAATGACATGAATAATTGTGAAGCTCGACTATTTATTTAATTTAATTTGGATTTCGTAAATAAATATAACTATCTCGTACGACCTACATTTTTTAGTTTAGGTTACGCTAGGTTAGGTTAACTGAGAGTAACTTACCCTAACTTAGCCTAAAACAAATCTGTGTGTGTGTGTGTGTGTGTGTGTGTGTGTGTGTGTGTGTGTGTGTAAAGACTTGACTTGAATTTCTTTTATTAAAATCCTAACGTGGGTGAAATTCGAAAATATAATTGTATACAGTAAAAAAGTCCTTTCTCTAAACTCCCTACCTTAACACGATGAAAGTGATCAAATTTTGAAAATATAAATTATATAACCCGTTCGACCTACTCCGTAAACAATGGTCACGAACGAAAATTTACGCAAATGTTCGACCCAGTTGAACATTTATGACTAAATATATACAGTACCCGTTAACCTGGTAGTAGTCGTCGTTTCGCGCGTCGGTCTGTTTTCACACCAATCGACCGGGGATGTACTCCGGGTGGGGGAACATTATGCGGGAGTAAGGGAGTGCCGGAACTCTCGTTTCTTCCGTCACTGTCCTTCTTAGCTGATCTTTTTCCGCGTCTTATCTACCCTGTGAGCAGTTCAGCATGTTCTTAAACGCGCGCTTCTCCCTCTATTCCCCACTACGCACGTACGCATCGCACACTACCAGACATGGTGCCGAAGTCGGCTTCTGTAGGCTTCGGCTTCGACTTCGAGAATTAGAAAATGGCCGGCTTCGAGACTAGGTTATTTGTATAGTTTGAGGGGTTTTATATTTTACTATTTTAATATTTTTGATTATTAGTAATACTAATAATCAAAAATAGTTAACTTTACTAATTTTAGAATAGGTTAACTATGGAACTCGTCTTCCGGTCCTGGTTCTATAAGATTCGGCTTCCTGACTTTCTAAATGGCCGGCTTCGGCTTCGTGTAGTGTGACAATACGCAACCTTTTCAAAATTCAAGAGTGACGTAGGTTCTAAGAGCCTCGGAGACCTTGATTTCGGCCATCTCTCTCCTCTCCTCCCGTGGGAGGGGCATTTTTGCGGGCATGCGCCCTTGGCCATTTAATACATAAAGAAAAAGTTGGTGGTCCCACCTCCAGGCATAGCCTGGTGGAGGAGCGAGTTGCTCTCGCAATATCCATCGCGCGTAACTAGGCACACCCGGCTCGCCCGGTACTCTTGAGCCAGGGGTCGTCTTTTTTTGAAGGATTCCACTTTTGCACTAGTGATGTCCTTGATCTCTTCGGAAGCTGATTGAATAGCCTGGGCCCCTGACAACCAAGCTATTTTCCTTTAGAGTTGAGGGTGTCCCTCATCTGGCTTTTAGTTTTGGAACACTACACATTCTATCTTACCTATTTTCCACTGTTATTGTTTGGGTGGTTACTGGGTTCAGTTTGAGGTTAGGTACCAGTTTTTCTATTTTCCGCGTGTAAATTATGGTGTATCTTTTTCTTCTTTCCAATGAACATAGATTTAATTTAGTAAGGCTTTTGCAGTAGTTGAGTTCTTTGCAGCCATCAATCTTTATTAAAAAAAGTAATATATATATATATATATCATTAAATTGCATCACTTGACAGTTTATAGATTCCCGTTAAAAATAGTTAGTCGTGCTCCCTTTCGCTCCTCCCTTGCCCTTGTCTCATTGGTCCCCCCATTGGGGGAAAAGAAATGAAACTGATTTGAACCAAAGGAATTGATTCCTTGCCTTTTTTTTTAATTCACCGTAATCCGCCTTGTATTTTTAAATCTCTCTCTCTCTCTCTCTCTCTCTCTCTCTCTCTATATATATATATATATATATATATATATATCGAAAGAAATAAGTTTGTCGTTTATTTTGTGGTTTCTTCCATCGCCTGCCCTCGCAAGCTTGTAAGTTGTTGCCGAATTCGAGACGCACGTGATTTTTTAAACCGAAACTTTCCTTCGGTGACGTCATTTCTTGGTGGTTGACGCTTGGGCGACTTGAAGGGAGAGAATTCTTATCTGCGTAGCGGTTAGCGATAGCTAGCCTAATTGGTTTCCTAGTAACAGGGAAGCCGAGACAGCTGTTTTGAGTTTTAGCTGCGTGCGTGCAGTCGTTGTTTACACCCCTCAAACATTATTATTGGACGCGAGTACCAAACATTTTAAAAACAGATTCAAATATTTTTAAAAGTTTTATCCAGTTTTAATTTTTTTGTTGATCATAAAATTTGGTATTTTAGTTCTGTAACCACAGTTATTTCACTGCCAAAAATATTTCTTCCTATTTGGGCTTACATAAGTGTGTGTGTGTGTTTACGATATTTACAAATAAAAAATTTCTAAACATTAAATTTAGATTTTGAAGTTCTTTACGACATAGGAAAAAATATACTTCATCCTCCTTGAATTGAGAGAGAGAGTGAGTGAGAGTTACAAGGAGTTTAAAGGAGTTACAAGGAAATGAGGAAGCCACAACAGCTTTACAGCCGACTCTAGCTGACACTGGTGGGTTTCGTTCAAACACAAACAACTCAGACAGAAGAGTTAGCACAAAAGCAAGAAGGATGGGGAACAGAATTGCACAGCATACTGAAGGTGGGGCCTAACCAACTCATTATAGAGAGGGAGAATAACTTCACCGGTACGCAAACTGCCTCTTAAGTAACTAAGTACTTTATTACATTTCTTTTCAACTTCGACGCAGTATTTGGAAAACTTGAGATCACTGCTTATAAAAAACCCTAAATCCTTTTCTAAGTTGGTTGTCGCAAGTTCCTGCCTTTGCACATTCGTTTCAGGAGCCAATGTACATTACTTTGCATTTGTCAACGTTGAAAGGCATTTGCCAAGTCGTTGACCAATTCGCGAGCTGATCTAGATCGTGTTGAATTTTCAAGACACCTTCCGCGCTGCCCACACAGGATCTTAATTAACTTGGTGTCGTTAGCGAATTTTGATATGATGCTTAACATGCCAATGTCCATATTGTTTATGCAAAAAATGAATAAAAGCGATCCCAGTACCGATCCCTGTAGAACGCCACTTGTTACTGATACCCACCCTGAGGCCTCACCGTTTATTACCACACGCTGCTACCTATCGCTGAGCCAATGTTAAATCCACGCGGCCACGGTACCAGATATACCAAAGGCCCTTTGTCATAAGTCTCTTATGTGACACTTTGTCAAAAGCTTTTTTGAAATCCAAATCTACTACGTTTACTGCCCTCGAGTGATCGTATTCAGAAAGCATGTGGAAGAATTCCAGCAGGTTGGTCAGGCAGGACCTATGCTGACAGGAACCATGCTGGGAATCAGTTAAAAGGTTGTGCGATTCCAAATGATCCATTCTTGCAGCAGTTACTGATTCCAAAAGCTTGCCTACAACAGATGTTAAGCTAATAGGCCTGCAGCAGTTGCCAGGTGCTTCCTTATCTCCTTTTTTGGCCAACTTCCAGTCCCTTGGGACCCTGCCTACTGCAAGAGACTTAAAAATATGAACAAGAAAGTCAGCGATGACGTCCTTTACCTCTTTAAGGACTCGAGGCGCAAATTTATCCGGACCAGAGGATTTGAAGGCTCTCATTTTACTCAAGGCTAACATTATTTCATCCCGAGAACAAACAGTCCTGTCTAAATTTGAATCATCATCATCTCGAATAAGAATTTTAGCTGCACGGATATCTGGGGTAGTCGCCTTGGTAAAAACTGATACGAAAAAGCGGTTCAGCACGGTTGCTCTGTCAGTGTTGCTATATTTTAGTTCCCCTGTTTCAGGTTTGATAGTACCTATACTGTTTTTAACTGGTTTTCTGCTGTTTACATGACTGAAAAATTCTTTAGAATTCGATTTACAAACGGAAGCAACTCTTAAGTTCTTCTGCACGTCTCGCTTTTCTAATCTGTGACTTAACTCGCCGCCGAAGGACCATAAAATTTCGCTTCTGCCTATAACACTGGACAACAAATTATAACTTTTTTCCTGTTCCTCAAGTAAAATAGGGTGATTCTGGTAGAATTTTGCGCGCAGAATACGAATATGGATGCGAAATGTTTCCATCACCCACAGTTTTTGAACAAATTTAATTTGAATTTTGTTTAAAAAACTGGTATATGTAGGTATAATTGGCAGCATTAGAACTACACTTTCGGGAGGTACTGGGGCCGAAGATGGTACTGTGGCACTGATAATGGCTAAAATAGCAGTTAGATGAATTGCACTTAATGGGGAGATCAATGGTTTGCTGCAAATGAGGTGGTACACACACACATATATATATATATATATATATATATATATATAATATATATATATATATATTATATAAGCACACCGGACAAAAAATTAGTCACCCCTAATAGCACCGATAGTAGGAAGTTCAAGGTCACACAGAGGGCGCTGATGTAGCATTGGTAAGTGACAAGTAGCGGTGACGTAGCACACAGGATCAGATCTGTTTCGTGAGGTGGTGAAGAACAAAGTGTGTTGGATTAGTCTGCAAAATGGGTCGTGAGGCAGACGTTACTCAGTGGCAAAAAGGAGCCATCGTGTTTGGCAGAGCCCACGGACACAAAATGTCTGAAGTAGCCCAATTTGTTGGTGTGTCAACGCGTACTGTCCAGCGAGTTTACAAAGAGTGGTGTAGTTCGCAATCAACTGAAAATCGACGGCGTAACTGTGGCCGGAAAACAATTCTCGACAATAGGGGCCGCCGCCATTTTTCTCGTCTAGTAACTGCAAATCGTTTTCAAACCAGAGAACAATTGCTCCAAGAAACCAATGAGGTTCTCCAGCGACCAATTTCCGAACGGACATTGCGACGAGAACTGCATGCGATGGACATCTGGAGCAGGGTACCACGGAAGAGGCCGCTGTTAACAGCAAGTCACAAATTGGCACGTTATAAATGGGCTCAGAGGCACAAAAACTGGACTGCGGCAGATTGGAAACGTGTAATTTGGTCGATGAGTCCCGTTTTTGTTTGTTCTCCAATGATGGGAGGCGACGAGTACACCGCAGGTCCAATGAAGCCTTTAATCCTGAATGCGTCGGTGTTGTTCAGGCTGGAAACAGAAAGTGAAGCGCAGGAATAGACACCCACGGACTCTGGCGGAACTTCGGGACCGGCTGATGAACGAGTGGCAGCAAATCGATGTTCAGTACATGCACAACCTCGTAGAGTCTCTGCCTCGCCGGATTCGTGCGGTTATCAAGGCCAGAGGCGCCGTCACACGTTATTAGGTACATTCTGAGAGGGGTGACTAATTTTTTGTCCGGTGTGCTTATATATATATATATATATATATATATATATATATATATAACTGTGGGTGATGAAAAGATTTCAGTATTATTTTCGAAATCAGCAGTAAAAAGTCTACAGATCTACAGAAGCTAAGGCTAACAAAGACCCTAAGATCCACTCTAAGGTTAGCCCGAGAGAAAGAAGAAAGTAAGGAGTTAAAAGAAGGAATAAAGGGTTAAGTAAGCAGCAAAACCTATCACTCGTGGGTTAAAATTCATTCAGAAAGAGAGAAAGAAAGACACCATCACCATCCGCCGGCCACTGCCGACATGTCGGAAAAATAGTCGAAGAGAATACTTCCAGCTGTTGCAGACCAGTCCTCCACTCCATAGGGAGGTAGAGGATGCAGCCCACTCTGCCGGAAAGGGGTGGAAGCAGTGGTGTAGTGCTGTGGGAACGGCGTTCCCTTACTTTTTTTGGTAGACGGAACGGCGTTCCCTCACTTTCAAATAAATCCGAACTTACAAATCTCTAACGTCATGAAATTTTAATTCCCACCCCTAGAAGAAGTATGAGAAAGACTCATTAACTGTTTCATTTCTTTTAGCTTCGACTGAGGCATTGCTAGCCTATAAAGATCTGGTGAAACAGTCACCACGGCGTACCAGTTGTTAACTTTTTTTTAGTTAATCATTCCAGTTGTTACCTATTTTTATTGATCGTACTGGATGTCATATATCTAATGACACTGGAAATACTGCATCTTCAACCTTGGAATATATCCTAATATCCAGTGCATATGACCTCAAAATATTCATGAAATTGGTCAGATTTCAAAAGATTTCCCGGGGAGCTTACAGTGCCCCCGGACCCCCAGCTGTAGGCTCGCCGCGCTCGCCATTGTCCCCCCCCCCCCGCATCTGAGTAACACTTTCAAAATGCGTTCCCTCGCTTCTTTATTTAGCACCACCACTGGGTGGAAGATGAAAAGAAGTAAGATAAGAACGCATTACAAACCATGCAACACATTCTTAACTCAAAGCAACACATACCTCTAGCAGTTGCAGACCGGTCCTCTACTCCATTGGGAGGTAGAGGACGGAGCCCACTCCGCCGGAAAGGGGGGGAAGATGAAAAGAAGTAAAAGAACGCATTACAAACCATGCAGCACATTCTTAACTCAAACACTATTATCCTTGACGTCAGATTTGGATTTCCAGTCTATCCTACCACCATTAAAATCCCTCATAATTAAAGCTAAGTTTCCCTCTGTGATTCAACCGAGAGTATTATAGAGTTCGTGATCCAAATCGGCAGACTAGTGAGGTTTTCTATATATTATCAGGTCATCCCATAAGTAATGTCGTTTTTTATGATAGATTAAGTTTAAACTAGTCCTACTCGGTTTAAGCATAAATTTTCCGAAGGTTATATCTAAGAGGAGATCTATCGTGTTTCGCTACATACTTTACAGACCTTGACCAGTGAAGACGTGTGTTTTGCTTTATGTGAACCCCTCATAAACATGGTGGTATCAGAAGAGCATATCAGGCATATAATGCTTTACGAGTTCAAAAAAGGGAATAGTGCTACTGAAGCAACGCGTAACATTCAGGACGTTTATGGCAACGATATTCTGCATGTGAGGAAATGTCAAAGATGGTTTCAAAAGTTTAGGAATGATGACTGCTGTTTGACAGATGCAGCACTCTCTGGATGCCCTGCTGAGTTTGATGATGACCTGCTGTTAGCCACACTTGAAGAAGACTGTTCAACAACTGTCGAAGAATTGGCCCAGAAACTCAATTCATCCCCGTCCACCATCCATCGACATTTGCAACAACTAGGGAAAGTGCCTAAGTTAGGAAAATGGGTGCCACATGAATTGTCGGTCGACAATCTGAGGGTGCGGGTAAACATTAGCACAGCTCTTCATTCCCGTGAACTTCAAGATCCGTTTTTGCACCGTTTAGTGACTGGTGATGAAAAGTGGATACTGTACCAGAATGTTAAGCGCCGTCGACAGTGGGTTTGTGCCGGAGAACCAGCGACACCATAGCTAAAACCAAATCTTCACCCTCGGAAGGTGTTGCTTAGTGTTTGGTGGGATGAAGGTGGTGTAATACACTTTGAAGCCTTATCACGCAACCAAACAATCACCGCTCAAGTCCACTGTCAACAACTGGATCGATTGAACACTGCACTAAAAGAAAAGAGACCTTCGTTGGTTAATCGGAAAGGAATCGTGTTCTACCACGACAACGCACGTCCTCATACCGCTCGGATCACTTCTGCCAAAATTGAGGAGCTTGGGTGGGAAAAACTTCCACATCCTCCATATTCTCCAGACCTTGCGCCTTCAGATTATCATCTCTTCAGGAGTCTGCAAAACTATCTTGACGAGAAACAGTATACTTATTTAGATGACTTGCACACCAGTCTTTACGTTTTTTGCCTCAAAACCGCCTGAATTTTATAAACATGGCATTGTAAAGCTTGTAGGACGTTGGCAGAGTGTCATTGATTCCGATGGAAAATATATATTAGATTAAAAAGTTTCAGTTGAGTTTTTTTTTGTCCTTCAAATTCCGATCTAAAAAACGACATTACTTATGGGATGACCTGATAGTAATATGTGCAGAGACTTTTTTCGTAAATTGAGCTCGACCCAAATGATTTCGCAGGCAGAGTTGAGGCGCTTTCTGATAGAGTACAGATAATCCCTAAAGTAAACGACTACACCACCACCTTCCCTGTGTGTCCTATCTTCGTGAAACATTCTGTAACCCGTGAGCCTGAAACACTCCTTCGAAGTCTCGTGTAGAGATGTGTATCCAACTCTCAGTTGGGGAGAGAGTGAGTGAGTGTTACAAGGACAAGAGGAAACCTCAAAGACCTTTCAGTGCACTCGGGGAGGTCCCTGCTATTAAACTTGTTAATTTTTTAATTATTCTAGCAGTAGTAGAAAACTGGATGGAAAAGTATAAGGCTCTCTTCCCGCCAGAGGCGGGTACGGAAAAAGGTTGAAAAAACACCTTGACCCTGGAAAAGTAACCAAGCATATTTTACAGGAAATAGGAAAATATATAAGCTAGCTCTACAAGTACGTTATGCACGCACAGAGGTCGTACGCTAGATAGCACTGCTGTATAAACTAACCAGTAATATACTTGTGCCGATTGCACATCAACCACTTGATATCCGCAAAATATTTACTACTATATTTACTGAGGTATCGGTCCTACAAAGATCCCATGACCCACTTCAGGGTATCCCCAAAAGGATTAAGAGATAGGTAGGGGTTAAACTCCCCATGTCTACACCCATGTACGTAAAGCCACCACCTGTCACTTGCATCCAGCCACCCAAGAAAAAGAAGAGAAAAAAGAAATCGTGACGGCAGAAACGCAACTCTACCTCACCTAATCCACGCCATGCAATTTTTTTGTTCGTTCGTTATAAAATTGTTTCTACAAAATAATTTTCTACTCTATTCTTAGATATATTAACAAAGCAGGTAAGTGTATGAACGTGTTTTTTGTAATTGAGTGTCTGTCATGTGTAGTGTCTTCCAACTCTTTAAATGTCGCCGAGTTTCAACTTGGGTCTCCCGCCGTGAAAGGTGTTTATGCAGCAAGTGATATATTGAGTCGTTCACACTTGGCGGTGTTGTGGCACCACGAGAGTAGAGAAAATCTTTCCGGCGAGGAATATCAGTGGGAGGTCACTGTATCTATCAACGTGTACTTGTCCCTTATGGAGAGTGAAATTGTTTCATGGGTGATCACCCGTTGTTGGTACGGCGAATTCAAGTCTCCTACTTAAAGGTGTTTATGAGACAAATGATGAAAAAAAAGTGAGTTGCTCGATGGTTAATCATGCTACATGGGGCCAAATCAACCAGAGACGTCTCTCTAAAGTGGGGAGAATTAAGTGTAAGAAGACGTGTTTAAACAAACTCGGCAGGGTTACGTTATAATACTATTTTCTTAAATTATATTGTGTGAGGAGTCTTAAACCCTGAGTGTATTCAGAACTTTGTCCAGCCAATTTTTAAATATGTTTACACTTTGGCTTGAAACAACCTCCGAGGGAAGTTGATTCCAGATATGAACTATTTAAAGAAAAGAAATTACAATAGATGTAGGCACTGAAATGTTTTAAGTTCCAATTTAAAAGCATTATTTATTGTCAGATTGGTATTAAATGGATATTAAATGAGAATAATTTCCTGTAGTCTAGCCTGTCTATTCCATTGAGCATCTTGAAGACTTGAATAAGCTGACCGGGCAACCTCCTCGTCTCTAAGGTAAACGGATTTAGGCGCTCCAATCTCCGTTGATAGTTTTGCGTCCTCATTGAAGGGATAAATTTTGTAGCCCTTGCTTTGTACCCTTTCTAACCTTTCTATATCCTTCCTGAGGGATGGAGACCAAAACTGCGCACAGTATTCCAGTTGAGGTCTGAATAGTGAATTATAAAGAGACATTACAGTCTCCTTGTTCCGAAACTGGAACTGTCTTTTAATATAATCTAGTATTTTTAAGGCCCTCTTTTTGACTTCTGCACAGTGCTTCGACGGTTTCAGATCATTGCTGATATAGACTCCTAAGTCTTTCTCTAGATCGGTCTCAGTCAAGTTCCTTCCCAAGAGAGAGTAATCGGTCTTTGGGTTTTTATAACTTATGTGCATTACCTTACGTTTATCCAAGTTGAATGGCATCTGCCAAGTAGCAGATCATTCACCCAACCTGTCAAGATCATTCTGAAGGGTTCTTACGCCCCCCTTAATACCTACACTACTTCCTAATTTCGTATCATCTGCAAATTTGGAGAGTGTACTTAGAAGCCCGACGTTTATATCGTCAATATAGACGATAAAAAGTAAAGGACCCAGAATGGAACCCTGTGGGACACCACTGGTGACGGGCGCCCACTCCATTTATTACCACTCTCTGCTTTTTATCTCTTAACCAATCCTCAATCCAGTTGGAAACGAGCCCGGTGATTCCTAGTCCTCTGATTTTAGCTATCAATCTCGCGTGAGGGACTTTGTCAAAGGCTTTTTGAAAGTCGAGATACACTATATCTATTGCCCTACTTGCATCGTATAGTGTATGCATATTATGGAAAAACTATAACAGGTTTGTCAGACAGGATCAATGTCACCTAAATCCGTGTTCAGAATAAAAAAATTTGATTGTTAGATTCAAGGTGATACACAATACGATTTGTAAGGATGGATTCCAACAGTTTGCTGACAATTGATGTTAAACTGATCGGGCAGTAATTACAAGCAGGGTCGGAGTCGTGGAGTCGAAGTCGGAAGCAATTTTGGTGGTGCTGGAGTCGGAGTCGGTAAAAATGTACCGACTCCGACCTCAATATAAATTTTAATAAAATATGTTTTTGTGTGTGATATCACTGGCAGCTATGGTGGTTAAACCACTTAAATAATAAACACAATGTTTTCCATTTCGGACACTAATGCCATTAATTCATTTTTTCTTTTCAGATAATATTTTTTATTTTTAATGCTTATTTAATTTCGAGTTCTTTCTAAATTTCATAAGTTTTTAACTTTCATATCTAAAACCCCTTTCACAATGGCAAAGACACTTCCAACAAAGTCTGCAGTTTTTGAATATTTTACAATAACCACAGATGGGAAACATTTCGTGTGTCAGTGTATGATAGAAGATGATGATGATGAAAAATTATGTGAAGCAAAAATCAGTGGTTTTACTGGCTCTGATAAAAATGCACCAACCAGAGCATCAAATTTGAAAAGACATTTGCAGTGTTTCCATCCCAAAATTTTAGAAGTTGTCATTGAGAAAGATAGTAATAAAAACCTTCCAACTACTTCAAAGTTAACAAAAGATCAGAAATCTACTGAACGACAAGCACCACTTACAAGATTCTTTACTACAGACAAAGTTACCGTAACAATGACCACAGATGATGATGCTTCACGTGGTGGTGATGAAATGCCTCTTGTGTAATTATCATCATAGCAGATTTAGAATTAATATACCTTCGGAGTCGGAGTCGGATAGACAAAAAATTGAGGAGTCGGAGTCGGAGTCGGTTTTTTATGTGCCGACTCCACAGCCCTGATTACAAGGATTTTCCCTATTACCCTTTTTAAAGATTGGTGTTACATTTGCTGACTTCCAATCGATTGGAACTTTCCCTAACTCGATTGATTGATTGAATATGGTTACTAAGTCGTCAACAACATTGTGGCTAACCTCTTTTAGCATCATTGGAAGAAATAAGTCGGGACCAGGTGATTTGTATTTATTCATCTTATCAATTAATTGCCGTACCTCATTTCTCGTAAAACTTATGGTCTCTACGGGATGGTCACCGTCATATGTAATCCGAGGACTTGGCACTTCAATTGAGTCTTCCTCCGTGAAAACTGTAACGAAGAACTCGTTTAACGTATTACTATTAGCTATATCTTTATCACCGAATTTCAGTACGCCGTTTCTATCTTTTAGGGGACCTACATTCTCTCTCTCTCTCTCTCTCTCTCTCTCTCTCTCTCTCTAAAAAAAAGAGTTATATTTATTGAAATTAATTTTTTATCCCACAGCTGTTTCCTGGATAAAATGGTTATTACCTAATTATATTGAAAATTTGTAATTAAAAGAATTAACGATATGCAAATAACACTCGCATTTATTAATTAAAGTAGCTTGAATGATATATATATATATATATATATATATATATATATATATATATATATATATATATATGTTTGTGTGTGTATATATATATATGTATATATGTTTATTGTAAATCCCCAAGTATCGCCAACAGTAAACCACTTTTTTTTATCCATTCGATCAGATTTCTTGGTACGACCTAATTTTTTTAGGTTGGGTTAGGTTAGAGGTTAGGTTAGGTTAATTCGGGTTAACCTAATCAAAAACAAATCAGTGGGTGTGTAAAGGCTGAAGTAACATAAAGGATGACTTACTTGACTTCAAGATTTTTTAATAAAAATCCTTACGTGGGTGGAATTTGAAAAAATAATCATTGTATATGGTAAATAAAAAAAAAGCTTTCTCATATACCCCCCCCTCCCCACCTACCTTAACAGAAGCGAAAGTGATTAAAATTTTGAAAACAAAATATATATACATGTTCGACCTATTCGATAAAAATTGGGCACGAACGAAAACTTACCCATGTTCGACCAACTTGTGTGTATATATATATATATATATATATATATATATATATATATAGAATGAGGCCACATTAATTTACGACGGACATTATTTATTGGTTGAGGTTAATGAAGTTTCCGATTTTCATTCTATCTTTTAAGTCACCCGGTTGTGACATTAATTTGGAACTCAATTCAGGGTTTCCAATTAGGGGCGAAGTAATTGATTCACCCACCTCCCGTTCCCCATCCCTCCCTCCCCCTTAATTTTAATTGAAATTTACCCGTTGTTATTTTACGCCACCAATTCAAGCCTCCTTTTGTGTGAGCCGACCGAAAATTTGAGGTGAATTGTGTATTTGTTACGCTTTACTTTCGTCCTCCCTCGTCGTTGCAAAGTTTCCTAAATAAAGTATATTAAATAGACACTTCACCACTCTTTGTTTTGAATTTTCACAAAAATTCACCAATTCTATAGTTACTTTGGAAATTATTTTAAAAATCGACGATTAGTGTGTGAGTGCGAGTGTGAGAAACTCGGTCAGCTCACTCGTTTCAGCGATTTCTAATTCGTCTTGGCATTTCATATATTGTATGAATGAAATTAGTCACTAATGAACTGTGCAACAATATGAAGGGCACTTAAAATCTTGTACGTAAATAATTTGACATTTTAATCCGAAGCTGCGGGTGTCTAGGACGCATTAGCACATTCATTGAGCCCTACACTCTTTCTGGAGGTGTGGATTCATACTCGTGAGTTCTGGATCAGGCAGGCGCCTTTGAATACTGTCATGCGGAAGAATTTTCAGTTGCATTATTCAGTCTTTAACTGGACTATAGTAAAGATGGCGTTCAGTGGCTAGCTTAGGTTTATTAGCCTTGCTGATCTCGTGGTATTATTAGTAATATTGTTTTATTATTTTCATATTATCATCATCATTATTTGATATTGATTATTACTGTTACTTATTATTATTATTATTATTTAATTGCTGTTGTCGTTATTAAAGTTTTTATTATTTTATGTATTAAACTTCTAATATAAGCATGTCCTAGTGCTGTAATTTCTTTGTTTTAAGTCTTATAAAAATATGTAGGATTTATTAAATTTATAAAAGTTTGTATTTAAGTAAGTTTCCTTTAGTTTTTTCAGTCAAAACAATTTATAAAATCTTGTAATTATACTTATTATATAATTATAAAATTATATTTATTATATAATTATAATTATGAAATTATATCTAACTAGTAGATTTCGGCTTGTAAAGCGTGTACGCTGAATGTCGTTTAAATTTTCATTGATTTTGCTGCCCAGTTAATTTGAATGATATGCTGGTCACTAGCTCGAGTGCGGGAGGGTTAACGCATAAAACGACTTTGGGAGTGAAAGCGTTATGCGTTTCCTCGGTTGCTTAAATGTGTGACGGGTTATATTAATTTTTAATCTCGTAGTACTGTAGTGACTATCGCCCACACCTACTCGAGAGGTGGTGTTTTAGAATCTGTGAGTATATATATATATATATATATATATATATATATATATATATATATATATATATATGATTGATGAATAAAACCACGAAGGAAAGGAAAGCGCTTGAGCACCATTCTGTGCTTCCTTTCCTTCGTGGTTTTTATTCATCATAAATATTTTTCACGTGTTACTTTCGTGAAATAATTTCATATATATATATATATATATATATATATATATATATATATATATATATACAGGGTGGGCCGTAAGTTTCCATACATAGGAAAAATTAAACGTTTGTTTTTATGTTTCAGATACCCTAAGAATATGCGTTTGACGTAAGATCTTGTTTACTGATGAAGCAAATTTTTACGTCAATGGAGAGGTTAATCGGCAAAACATACGTTATTGGAGTAATGCTAACCCTAACTGGCTGAGTCCGACGAAGATGCAAGGTGCCGGTAAAGTGATGGTGTGGGCCGGGATATGGGGTGACAGAATTATTGGACCAATTTTTTTTGTCAGTGGAAATCTTAATGCCGAAAGGTATCTTAACATGTTGCAAGAAGAGATTTTCCCATCCCTGCTAAACGAGGAAGGTAACTTCCCAGTTTACTTCCAGCAAGATGGAGCTCCACCTCATTATGGTCTTCACGTGCTTCGGTATTTGGATCAGCAGCAGTTTCCGGATGCTTGGATTGGTCGGCGTGGTCCTGTGGAGTGGCCTCCCAGATCCCCAGATCTCACCCCCCTTGATTTCTATCTTTGGGGGCACTTGAAGGCCATGGTGTATCAGGAAAAGATACGAGACATAAATCATCTAAAGGAACGTATCACCAACGCCATTACAAGCATAACGTCAACTGTGCTAATGCGTGTTCATCAACAGTGGGGAACACGTATTGAAATGTGTTTTCAAAACATTGGCAACCATGTAGAGCATATTATATAAATAAAAATGGTTGTCCATAACAAAATGTTTATTTTTCCTATGTATGGAAACTTATGTATATATATATATATATATATATATATATATATATATATATATATTATTTCCCCTGGTAATCGGTAGTGACTCGCGAATGTTCCTTCCATTGAACCATTCGTGGTCGGGTGTTAACGTTTTCATGCATAATGCACGATATTATTAATGACACGAAGATGGTAGCGTGAGCCCATTTATGTTGTTTTTCTTCGTATTTTTCACTCGAGCATCAGCTAAGTGACACTGGTTACCGTACCAATTTAAAAAAAAAGCCTTCTAATGTTTTTTATGAAACAAAGTTTTAATATTTAATCTTAGGTTTGTTCGCAGAATACATTAAATTATACATACGTTATATAACACTGGCCAACAAAATGAAACTTTTTTTTCTCATCACAAACATGATCACACTTTCCTTAATGCCTTTTTCGCGCTGATTCCGAATCTGGTTTTATTTTTTTTCTAGCACGTATAGTTATATAGATACACTGGTTTTGATATTTTTAAGTTTTTGATATTGCTATAAGAAAATTTATGGATGTATAGATCACACTTAGGAATGCTAAACAACAAATACATCATATACCTTATTCAATGTACTTATAAATAAAGAATATATACATTATTTTATTAAAAGCGCTGTGAGTGTGATTTCCTTTTGTAAATTTGGTCTGGATTGTCACGATACAGCATCCAACAATGGTCCGCCATCATGCTTTCATTCCAATATCCTTGGTAGCGCTTCTCCATCATCTGAATATCTTGATGGAAGCGCTCTCCTTGCTCGTCACTCACTGCACCAAGGTTTTCAGGAAAGAAATCTAAGTGGGAATGCAGGAAGTGAATTTTTAACGACATTCGACACTCCATTTCTTTGAAGGCATCAAGGAGGTTTTTGACTCCATCCTTATACGCAGGTGACTTGTTGCTTCCAAGAAAGTTTTCACATATCCATTTGAACGCCAGCCAAGCCTTCAATTCCAGCGGACTTAGGACTTTTTCAAATTCAGTGTCATTCAAAACCTCCCTTATTTGTGGCCCAACAAAAATTCCTTCCTTCAATTTTGCTGCAGTAACCTTCGGAAATTTCCTTGAAAGGTATTGGAACCCTTCAGAATTGACTTTACCCATTGCTTTAACAAAATTCTTCATTAAACCAAGTTTAATGTGAAGAGGTGGCAGATAGATCTTTTGGGGATCCACTAAAGGGACAGACTGGACATTGCTTATCCCTGGGACATATGTATACCTAAGTGGCCAGTCACTTTTGGTGTAATGTTCTATAGTGGCGCGACTGTCCCACAGGCAAAGGAAACAACAAAATTTTGTGAATCCTGACTGCATACCCATAAGCATTCCTATAACTTTTAGATCTCCACAAACATTCCATTGATGACTGTCGTATTTGATTGCCTTAAGTAGTATATCCATATTGTCATATCTCTCTTTTAGATAGATAGATGGAATGGGCAATGGGGATGGATGGCATTATATTACCATTATGCAAAAGAACTGCTTTCAGGCTTCTCTGCGACGAACCAATAAAGAGGCGCCACTCAGATGCCACATACGTCTGAGATATGGCTGTAAATAGTCCATTGATGTCATGGCAATAACAGAGAGGACCGTCTACTGAAAAGAATGCTGTTAATTCAAAATTCCGCTTTCGGTAGTAACTAATACGAACATTGTTCTCAAGTAAATTGTTCTCCTTTAGTCTTGAGGCGAGAAGCTCTGATTTCTCTTTAGACAGCGATAAGTCTCTAACAAGATCATTCAACTGTCCTTGGGTTAACTTTTTAGGCTCTAAATGTCTACCTTCAAAAGTGTACTCTGGTTCTGTAGATGGTCCGGAAACGCCAGTTGCACCTTCATCACTTTCCATGTCATCTATGATAGAATCTAGCCTATCACTTGGGGGAATTGGAATGGGCAATGTTTCATCATGTTTTACTGGTCTACGTGCTGAATCCAAGTTTGGATATACAATCTGGTGTTTGTTCTTGGCAGAAAACCCCATTAAGTTCACACTACAAAAATAACAGTCTTCATGATGATATCTCGGCTCCCTCCATATCATGGGTATGGCAAATAGCATTGAACCTTTCTTTTTGTTAAGCCAATCACGTAATCCATTTGAACAGCCAGAACAGATTTGATGTGGCGCCCATGGTTTATCTTGGTCACCTAGATGGCAACCAAAGTATAGCTTGTATATTTTCTTAATGTCGGTTGTAATACTTCGTCGCTGTGTTTTAGTTGTCAACTGGCCGCATACGAAACAACTTGTCGGGGTCATTCTTACATTGTCGAGGCATGTTGACTGACCTGAGCAAACTATAAATTAAAAAAAATGTACACCAACTTGACACAACAAGTTCTTGGACTGGACCGATCTTTTGACACACAAAGCACGGCGTTGTTGCCTGAATCACAATGCTGCTAGACGTAAAAGCTCACACCTGAAATACATAAGATGTATAATTAAGATAATTGAAATAAATAAGATGAATAAACTAAAAAAACACTAAAATAAACACAATCAAATGTTGAAATAGTATTTTGCCTATTTAAAATGGTTAAATCTGTGTAGTTATATATATGCCTTCATCTTGAAAACTATACGTGCTAGAAAAAATCTGAATGCAGTTTTGGAATCAGCGTGAAAATGCTATCCAGCCACCACAAATGTTACTCTGATGAAAAATCTTTGTTGACCAGTGTAATTAATAAAGGGAAATAGGCCTAAGTTAAAACGGGACAAGAATACGCCTAGGGTCGAAACGAAATTTTTCATAAAACGGCCATACGGGAAAATTAACTTTAATTTACTGGCCTAAGTTTATGTTAAAAGTAGGACCTATTTCTCACGGACTCGATGGAAATATTGAAATAAAAATGACAAGAGAGGGCAAATAAGATGGTCTGATGGACTACTCTCGCTGACTGACGCTCTATCTGCGCTGCGCTCTCTTTTTTTCCCTTTCTGCCTTGGGGTTTGGGAAAACACAATTGTACTTTGTTTTCGTTTGATTCTGGAACTTAGAAACAACTTTAAAATATATTACGAGTTTTACAAATTCCTAACTGTTTTATATTATTTAATTAAATTATGTTACCTATTTGGCAATATTAAATGATTTTTATATTTATGTAAAGTACTATTTGGAACGAAGATTATTTACGAATACTCGACTCGTTGAAATGGAGGTGTGGCATCACGTGACTGATATTCCCACACCTCGTTGGTTAAACAAAAAAAAAATGTGTGCCAGTATAAACAAGCTGAAACTTGTTTGGATGTTTTCGTGCGGGTAGTCGCGTATTTTTTTTGGGGGGGGGATTTACCCGAGGCCTACTTGGAATTTATATCCTAACTAACTTACGTCTTTCATTTATGTTAAAAATTTTACTACTTTATATTATTAATAAATACCCAAGTTTGCAATCGCAACAAACGACCGGAAGCCAGAGTCCATATGTATTTACTAACAATGTATTTGCTTGACTAGATGCTTATCTTGCCTTAAACCACCAGTTGGAAGCATTTGTTAGCGAGTAGAAGTAATGTAGAATTTTTACTCGGATTCCCTCCTCTGTGCTTTAAAATTTTCACTTTATCTTTAAATTTTTTTATTACTTTCAACCTCTTTTCTTTGCATAATCGATTTTACTTCTCCGTCGGTCCGTTCGTTCGTCACAGTTTCGTGTCGGCTATAACTTAAACGGCTCTACGCAATTTGTTTAAACTTGACACATACATGAGTCATCACGAGGCAATGCTTTATTTTATTTTAGCCAGACTCGGGTCCTCGCATCGAAAGTAAAGTGGAGAGCCATGCCGTAACTTTTGAACTGCTCTATATAAATTGCTGAAACTTCGCGCGCGCGTACATGGATCATTACGAGACGATATATGTCACGAGAATAATCGGGTTCTTGCGAAAGATTGCTGTCACGGATATACGAGGGGACTGACACCGTTCGGACATAATTCTCGTAGAAGCTTTATTTATTTCGGAGTGGATGTGCTTACGCTAATTCCATTTCTTCTCGAATAGTTGCGCATATTTCTGAATCTTTCTTCACCGATTTGTATAGAAGAATCCTTGACTAATGTAATCCTCTTTCGTAGTAGTTATTGAAGGCTGACTTATCTGGTATGAGTAGCCAAACTGCCATCTTCCCGCACCCGCTATGTACGGTTCTTTGAACTTGAACTACTACTACTACTACTTCCTCGGATATTTTGAACTCCATTGCGCTTTCTGTTTGGCTGTTGCCCCGTTTAAGGACAATAAGTATTTTGACTTATTTCACGCGTTAACGCCGTTCTACTTAGTGATACAGAGGATTATCAGACATTTTCCTAGAATATCTGAAAAAGATAAAAATACCCCAAATCAAGTGATGTTTTATTACCTCTTGGCACATTTGCACTGTAAAAAAAATATTGTCGTTTTAACAGTATTTTACTGGCAGTTTTGGGTGCCAAGATTTTACTGTTAATACTACGATGGACAGTTCTCATTTTTTTAACAGTGTCCTCTATAATGCAAATACTCGTTGATGTTTTTATTTGGCAGCGGGGTGACCGAATTTAAAAAAGAAAATTTCTTACGGTGTCAGATAAACGGGGCAAAGCCTCTATTTTTACTGCTTAACGTTTCATTCGATAAAACGAGCATCATTAATATGGAGGTATGTAACTTATGTTAATCGTATCGGTAAAAGTAATTTTTCTCGTTACTGCTGAAACAATAGTCAAGTACTGTTATTGTAAATTTAACAGTATCGTACCATATTTTAAGTCACGCAGGCGCTGTAAAAGCGACTACCGCATATTTACGGCTAATATAAGAGTAGTGAGTGGTTGTGAGGTCATCGCGAGGATTTTTATCTTGATGTAATGTTTGCTTCCTGAATCAAATTAATACACATTTGAAAACGATCCGTTTTAAAATTAGATAAATTAGCGGGTGGATTCATAGAAAACGGAGTGAGAGAGGCTCCATTCGTCTGCTGACGTATCGCAAATAAAAATTTTACTCCAAAGTTGTTTTCAGTTTAAAACCCACACAGTAGAACAGATACACGCTACTATTGTGAATTTGGAAACGACAAACCTTTATTCGAAAAAAGAATGAAAGTTTCGTAGAGTTTTACGATATTTTTCAATACTTTTCTGTACAGTTTAGATATCTGATGTGGCATTAATATATTTACAGTATTCTCGTCTGAATACTGGTAGCATACTCGGTACCATGAAAGATTTTTTGGCAAAATTAATGAAATTCAGTTTATTTTTTACCAAAAGAAGTGAAAATGGCTAGTAAGAGTAATAACAAATAATGATCAACTGTATATTTTTAGTAGAAAATAAATGTTGTTTAACAAAAAAAAAAAAAAATTAGGATAAATTTTGAAATTAAAAGTGCTCAATGAAATTAGCATATTTTAGGTAGTTAATTATAATTTTACACGTATTAACCTTCGTTGTACGCTGAGTAGCGTTTAGTACGCTTTTCGAAAACTTGTTTTAGCATAGTAATATTTTGAGTATTAATTAGTTATACACAGGCCAGCGAATGAGAACTTTGTAAGAGTTGTTTTCTTACTAATAACTGATTTTATATAATTCAACAACGCTGATTGTTATACTAATTACAAATGCGAACAACTTTAAAAAGAAAGAAGACTATTAACGTCAATTACGTATTCATCTTTATTTGTCCCGAGTTTTCTCGTGAGATCTATCTATGCCTTTATGTCTCGAATGTACGCGCTGTTCCTTTTCTTTTATGTAATAATT
>JAJOZX010000212.1:0-325000 GCA_023014485.1 Bathynomus jamesi | reverse complement strand
ATAATATATTAGTGGTGGACCGGATGTCAGTTTTTCAACATCTGCGGATGCGGATATTTAGTTAATCAATCAATATAGAATTATGAATATATGACATAATTTTTCAAATTTCGTGATATTACTATTATGGCAGGCAATGCATAAGAATTAAAATTAATATTTTCATTATGATAAAAATAACTTTCTCAAGAGTTTCAGCCACAGAAAATTCAATGGAACAAGTTTCATTCAATTTTCTGTGACCAGGTATTTATATTTTGAGCTTTATATATTTGCTTGTTCATTAATAATTAATACTTTACATGAAATGTGCATGACTGGGCCTTATAAGCTAATTTAATTGTAAATTGCATAATTTATTAGAGGTAATATCCGCATAACATCCGCACAGAAGTGCGGATGCGGATATCCGGTCCACCACCAATATATATATATATATATATATATATATATATATATATATATGCAGGAAGGAGGGACCAAAGGCGAACGCCCGCAACCCCCCCCCCCCCCTCCCCCAACACACACACACACACACACACAACACCCCGCCCAATAGAAGAGAACCAAAATCAAGGTCCAAGGTTTTCGAGATGCCTCAACACTACATTTGAAAGATTGAAGCTCATAGACAAGGGGAAAGATGGATTTAGGAAGATTGTTCTGGAGTTGACTGATTGAGTAGATGAAAGATTGAAAATACCGATTAACCCTTGCGTTAGAGAGTTGGACAGAAAAGGAATGAGAATGTGTATAAGTCGGGTACTGCGTGTTGTCCTTAATTAATTAAAGGAGGAGGCATGCAGTTAAAGACTTCACAAGAGTAGTGTCCGTTATAATAGCAATAGTAAAGAGAGAGAGAGACAACAGTGCGGCGAATTGAGAGAGTTGAATACAGACGGTAAAAGGCAGGAATTAATGAGACGAAAAGCCTCGAATTCCATCTGGTCAAGTAGAGCTATGCGAGTTGAACCACCCCACATATGAGAAGCTTATTCCATACTGGGGCGGACAAGACCCCTGTACAGAGACAGCAACTGAGTGGGGGAGGGGGTTGAAGAAACCGCGGAGCCGGTACAGCACAACTAACCTCTTAGAAGCTGTTTTAGAAAGAGAGTATATATGATCTTTCCAGGAAAGATCACGAGGAGGATTGAGTTTTGTATTGTTGAAGATAAGGGGATAGTTGTGTAGAAGACTGACCAGTGGATAGGTGAAGAAATTGAGATTTTGAAGCATTGAAAGCAACAAGGCTTTTTCTACCCCAACAGGGATATTAGAAATATCAAAGGTCAGGTGTACCATAGCCGTCCAGGCTCCGGCCCGTCCTCCGCGAAGCATGGAGTTACTGGTGAGAGAAACGCTTTGTGAAGCGGGTGGATAAGGGAAGAGTGGAATCATCGGCAGTAGGAATGGATAGGACAGGAATTGCGATTTAATAGATCATTGATAAAAGGAAAAGAGGGGGTGACAGGACAGAGTCCTGAGGAACACCACTGTTAGTAGCTTTTGGAGAATAACAGTGGTCATCTACAACCGTAGCGATAGATCGGAGATAAAGGCACAGCTAGAAACCGAAGGAGAGCAGTTTAGAAATTAAAGATTTATGCCAGACTATTAGAATCTTTTAATATGTTTAGCGCAATAGCAAAGGTTTCACCGAAATGAATATATATAACTTTGATCGCATTTATCGCAACAGTATAAGATGACCCAAACCAGCAAGGAAAAGAACTAAAAATAGTTTTAAAAAGGCTAATTAATTTCGGCTGGTCACAACCAAGCCCTTTTCAAAGCCATAATCTAGTTAAAATGTCCAACAAGGTTAAACACCCGTCCTGGGGAAGAGCTGAAGTATAAATGACTGTGTCATCCTATTACAAAAGCCTCCAACAATTCTAACATAGTTTATGTAATCCCATGTGGAGGCTGCCTCAAAAATACATCGGAGAGACAATTGATTTTCAGAGAAGGATTAATTTCCACAAACGTGACCCGAGATCGGGTAAAACGTGTAGAAGCTTGGTTCAGCATAGGGGAACTTCATAATCATATTTTTAACTTTCAGGATTCTAAACCTATTTTGAAGGTCAGGGACCAGGAACAGAGACAAATATACGAGGCATTTTATATTTTAGGAGAACACCATTTCAAATATTAAGCTGTCCTATAGTATGGATAACTTTATTTTTAACATTTTAATATTTTAGGGCAATTTAGGGTCGTCACCGGCTGGCAGATGTACAGGACTGATTTTTACTTAAAGATTTTTCACCTTGAATGTTTGAAATCTGAAAAAAAAAATTTTTTTTTTGCCTTCGCTAACTGCTAGACGTATGACAGTCACCATCTCTTTCTTTGTCCTGATTAGGCCTCAGCACAGTCATTTATAGTTCAGCTCTTCCGCAGGACGGAAGTTTTTAACCTTGTTGGGCATTTTAACTAGTTTATGGCTTTGACCGGCCGAAATTAATTAGTTCTTTTCCTTGCGGATTTGGGTGATAGGAATTTTCAGTGTTGACTATAATATATTATTTTTTTCTTTTAGGAAGGGGATGACTACGAAATTAATAATAGAGAAGAGGGTGAGCTTGGTTTTAATGCATGGAATACTAGGTACTACAAATAGATGAATCGGTACAGAGTTTAAATTCTGTACCGATTCATCGATTTGTAGTACCTGGTATTCCATGCACTAAAACCAAGCCCACCCTCTCCTCTATTGTTAATTTCGTAGTCATCCCCTACGTAAAAAAAAAAAAATATATTATAGTCAACACTAAGTAAACCCTCGTCCAACGCGGGGGTTAGGTTCCTCGACAACGGCACGTTCGGTAAATCCGCGTTGGACAAACTTAATACCTTATGGCAGTGGTACTTATTGGGCGGCTCGCGAGCCAAATATATAGCGCATTTGGCTCGCGAGCCGCGCAGTGAGTACCACTGCCTTATGGGCTAAATGGAGATATGTGAACGCGGCCGCGTAAAGTCTCCCATTAATACTTAGATAGGTAGATTTTTTATTCACACACAAATGAATTTCCCTACCTATATTGTATATGAAATAAGAACATAATAAAATCATAAACATAATGATATTTACATATGATAAATAAAAATATATTAAATGAAAATAGCACGTATCTTTCTTCACTCTTTCGGATGATGCGTATGGTAGACTCATTCACGTGATACTCGTGGCCAAGTGATGTTATGCTCATACCACCTGGCAACTTATCTAGAATCTAGAATCTTTAGTTTTTCGGCTAATGTCGCAAACTTACGACTTTTCTTCTCTTCACTATCTATCACTTGCAGATGCTTTACATTTTGGTGCCATACTGCTGTCTAAGGGTAATAGCAAAATAACGGCAAAATACGACAAAAACACTCCAACACAACTTCACTGAACGTAACGCAGTAGCGGGACTGAGACAAAGGGTGACGTGAGAGGGAGATGCGGGAGTGTTGAAAAGTGTAGGAGAAAACACTAGAACGCGCATTGGCACGCGTACATGTAGTACTACTGTATTAGAGCGTGTTTGGCGGACCATGTATAATCAAATTTTCCGCTTTCGGCTTCCGGCAAATAATTGTTCGCATTTATTTTTCGGTGTATAAGTAAATTCCCGCTAGACAAACGCGTTGGATGAGGGTTTACTAATATATATATATATATATTATATATATATATATATATATATATATATACTGCATATATCGGGATGGGCAATGCATCTATGCGCATCCCACATTATGTAGCACACATTATACAAGAGGATATTGCAAATTTGAAAAAAAGGGCAGGTTCCACCACATTACTGTCTACAATACCTATGCAAGATATGGGAGGTGCAAATACGGACAAAAATACCGTTACCACCACCCTCAAAGGAACGCAACGGGTGAACAGGAAAAACGAACATCAAAGAGGGCTACCAATTTCTTAGACGTAGCCAACACAATTCAGCTGTTAAATACCATCCAGCAAATACAAAGTCAGCTGACAAATATAGGAATCCGAGAGCCGGACAGAAGGCACGCACAAAGCCACTTCATGCGTTATCGGGACAACAGGTACCGACAAAGATAAAGAGAGGCAAATTCTCGGAGGACCACAAAACAACGAAACCGGCTCCACTATTGGAAAACGAATCGAATGTGTGTGAAAATGAGAGAGAAAAAATAAAAATAATCCTAGCCAACATTCAGGGCCTTAAATCAAATCATTCCTCGGACAAAGTTTTATACCTGAAAGGACTCGTGCAAGAAACCGGAGCAGACTTTGCATGCCTCACGGAAACCCATCTAAAGGACTGCCAGGCGAACTGTGAACACTGTGAGTTCTGTATTGCTAAAAAAGAAATACAAATTGACAACTATAACATCCTCCGATGGGTAGCAGCACAAGTTGAAAAATTAAATATGGTGCTAATTGTAATGTACAGACCCCCGAACTCGCCAACCTCAAAATTCTCTGATTTCATTACAGAGGTAAGAAACTGGGTAAAAGATCTACACTCTCCAACTGCAAATATTTTTCTCTGTGGTGATTTATTTTAATTTCCCATTCATGAAATATAAAAGGTTAGGAAAAAATATATGTATTCACCAGGACAAGGGGGGCACACGGGAAGACCAGGAGCAGGTAAAAATGCTACTAGCTCTGGCTCATGAATTTATGTTAACACGAGAAATAACAGAAAACACACGAAAAAACCACTGCCTAAATTTGGTATTCACAAACAGCAGCAACCTAATTGATAATGTAGAAATACTCCCAACTATAATATCGGATCACAACATTAATGAAATAACAACCAATATAAAAACAACAAGAAAGGAAAGAACGCAAACAACAGAAAGAAGCAAATCCGAAATTTTTAATTTTCACTCCAAAGCTATAAACTGGGAAGATGTTGCATCCAGCATGAAAGTAATAGATTGGAAATCCATCTTCGAGGCCAAGACAACGGAAGAGATGCTAACGACCTTAGAGGAGAAGACGCTGGAAATTGTGGAAACACATGTCCCAAAAATACAACAAAGGGGAAAGAGAAGCAGGTTCGAGAGACAAAAGAGGTCATTGTTCCGAAAGAGAAAAAGAATGACTGCAAAATTAAGTAACTATAAAGATGATAACATCAGAAAAATATTAAATGATAAACTGCAGAGTATCGATTGCGTCATACAGGAACTAATTGAGAAGCATACACAAAAAGAAGGCGATGCTATAGAGGCGATAAAGGTTAACTCAAAGTACTTCCATAATTTTGCAAAAAGGAAGTCGAAACGCGTTCTTTGAAGAAGAACTACAAGGGGAAAGTATAACGGACTTCGACTTTACGACAGATGATATTACACAAGCTATAGGGGAACAAAAAGCACGTTCAGCTGCAGGACCGGACAAATGGAATGCCACACTGATCAAAAACCGCAAGGATGCAATCGCTGAGCCCCTATATTGGATATGGAGACGATCACTGGACACGGGAGAAATAGTGGGCATTCTAAAGAGCGCGAACATAGTCCCAATATATAAAGGAGGAGATCGATCCGAGGCCAAAAACTATAGGCCAGTGTCGCTTACATTTCATCTCGCTGAAATATTTGAAAGAATAGTTAGACAGAAAATCTATGACTTTTTGGAAACTCGGAAAAAATTAAATGATAACCAACGTGGGTTTCGGTCAGGCAGATCATGGCTATCACAACTAATGGAACACAACAACATTATTGATGCACTTGAAAGTAATGAAAACTATGATGTAATATACACAGACTTTGCCAAAGCTTTCGACAAGTGTGACCATGGAATCATAATACATAAACTGAAATATATGGGAATAACAGGAAAAGTTATTCCCATATATATATATACTGTATATATATATATAATTTCCTTAGTGAGCGGCGGCAAGTCGTTACAGTACAAGGAGCTTGCTTCTTCATCAGAATCAGAGGTCCTCAGCTCAGTACCACAAGGATCAGTATTAGCTCCACTACTCTTCATAATCATGCTAACTGACATAGATGAGGACGTTACCAGAGACAGCACAGTAACATCCTTTGCCGCTGACACAAAGATCAGTAGAAAAATAAGAAACCCAGAAGATATACGATCTCTGCAAACCGACATGAACAGAATCTACAAGTGGATGGAAGACAACAATATGAAATTTAACACAGAAATTTTGGCTGTTAGGTACGGAAAAAGAGAGGACCTAAAATCCATGGAATATTATGCCCCAGATGGACAGGACATTCAGAGAAATTCTAAAGCAAAAAACTTAGGGATTGTATTGAGTGATGATGCGAAATTTGAAACACAAAATAAAATAGCAGTAAACAGAGCAAAGAGAGTAACTGGGCAGATACTGAGAACCTTTAAACGAAGGGATAGGAATATAATGATTCCTCTACTGAAAACACTGATCATACCCAAATTGGAATACTGCTCGGTCCTAACATCCCCATATAAAAAAGAAGACATTAGACAGCTAGAAGGGATTCAGGGAAGCTTCACAGCCAAGATCAAAGGGTGCAAAGAACTAAATTACTGGGAAAGGTTACGCGAATTAAACCTATATTCACTGGAAAGGAGGAGAGAGAGAGAGATCCACCATTACTTACACTTGGAAAATAATGGGGAAACTCGTCCCTAATCATACTCTGAACCCTGTAACTCCCTAAACAACAGTGGAAAGTAGAAAAGGAAGACTGTGTCGTGTTCCCAAATTAAAGGCGAGACGGGGAACATCCTTAACCCTGAAAGGAAATAGTTGTGTTGTGAGAGTACCAAAACTGTTTAATCAGCTGCCCAAAGACCGAAGAAACACGAGTTGTGTTGCAGTGGACATCTTCAAAAGGAGATTAGACGCCTGGGTCTCAGAACAATCCCCGATGAGCCGGGCGTACCTGGCTGTGTAAGGTGGAGAGTACAAGAAAGCAACTCACTACTTCACCAGGCCAACTCGAGAGGAGGGGCGACAAGCTTGACCTTCGTGAAATGAGGAATCATCGCACAGAATATTTGAAAGGTTGAAAGGAAAGGTGTGTGTGTATATATAATATAATCCTCCGTTTCTCCTAGTTTTTATGGGGCGACCGACAGAGGCGCTACTTTGCGTGAATCTATTTCGATTGTAACAAAATATTTACGGGTTAATAAGAAACATAACATCTGTCTGTTACGTTGAGCCTAATTGCCCTTGCAGTTCGTTCGCAAATTTAGACCAGCAGTCTTGTTTTAATTGCAACATAAGAGATGTCCCCGATACCGATCTGAAATGTAAATTTGTAGTATTTTTATTTATCCTGTATTTTTTATATACTCTCTATACTTACAAATCAGATCCAGCTATACAAAAAGTACCGTATAGCTGGATCTGATTTGCAAGTATAGACACAAATATATATATATATATATATATATATATATATATTATATATAATATATATATAGTATATTATATATGATTATACCAAAATTTGAATACTGCTCAGTCTTGACGACTCCATATAAAAAAGAAGAAACAAGTAGACTAGAAGAAACTCTGAAGCATTTCCCAGCAAAGATTGATATCTGCAAAGAACTCAATTACTGGGAAAGACACCGTAAACTAAATTTGTACTCCCTAGAAAGGAGAGATATATATCATAATCTACATATGGAAAATGATCGAAAAACTGGTACCAAATCTAAAACTAAACCCAATTACCATTCAAACAACACTGGAAAATAGGAAAGGCAGAATGTGTAGTGTTCCTAAATTAAAGGCCCGACAAGGGACCTACTCAACACTGAAGGAAAATAGCTTGGTTGTCAGGCGGCCAAGACTTTTTAACTAGCTTCCAAAGGAACTCAGAAACGTTTCAGGGGTCAAAGTTGAAGTTTTCAAGAGAAGACTAGATGCCTGGCTCAGGACGGTACCAGATGAGCCGGGAGTACCTGGCTATGTACGGTGGAGAGGGCAAGAAAGCAATTAGCTCCAACACCAAGCCAGACCTAGAGACGGGGCCACCAGCTTGACCTTCGTGTGAAGAGAGATCAACGGACGGAACAGCAACAAGGTTAACGAGGTATATATATATATATATATATATATAGGCGGATTTACGTATAGGCAGAGTAGGCACCTGCGTAGGGGCGGAAGATTGTCATATTTCAACCTAAATAGGGCAAAGAAAACAAAAACAAAATAAATAAGTTATAACTCAAACAAATTAAATTGATTCACAAATAAGTTTCAAAATAAAAAAAAGAACAGCGGCCTCTAATACCAAACTATAAACAACTGGTACAGTGGTGGCAATTCTGTGTACAGGCGACAAAATGCTAAGTTTGCCTATATATATACAGGGTGTCCGAGAATTATCTGTACAATTTTTGGCTGTTATTAAAAGTCAACCATGAAGTGTAGAAATTCCAGTGTTGTCCCATTTTACAGAGAATCTCATTAAGTTTTTTCTGATACCAAGTTTTGACAAGTTTTTTAGAAATTCCAGTGTGTCCGAACATTATCTGTACAATTTCATCTTTTAATAAAATTCTTGATAACACACGTAAAATTCTTAAACAAGATTATTTAGAATCTGTATTTTCAAAAGTTTCTTTTATTAAAGTAACGTTGTTACAAACATTCGATATGTGCACCATCAGTGATTCGCAAAACATCCAATCGATACTCCAAATGTTGCCATGTACGCTGCAGCATATCCACATCAATTCGCTCAATAGCAGCTGTGATTCTTGCTTTTAAATCATCAATGTCTGTCACCCGCGTACATTTCTAAAAAACTTGTCAAAACGTGGTGTCAGAAAAAACTTAATGAGATTCTCTGTAAAATGGGACAACACTGGAATTTCTACACTTCATGGTTGACTTTTAATAACAGCCAAAAATTGTACAAATAATTCTCGGACACCCTGTATATATATATATATATATATATGCTCTCTGAGGGCATTGGTTTCTGCCCTATTTGGGAGAATTTCGATTTGTGATTGAGTGAGGTCCGTAGCATAATGGTAGAGCGTCCGACCGGCAATTGGAAGGCCCTGGGTTCGTTTCCCAGGCGGTTCGCCTCATTTTTCATTATTTCGTTATCTCTCCTCCTCGTGTGCAGAAACGTTCCTTAATACTTATGTCGTTTCTATTCATATATATATATATATACAGTATATGTGTGTGTGTGTGTGTGTATATATATATCTATATATATCTATATATATATATATAATAACTGACTTGGGCAATATTTGTAATTTTGAAATCGTAATTGAAGTAAATACGTGGTGTGAGTAGGGCTGCAACGATTCGTCTTCGTGTTGCACCCTCTTCTCCCTTACCATTGAATTAGCGAGCGACCCGTCACACCGTTTGACGACATTGACGCATACGCTCGTTGCGTCACGGACATCCCTCCACGGAAGGATTGCGCGCCCCCCTTCTCGCTCGCGATTGATTGAACACACAAAGAGCGTCTTTCCTCCAACAAATTTGGTTTCGCAAGAAATACATTAAGGCTTTGTCACTGGATTTAGGGTGGGCGCCGTATCGATTTCGAAATAATTGAAGAGTCGGGAACGAACGTTCATTTATTATAACAATAGGCCGCCCACTCAATATTTTAACACGTTTGTATAGGCCGAGGGGCGTCCCGGGTCTAAAGGGACCTGGGACCATTGAAGCGCAACTTCTTTTAAGGGACGCTCGTACCTTCTCTGATACTTTTAATGACGTTTAAGAACACACCATAATTTTAATGTAATGGAAGAAATATACGCTGATTTTACTCATAATTTGGTTTATAAAACGTTCGAAATTAGTGGAACTGACAATGTTTGAAAATACTTCGTGGTTCGACTATAAAATAGAACCCCAATTCTGGGAAAACCCTATTTGAAAACCGGTTTTCTCGTCGGAGGGAAACTTTTATAACGACACAATAATACAAAAAAAAAGATTAATTAAATTCACCCTCGTTTCTTAAGGTTTCCAATGAATACATCCGACTTCCCCTTCTCTTCTGATTATATAGGTAGTTTATAAGTACATTTATCGAAGTGGACGTGGAAAGAGGCAGTAAGGGTCATTAATGCCGTATGTGACAATGGGAAAAGAATCCTTACGAAAACTCTCTTGCCCCATCCGTGTTACAGACCTTTCAATGTTTTCATTTTAGTCGAGACAGAGTTCATATAAAATTTGTGAAAGAGTTTTTGGCTCGTGTTCCATTGATGAATTGGGTCTAAATTATTCATGGGTTAAACTCACTCGTCAGACGTACAGTGTGTGTGTGTGTGTATATATATATATATATATATATATATATATATATATATATATATATATATATTATCAATGATACTACAGTATATCTTAGATACAAATTTATCTAAATCTTGCATTTTAAAACGGTATATTTGATAAAAGATACATTTCAGGAATCTCAACTACCGTTGTCGTGACTTTTGAAATAAAAATTGCATATCTTCCAACTAATGTCAGTGCCAAATGTATGGTAGCTAATTTTGAGGGACGAACTATTGCATAAGCGCAATTATGTTTGTGAGCACCAAACAGTGGTGCAGTGTGCGGCTTCAAATAAATTTTTCCGTTATAACTTGTATGCCATATTTACAAATTTGAATTTGTTATTAGATTTAGACCAGCTACAAAAAAAATTCAAGAAATGAAGCTTTTCTATCATAAAACATTCTAGTGCCTTATTAAATGAACATTTTATCATATTATAAGCACAAAAACTTGCGGAAGTACTCCTCATTTAAAAAATAACTCAGTAAGGATTAAGTTATCGAAACCTAATTTTATGCATGTCATTTAAAATTATTTTTAGTCGTCTCAAAACTTAAATTGTTAAAGTAGTATCTTGTATCGAGAAACGCATCATATATATATATATAATATATATATATATATATATATATATATATATATATATATATATATATATATATTAGTGGTGTACCGATTAATCGGCATTGACATCGGCGGAATCAGCCAAATATAGCCGATTCTCTCACCGATTCTTTGAAATTTTGAAATTTTCATTACAAAAAATCTATATTTATAGAAAGTTTAACATAAAAAAACCCACTATTTATGATAGTTTATACTCATTTCAAAAAGTATAATTGCATAAAATACATTTTCCATTCCAAAAAAAAGATAAAGCTTAATTAGTTAAGTTACCCATAAATTTAAATTTTTCTAACGAGCTACACTCTAAATATTATAAACTATCGTAATCTCCTACTCTATATTACTAATAATTCTATATGATTTTTATATTAAACCATCTTATTATGTTAAATGTATTTTAAGTATTTTAACAATTTTGTAAACCCAAATTCTATAGCCATTTTTTTTTTATTTATTCAAATTGGACACCAGGGCCTTGAAATTTGAATGAAAAATTTTGTTGTTTACATTATTGAAGAAAGAAAATACTTTCAACATAAGGAAGACCAATTACTTTAAATATTGATATTCAATTTATAAAAGTAAAATAGAATTATTTTATCATTTTACTGAGTAGTAAAACTAGGATCACCTCAAGATCAGGGCCCCCCAGCCTTCGTTAGTTAGCCTTATAAGGCTAACTAACGAAAATATCACGACTTCACCTAATCAGTCGTCAAGGGCGTACAGTTGACCTTAACAATTGGTTAGGTTAAGTCGTGATATTTTCGTAAGTTAGCCTTATAAGGCTAACTAAAGAAGGCTGGGGGCCCTGATCTTCAGGTGATCCTAAAACTAATTTAGTGATGCACCGGAGCTCCGGCTCCGGCCGAGCAGGAGTTCCGGCCATTTTAGAAAACCTCCTGCTCCGGCCTCTGGCCGGAGGTGCCAAGTACACCAAACTCAATTCTGACAACGTTTAGTTTTAATTCTATAAAACTATAAAACCTCATTTCTGCACCTATCCGAATATTTCGGTTCTCAGATGACTGTAATAATAATAATAATAATAATTTATTTTTTGAGTGATCAGTGATTGTATTAATAATTGATTTGATATAGCCTACTTTACTCAGCATTCGGCAAGACATCATAAGTTTCATAACCTGAGGATATTCTGTTCAATGAGAATTTTTAGAGAAATTAGCACACACAAAGCATAGAAAGTCGACTTTCATAAAGTTTAAGTTAGTAAAGACTTAATAATTTAAAATAGCAGGACTACAATATATAAACCCTAAATAGATGAGACGATGGAACACACACACATATATATATATATATATATATATATATACTGAAATAAATCAATTGGCCGGACGGAGGCAAAAACACTTAAGCCGGAGGTTCCGGCCCTCCGGTCTCTGGCCAAAATCTGCCTCCGGTGCATCACTAAAAACTATATAACATCACTTTAGTTACGGTGGGCCCTGTATGAATAACAAATTCTGGTCTCGTGTATTGTCGAGTGAGCTTTTAGGTAAAACATTTAAACAAATTTGAAATGTAAAAATATGAAAATTTAACGTTTTCGCACTTAGCTTAGTAAAAATTGTGAAGGCAATTATATTTTTAAAATCTAGCCAAAGAATCGGCATCAGCATCGGATAAATTATGGAATCGGTACATCACTAATATATATATATATATATATATATATATATATATATATATATATATATATATATTAGTAACCTGTTGCCCACGCTGGGCCTTCCATCATGAAAAAGAAAAACTAAAGTATTTGTCATTTACCATTATTTGTTCGAACTATAATAGATTTAATTTCCCAGAAGAGTTGCTTGTTCCATGCACGGTCTGTATATATATATATATATATATATATATATATATATATATATTACAGACCGTGCATGGAACAAGGAACTCTTCTGGGATAATTAAATCCACTATAGTCCGAATAAGTAATGGTAAATGACAAATACCATAGTTTTTCTTTTTCATGATGCTAGCCCGACGTGGGCAACGGGCCACTCGCAAAGAGGTCCCATAAATATAGCTTCCCTCACCAGCTATCTGCAAAGCAGACAGGATCCAGCTTTGGGACATGGATCTAGGGTTTAAAGCAGCCTAGCCCTGCTACATTTAGAACCTCAATATAAGCAAAAGACTCGCTGTCTTCACGTCAGATTGAATACATCAAAGAAAAAGGGTAACTATTATATTTTAGCCAAAAAACAAAACTTAAACCTCAACTGGCAGAATTGAGCGTCCACTTTTCAAGGCACATAACATGTCCGTTTCAAGATGGGAATGAACTCAGAATGGTTCCCAGAAGAGTTCCTTGTTCCATGCACGGTCTGTGTGTATCATAAAAAACTCAGGGAACCATTCTGAGTTCATTCCCATCTTGAAACGGACATGTTGTGTTGTTATGTGCCTTGAAAAGTGGACGCTCAATTCTGCCAGTTGAAGTTTAAGTTTTGGTTTTTGGCTAAAATATAATAGTTACCCTTTTTCTTTGATGTATTCAATCTGACGTGAAGACAGCGAGTCTTTTGCTTATATTGAGGTTCTAAATGTAGCAGGGCTAGGCTGCTTTAAACCCTAGATCCATGTCCCAAAGCTGGATCCTGTCTGCTTTGCAGATAGCTGGTGAGGGAAGCTATATTTATGGGACCTCTTTGCGAGTGGCCCGTTGCCCACGTCGGGCTAGCATCATGAAAAAGAAAACTATGGTATTTGTCATTTACCATTACTTATTCGGACTATAGTGGATTTAATTATCCCAGAAGAGCTCCTTGTTCCATGCACGGTCTGTGTGTATCATAAAAAACTCAGGGAGCCATTCTGAGTTCATTCATATCCATATATATATATATATATATATATATATATATATATATATATATATATATATATATATATATCGAGGGCTGACAACCAGAACTGGTTATGTCCATTTTGGGCTAAAATGAGTCAAGTCCACCACTTAGCTTGTTATTGAGTGTAGTTTCTCTGCCAAAGTGTTTATGTCCAAGACGTATTAGTGTGTTATCTAGGTCACCAGTGATTGTTTATGTCCATCAGCTGATGGGTCACTGAAACTTTAAAACTCATTATCCTCAAAACCATGATTTTGGACATATCCAGTTCTGGTCGTCAGCTATATATATATATATATATATATATATTATATATATATATGCATATATAACTGCAATGACCGCGCAGTATATAAATGAATAGAAACGACATAAGTGTTAAGGAACGTTTCTGCACACGAGGAGGAGAGATAACGAATAATGAAAAATGAGGCGAACCGCCCAGGAATCGAACCCAGGGCCTTCCAATTGCCGGTCGGACGCTCTACCATTATGCTACGGACCTCACTCAATCACAAATCGAAATTCTCCCACATAGGGCAGAAACCAATGCCCTGAGAGGGCACCCTCGCAAATCGTGAATATGCGCATATAACTGCAATGACCGCGCAGTATATAAATGAATAGAAACGACATAAGTGTTAAGGAACGTTTCTGCACACGAGGAGGAGAGATAACGAATAATGAAAAATGAGGCGAACCGCCCAGGAATCGAACCAGGGCCTTCCAATTGCCGGTCGGACGCTCTACCATTATGCTACGGACCTCACTCAATCACAAATCGAAATTCTCCCACATAGGGCAGAAACCAATGCCCTGAGAGGGCACCCTCGCAAATCGTGAATATGCGCATATAACTGCAATGACCGCGCAGTATATAAATGAATAGAAACGACATAAGTGTTAAGGAACGTTTTCTGCACACGAGGAGGAGAGATAACGAATAATGAAAAATGAGGCGAACCGCCCAGGAATCGAACCCAGGGCCTTCCTGGGCGGTTCGCCTCATTTTTCATTATTCGTTATCTCTCCTCCTCGTGTGCAGAACGTTCCTTAACACTTATGTCGTTTCTATTCATTTATATACTGCGCGGTCATTGCAGTTATATGCGCATATTCACGATTTGCGAGGGTGCCCTCTCAGGGCATTGGTTTCTGCCTATGTGGGAGAATTTCGATTTGTGATTGAGTGAGGTCCGTAGCATAATGGTAGAGCGTCCGACCGGCAATTGGAAGGCCCTGGGTTCGATTCCTGGGCGGTTCGCCTCATTTTTCATTATTCGTTATCTCTCCTCCTCGTGTGCAGAAACGTTCCTTAACACTTATGTCGTTTCTATTCATATATATATATATATATATAGTTTCATATGTCTGGAGACATTGGCAATATGTAGATAGAATAATACAACAATATGAGAGTTTTATTTTTAACATACTATTAGAGAAGGTGTTCAAACTGTTCACCCTCAACTTAACCCTTTACCGCACTGTGTGTCGAATACGTAACGTTTCAAATATACGCATTTAGACTCAACCCTACGCAAAAGGTTCGGCGATAAAGGGTTAAAGACACTTCATTACTCGTAACTGGCAACCTCTGATTGTTTCAGCAGAAATTCGTTGCAATTCCAGTCTTATTTTAGCTATCAAATCCTTAAGTGTTCTTTCTACGTAGACAGCAGATTTCAAACGCCCCCACAGGAAAAAGTCAAGGGGTGTAAGGTCCGGAGACCTGGTCGGCCACTCCACAGGTCCTTGTCTACTGATCCATTTATTGGGAACACATTATCTAAGTAAAAGCTCTTTTCAGATATACGAAACTCTCTCTCTCTCTCTCTCTCTCCTCTCTCTCTCTCTCTCTCTCTCTCTCTCCTGGATGTTGTAAACTTTATACTAGGGGTGTGACAGCCCTCCGGTCCCGAGTCGTGGGATTCTAGAGAAATTGGCTGCCAGTTCCTTTAGGTTCTCTCTCTTTCGGGAGGGCGGGTGAAGTATGTTGTACAATCCTGTCCCGTGGGTTACTAGGACCCCATACCATCCCTACTCTGTCCTTTTAGCTTATGTTAAGGATGTTCTCCTCTGACTGAAAAAAAAAAAATTTCTTTTAATATTAAGTCTTTTTCTCTTCTTTTACTATTAGGACCCTACTGCTACCTCATGCGTGGGAAGAGAGGCTTTGGAACCTCTATAAATAACGCCATTTAACGCTCGTAGGTTGTGAGAGACTGGGATGGAGGGGTCCGAGGCGTAGGGGCGCGATGAATGGAGTGTGGCTAGTGCCCCGTTAAGCCCATTCCTAACGCGTAATGCCTGACCAGCCCCCTGCGACCGTTCTTTGGTGACCAATTGATGGTGCTTGGCTGTACTGCTCTGAGGTGAGAGAGCTTTACTGCGCAGCTGGCTGCCAGGCCAGCGTAAAGTCTCGGGTGTAGCCTCTGGGTCTGGTGGGATATCCCCTTGAACATTGGATTCTAAGAGTCTGGCCGCTTGTGAGTGACTAGTAAGACTTAGTAAGGGGCTGCATCTCGCTGTCGCTCCTGGCGGGAAATCCGTGACGCCTGCGTCGCGAGTGTTTGTCAGTTGATAGCTGCGACACGTTTGGGACTGTCCGGCCCTGGGGAGACCTTTGGTCGGTGCGCAGCAAGAGGTGTAGTCTTCTGGAAGGGATGAACGTCACTTGCAAATAGGTAGATGCGTCTACGCGCGAGAAGAATTCACCCCCCCCCCCCCCCCCCCCCCCCCCCTTTTTTATATACTGGTCACAACGTTTTTGATAGTTTTCATTGCTAGAACGCTTTATCTTATTCATAGTATTCAGAGTTCGAAAAAAAATAAAAATAAGTTACAATGACTGGACCGCAGAAACTGAAGGCTGAATGTGCGAGGTGTGAAGTAAACCAGTGGGTGACGAACTTCAAAGAAGCCTGCTTCGCGAAGATCAACCACTCCAGCATGTGCCGCTTTTGCGAACTCATGCGGTTTTACGAGAAGCTAGAGGAGAGGGTCCGGCGGCTCGAGTCGTCCAGACCGGCTGTTGGAGGTGCGGCTGCGCCCTCCACCCCGGAGCTCATTGATAGGATAGCTGCCATGGAAAGACGGTCCAGCGATGGACTTGACAGGACTCGGGACCGCGGAGAAAAGGTAGAGGTGCAACCGGGGACTAGGGTACAAAATCAGTGTGAAGAATCGCCAGCGACCCACGTGGAATGCACGGAACCGCGGCGCAAGGTTGAGGGCGTAAAAAAGGGGCTGATAGAGAAGGGTGGGAAGTGATCGATAGAGAAAGGTGGGAAGAGGCCGATAAAGAAAAAGGGTGGGAAGGGGCCTACTGATGGCCCAAAGAAACCGAAGGTCGGGGTGGGTCGGGTGGTGTAACTGCGTCTCTGGGTGGCGACGGGTTTCGAAAGGTCTCGGGTAAGAAGGCTGCGAAGCCGAAGCCTGAGACCCCAGTTGTTCCTGTCAGACCTCCAACCGCTTTAGTCTTCTGTGCTCGAAGGAGGAAGAACCGTTTTGATTGGGGACTCGCAGATCAGGGGCCAGGAGAAGTACTTTGCTTCTGCAAACCGGGACGGGAGGAAGGTAAGGTGCTTACCTGGGCGGGGAATGGCGCACTTAAGGAAGGAGGTAGAGAAGGTGCGCGTGGCTAGTTGGAGGACTGCGATCGTTGTTTTCGCTGGTGGCAACGACCTGTTCCTCAAAGGCGGTAGGGTAGGTCTTACAGAAGGGATCATCACCGAGATCATGTCTCTTGCGGATGATCTAAAACTGAAGACAGACAGGGGAATGTTAATGGGTATTTTACCGCGAATGAATGCCAGTGACCACGCGCTCAGTAAGGTCATTGGCATCAACGAGAGGGTGCAAGACTTGTGCGTCCCGCTGGCGTGAGGTTTATTGACCCATTCGACGCATTTTCGGGTAGGTGGGACCTTTACCAGAGAATGGTGTCCACCTCAATAACAAGGGTAAAGGTGTGCTAGGCGCGCTGCTCGACCGGCACCTATACAGAATGGTGAGGTCGAGTCCGGGGAGAGATGATGGGCCCCCACCGGGGAGAGATGATGATGAGCCGGTGGCGGACGTACCTTCAACTGAAGGGTGCGTCCAGGTACAGGTGGGTGATCCTCCTTCCACGTTGGAAGGGGCTCAGGCTCCTGCGGAAGTTGCCCCCTCGTTAGTGAGGGGCTCTTCAACTCCCGACAGCCCTGGTTGTTCGGGAAACGGGTCGTGCTAGGTGGCGGTCAGAATAGGGAAGGCTCCCTCCGTGCAATGCTTTTTAATGCTAGGTCGATTAGGAACAAGTTTTGCGAGCTACGGGCGCTCTTAGCATCGGAATATCAGGATATCGTTGCTATCACCGAGTCCTGGATTCATACTGATCGTAGGGACTACGTTGGGGAGTTCGAAATTCCCGGGCATAGAATGCTTCGCTAAGACCGCACCCGTGGGGAGGGGGGTGGGGTACTAATATACGTCAGGGACACGTTGAGTCCGGTTGACTGCCAGTTCCGGTCAGAACGGGAGCTGCTTGGCGTCGATCTGAACGTGGGAGGGACGAACTATAGGTTAATCTTGGTGTACAGACCTCCGCATCTCCTCCTCGAGGAGGATACAGCCCTGTACACCGAACTCAGTAGCCTGCTAGGGGATAGGGTGTGTGTAGTTTTAGGAGACTTCAACTGTCGCGGCATACAGTGGGAAGACAGGACTGCTGATGCTGAAGGGAGGAGGCTAGTTGACTTTGCTGATGAGAACTTCCTCACTCAGTGGGTCAATGAGCCTACACGAGGCGAAAGCGTTCTACACTTAGTATTCACGACCGAAGACAACCTCGTCACTGGCCTCACCGTTGACGAATCATTGGGCGGGAGTGATCACGGTCTGATTAGGTTCCGTGTGCATGACTCCAGATTCCTGGGATCTTGGGAGCATTGCTCCAGTAAATTTGACCATGAGAAAAAGTAAATTTGGGTTTGGGTTTTGTTCATCCGCTAGATGTTATGCAATTTTTTTGCGTATACGTTCTTGTACAAACCAATTTTTTTAAATTACAAATTTAGTTATTTTAAGTTTAGTTGGTAATTCCATATTTAACAATTATTTTTATTTTTTGTTAAGCTTCAATGTTTTGATAATTAAAATTTTATTAAAACGTATATTTTTTTAATATAAAATTATCAGGATTGGACTATGTTCCATTGATCTCGGCCAGGTTTGATAAATTGGCCAGATAATTACTTGTGCGGTTTTAAGTAATCCACCATGACTCTAGAATTTAAAAGTTTAGTTAAGTTTAAACTTACTTTTTACTTACTCTTCCTTACTTTTACTAAGTTTAAAGCACTTACTTTTACTTACTTTCATTGTACTATATTTACTTACTTTTACTCACTTTTACCATACTATATTTACTAACTTTTACTTATTTTGTATTTTTTCAGGTAGTCAATAATCAATAATGGATCCTAATATTGATGAAGTTGGAGAGAAAAGTGAGGGTGTTAAAAGGGGTTACTTTTGTGGTCAATGCAAGAACAAATATTCAAAGAAGCAAAACTGGGAGGAACATTTTAATTCCAAAAAAATATTTGTTACAATACAAGAGGTCCCAGAGTTTGGGCCCACAGCTTAGATATTGCAGTAAAGAAATACCAGGATGAAGTGCAGCAAAGAGATACGGCAAAGCAGTCATTTAGTTTGTTCACAAAATGTGCTAGTGCTAGACCTCAGAAAAATGAACCAACTTCATCAACTGCTAATCTAGAAAATGAAACTTTTTCACTAGATGTTTCACAGACTGAAGAAAGTGCTTCTCCTCCACCTAAGAAACAAAAGGTAAGTGAGGAATCTGCGCATCAGACTAACAAAACTGCTTTAGAGGAATTTGAAAATTCCCAAATCCAGAAGACATTGAATGCAATTTTGCGCCTAACAAAAGAAACTCACCAAGCTGTTGTGGAAAAAAAGTAAATTCAGAGCTGTGCTCCAGTAAATTTTTTCAAATCTGGAGTCATGTCCGTGTGTGCGTCCCTCGGGTGAAGCGTAGTAACTCGAGAGGCAGTAAGCTCGATCTACGGCGGGCGGACTTTGTTAGCCTCAGGGATAGCGTAGGTGAGATGGGGTTAGAGGTCGTTGGCGATGTTAAGGGAATGTGGAGTGCATTCCAGGACGAGTTTATGGTGCTGCAGTCTGCTGCCATACCCTCAAAACCGGTCACCCCTGCTTCAACGCAGCCAAAGTGGTTCAGACGGGACATCGCTTCGGCTATCCGAAATAAGAAAGCTCCGTATAGGAGGGCGAAGGCCAATCATTCCCATGAGAAGACTGAGGCGTATGTCCGCCTGTACAGGGAAGTGAAAGCGAAGGTTAGGCTAGCGAAACGTAAAGAAGAATTCCGGATGGCAAGCCTCTGCAAGGGGAACCCCTAAGGAGTTTTTCAGTTATGTTAATAGTAGAAAGCCCATTAGAAGCATGATAGGCCCGTTAAAGCACCCCAACAGCGCGCTGCGGACCTCCGACGCGGACATCGCTAATGTGCTGAATGAATACTTTGCGGGAGTGTTGATCAGGGAGGACACCCGCGTCATCCCCGAGCCAGGCGTGAGGCACGAAGGTGCTAGCCTGGATAGTGTTCGGTGTACCGCGACAGTCGTTGCCGATAGAATAGACAAACAGCCCGTTTAAGGCTCCTGGGCCAGACCATTTCCTTCCCAGAGTCTTGCGGGAAGTGCGCGACCAGGTGGCTCCCCATCTGGCTACAGTTTTCAACAAATCGTTGGAGACGGGCCAGGTGCCTGGTGACTGGAGGGAAGCCAACGTGACCCCTATCTTTAAGAAAGGGGATCACGAAAATCTAGGGAACTATCGTCCCATTAGTCTCACTTCGGTTATAGTAAATTATTAGAGGGGATAATAGCGGATAGGATCGTTGACCATTTGGATTCCTACAAGCTGCGTGGGGACTTCAACATTGGTTTAGACGGCATACGTCGTGCTCACCAACCTGCTCGAGTTTTTGCACGTCATGTTGAGTGAGTATGAAAAGAGTAGGATGATTGATATACTTTATCTCGACTTTCAGAAAGCCTTTGATAAGGTACCTCACCGCCGGCTAATGGCCAAAGTCCGCGTTCTGGGTATCGGTGGGGAAGTAGGTAGGTGGATTGGAAACTGGCTGAATAATAGGCGGCAGAGGGTTGTAATTAAAGGGACTAGCTCGGGTTGGGCCTCAGTCACTAGTGGAGTTCCTCAGGGTTCCGTTTTGGGGCCACTGTTGTTTATCATTTACATAAATGATATCGACGCTGGCATCGTCAGTAGGATGGCCAAATTCGCTGATGACACCAATGTTGGGAAGCCTGAGGCGATCGAGCAATTGCGTGCGGACCTAGGTAGGATAGGAGAGTGGTCCGAAAAATGGCAAATGCCGTTTAATTTGCGTAAATGCAAGGTCATACACATTGGCTACGCCAATCCCAAGTCGGACTACTACATGTTAGGGAGTAATATCGAAGCGACTGATTTGGAAAAGGACTTGGGTGTTCTAATTAGCAGCGACCTTAAGTTTACTAAACAGTGCATAAAGATGGAAAAGAAAGCCCAGAGGCTGTTGGGTTATATCAAGAGGCAATTTCGATTTAGGAACAAGGAGATTGTGCTCTCTCTGTACAATTCCCTGGTTGGGCCGCACCTGGAGTATGCTGTGCAGTTCTGGTCGCCCCCTCAGGAAAGATATCGAGAGGCTGGAGCGAGTCTAGGCAAAGGCCACAAAGTTAATCCGTTCCGTAGGCATATGGGCTACAATCGAAACTTACGCGCCCTGAATTTGTTTTCGCTGGAAACTCGGAGGCTGCGCGGTCAACTCATCGAGGTTTTCAAGTTCTTACGCGGGTTCAACAATGTCGATTTTAGAAGCGTGTTTAGTTTAAATGATAACCCAACTCGCAACAATGGGTGGAAGTTGGATATGAAACGGTTTAGGACTAGTGTGTGTGGGAATTACTTTACGTACAAGATCTGTGACACGTGGAACAGGCTACCTTCACTGTCAACAGTTCTGTGGATCTGTTCAAGAAAAGGTTAGACCGAATCTTGCACACTATTTGAGGGTGTATGAATTTTTCCCTGGCACCCGTTGCCATTGGTACCACCTCGGTATGGGCCGCAAGGCCTTTTTAGGTACTACTTTTCCTTGTATATCTCTCTCTCTCTCTCTCTCTCTCTCTCTCATATACTGTATATATATATATATATATATAATATATATATATATATATATATATGCTCTTTGTGCTCGTTTGTACGTGCTTGTTCCTGGAGGTTTCACGTGCGCCCTCCCGGCCCTAGCACCCAAGGATGATGGGGCTCGACCCTGCAGTCCTTGTCATCCTTGGTCTTTTTCCACTTCGACTGTCCCCTCCACCTTTTCTTTTTCCTCTGTCTTTCCTCTCACTTTTTCTTTGTTTTTCCGCTGAGATATGCCCTTTAAATAGAGGCGAATCGGTTCTTCCTGAACTAAAAAAAAAAAAAATATATATATATATATATATATATATATATGGGTTTTGCCTGTGCTGTACCCCCTCCTCCTCCGATGCAAAAGAATACATATCTGTTACATAAAAAATCTTAAAAATTCAGTCTTTCTTGTTTCTGAAAGCATTAAGAATTGCTCGTCCTGAATTTTTAGATTCTGAATTATGCAACATTATGAACATTGGTGTTAAACTCAGTTTGTATAAAATTATTCAAGCAAAGCTAAAAAACAAGGCATTATATAATAGTGTAATTGAAAAGTATTTTAAGGTTCCCTTATCAAGCGCATTTTAAACATTTTCCGACCTTACTAAAAACAATTGGAATTAATGTAGTCTTTAAGTATAAAAATACTGTTAAATCTCGTCTGATAAAGAGCAGCCCAGATAATGCAGTTGGCTCTGCCTGCTCGATTCGATGAAAACAATGACTCATTTAAGAGGTCAAACGTCAGAGTAAAACGGCATAAATACGCGTGGAGGACTGCAAGTAATTGTAATGCATTGTTCAACGATATGTATGGATATAATCACATTATTAATTGGGAGAACTTTAAAGTTCTTATGAAAATAGACGTAACTGAAAGGAACATTTTGGAATGTGCATTTATTTATTTTACAAATAATTTTAAGAACAGTTCTGGAACGTATAAAATTGACTAAATCAAATCTCGTTAAAATACCTTTTTACCTTTAATCAGTAATTGTTAATTTTTTGCTAAGCCTTCCTAATTATTTTGTTAACGTTGTACAGATATATATATTTTTTGGCTTCTTGCCTTTTCTTTTTACTCCCTGGCGTTTTTTTAATTTCCTTTTGGGTATGCATCACACACACTATATATACAGTATATATATACATATATATATATATATGAGAAAGAAAAAAAGAAAAAGTGAAAAAAAGGGCCACCCTAATATATATATATATATATATATATATATATATACAGGGCGTCCCAAAAAAATGTATACACACTTTAAATACTTATAAAGGCAGTGTTTTTAAAATACATTTCATTTTCAAAATGTAATAGAATCTACAGACATTATTTAATTGTTTTGTCAACGCCTGTTTTCAAACTGACGTCCGTTCTGGTCCAGGCACTGCTGATAACGCGAAGCAATGGAATCGCAAACATCACGAAACATTTCGTTTGGTATTTGTGTGCATTCTCGTTCAATGGCTGCTCTCAATTCAGCGACTGTTGCAGGTTTTATAGCGTAGACTTTGTCTTTTAAGTATCCCCATAAAAAAAAGTCTAGTGGTGTGAGGTCTGGTGAACGCGGAGGGTATTCTACGAAACCCCTTCGTCCAATCCACATCCACATCGTGCCAAGTACCACTCGCAATACTCCACTCTTCGGTCCGGATCATCATCATCTTCATTAATAGCATGGACTAATCTTGGAATGTAACTTTTCCATTGACAGCGCTTCAAAATGCGTTGGACAGACGATTCTGAAATTCCTACCTCACGACTCGCTTGCCGCACAGATTTTCTTGGACTTTGGTGATACGTTTCCAGTACTCTTTCTTGCTTTGTGGGGCTTGTCGATGTCCGTGGTCTTCCGGAACGCTTCTTGTGGACATTCTGAACAGTTCCATCGGCTTCAAACTTATCTCTAATTCGAGTGATGGTAAGTCGCGTTGGTGGATCTGTTTGAAACTCCCTCCTAAACTGTCTTTGCACTTCAACTGCGTTTTCACACTTCCAGTAGCATTTTAGAATGAATTTCCTTTGTTCAAAGCTTAGTCTGACTGCCATTATTGATTCTAATGGGTTTAACTTGGAAAGAAAGAAACATCAATTGAGCTATCAGCTGTTAAAGTGTGTATACATTTTTTTGGGACGCCCGGTATATATATATATATATAAATCCCCGCAAGGGGGTTCTAAGCTCGTGCTCTTGAGTGCTCGTTTGTACGTGCTTGTTCCTGGAGGTTTCACGTGCGCCCTCCCGGCCCTAGCACCCAAGGATGATGGGGCTCGACCCTGCAGTCCTTGTCATCCTTGGTCTTTTTCCACTTCGACTGTCCCCTCCACCCTTTCTTTTTCCTCTGTCTTTCCTCTCACTTTTTCTTTGTTTTTCCGCTGAGATATGCCCTTTTAAATAGAGGCGAATCGGTTCTTCCTGAACTTAAAAAAAATATATATATATATATATATATATATATTAGGGTGGCCCTTATTTTGTCACTTTCTTTTTTTCTTTCTCACCCCTTCATTAGATGCCTCCTATTGAGAAAGTTTTTCATGCAAAGTTTTATATCGTTTGGACAATATTTAGTGTGTGCTCAAGCTGTCCAAACTTTTAAGCATCCTAACTCTGCAGTTGCCTTTTATAATACATTAAGGATTCACTCACACTCAAATCCAGTATTCATTTAATATAAAAAAGTTGTACAATTAGTATTTATTAATATATTTCTAACAACAAGCTTGGTTGCTATTAAAGTTTTACTTAATTTTGTGAACTAGATGTATAAAATTAATAATCTTTACATATATAGTGGGTATGACCGCTACACTGGAACATCATCCTAATGCAGTTCCGCGGCGATGGGACTCAAAATAATGTGATTTGAGCTGGGCACGACTTTGCAGGTAATCAAATTTAGCTTATTAGATCCCCATATCGTTTGCAAAGCCCATCTTTTTTTTATTTATTTCATTCAATTAATACAAGATTTTTAAACAACAAAAAATACTTTATTAAAATTAAAGGTGATAAGAAATTGAACGGAAAAGTTAGCACAACACAACCCTTATTTAAAGGTTGCAAGAAGAGTGATATGCCTTTGAGAATGGTATCCTTCTTGGAATCGGGGTACTTCTTCCGATGCTCTTGGACAATTTGAACGACAAACTGGGTCTGTTCTTCGTTCTTGCTGAGGACTGTATTATATTCCTGCATCAATGCAACTCCCCTTTCAGCAGTGTCATTCACTACTCGAAGATCTTTGACCACTGCTTCTGCCAGTAGGTACTCAGGGTTTTCGATCCACATCTCTGGATTATCACGCAAGAATTCGACTTCAAGCCCTAGAAGAGTGAACAAAACCTTCGTTCTAGCAGACACGAAGTCGCTGAGTTTCTTACCTTGGATGTCACTCTTATTCAGATGAATTCGTTTTGGTGCGTGCGTCATGTTGTCCTTCCCGTTGTAGATTCTTAGCCATAGCTCTTTTTTCTTGCAAATTCAAGTCTCTGTCAAAGACGGCAAGGCCCACCAGATCTTCACTCAAGTACCATAAGTGAGCAAGGATTTTATTGAGAGCTCCTTTTGCTGCGGGTGTGTCGCTGACTGCGAAAGATTGTAGTTGTAGATCATTGCTTGGTGCGGATGCTGGCAAGCGAGAGAGGAACCACAACTTTACATAGAACTGCACACCGAAAATGCGGGTCTTGCGTGTCTTTGATTTCTCGTTGCGACAGTTTAAATCTGGAGTCGCGGAACATGAAGATTTTCAAGGCGTATATAAGCCGGGCCATGAACCGAGCTCGATGGACTGCTCCAAGTTTTCGAAATTTGACCCCTTTTGGTGGAACGTCTCCCAGAAAAAGAAGGGTAAGTTCGAGCAGCTCTTGATAGTCATCTCTTGGATGAACTTGATCTAACTGGAGTTGACAGAAGCGGATGATATTGTCTTTCAGATGCTCTACAGCGAGCAGGACGACCTCGTTATTTATGCCAGGACTGTAGTCATTGGGGACGACGTTGTGCCAAAAGGTCTCGAACCGTTTGAAAAGCATAATCTCAGGTCCACTTGATATTCCCATTGTTACCGTGAAAGCTTCCTCTAACATGATTTCTTGTATATGATGGCGACATGCCAGGTACAAAACTTCAGACCCTAAATGTTGCTCGAAGAGAACACATGCTCCATTTACTCTTCCAGTGTTGCTCGCTGTGATGTCGAAGCTAAGGGCTTTGATTCGATCACGAACACCCCAATCATCGACGACATCAATCATCGCCTGCGCCATTGCTTGGTCAGTGCCATTTGCAAGCTTCGGGATTGAAAGGATCTGATCTAGTTCAGATCCTGAAACAACGATTGGGAGACGGTCGACCTTCTTATCTCGTTAGGTCATCCATCAGCTTGCCGTCCCAGTGAAGGGTGGGAGGTGTTCGCGGATCAAATTTCTTCTTCAACTCTGCAGCTCTTTGGGCTCGATGCTTCTTCCTGTGTCTTTGCAGAGAAGCTCTGTTGATGTTGTATTCCCCAACGTTCTGACCGGAAGCACTGATCACTGACGCGATGGTAAAGACCGCATCACGGTCACTAGTTTGAGTGCGATCTAACGACGAAAGAACTTCTGGATGGAGGATATTCTTGCGGCCTCTTTTTGGATGAGGTGATGACACTACGACTCCTCCGACAGCTCCTTCATTCTCTGAATCCGTGGTGTTCTCACCTGTGGAAGATGAAGAAGATTCCAGGACGATTTTTCTGTTAAGTACGAGATTCTCTATTTCATGTCTCTTCTTAAATTCATCATTCCGAATTCGCTTCTTCGTAGCTGCTTCCTCCTTTTTAGCCAAAGTCATATCAATTCCAGCAATGGAGTCTCTTCTGCCCTTCTCTCTTTGTTCCAAAAGGAACGCTTTATCCTCCTCATTCGTCATCAACACCATAGCATTTTGGTGAGCAACGTCGAAAAGGTCATCAAAGCAGGATTTTGGCTCTTCTTCTTTCTTCCTTTGTGTATCCGTCTTCCGGGACTGATTTTTTTTCAAAAGATCCCACTTCTTCATCAAACTCTCCAACTGTTTCACTGCATGTTGAACTGGCCGCAGTGGAATCCTCGCCTTCTTCCAAAAAGCCTCCACTTCCGCTATCGTCAACTGAGCAGCCTTGTGCTTATTCTTAATCGACTGAAGCAAATGTAGATAGCACCTCATAACATCCCCATTACTTGGCAATTTTGCACCTGATAAGCAATTTTCAGTATGTTCAAGCAAATAAATCGTATGTTTTTTTCGAGTTCCACTAGCCATCATAAAAAAAATCTATATACCTAGATAAAAAGAAAGCGTAATGTCGTTTAGCATATGAGAACATGAGATCATCGCTACTATTTGTTTCAAATTAACCATATATAATATGGCAAATCATATAATAAGCAAATTCTACCAATAACCCATCACGCCTATTTAACAATATATGAGAGAGTCGAGAGAGAAAGTTTGAAGTCCTTGAGCACACCCTATATATATTTATATCTCACTAAAACTTTGTGTGTGTTATTTTCTAGTGACATAGAATCCAACTGAAGGGGGTGAGAGGAAAAAAAATCGTAACTTAAAATTTTAGCACCACTTAAGGGCCACCCTAATAAATATATATATATATATATATAGTCGGCAAAAAAAAGGGAGACTTCGAAGTTATGGTCAGATTTCAATATTTTTTTCACACCCCACAACTAAGTAAATTTCTTATCTAGTGAGCGGATTTCAAAGGAAACTAATGAAAATTACGGATTTATTGAACATTTCTTTATGCCACTGGAAATTCTCCATTTAGACTACTACTGCATTGTATGTGCAGATAAAAAGTTACAAAGTACTCACATATGGTGCGACCTTGATGTTAAAAAAACTGCTCGATATGTTTACCACGAACTTCTTCAACCTTTTTTAGTCTAGGACGGAACTCGTCTATGGCTTTATTGATTTGTTCTTATTGTAGCTCATCCCATTTTTCCAGAAGCTGTCGGAAATGAGCGACATTTCTTACTTTGATCCGATAAATTCTCTGTGACAAATTTTCCCAAAGGCCGTAGTCGACAGGATTTAAATCAGGACTGTTTGGTGGCCAAATTTAATAACGCTACCTGGTATTCTTTTGATATCTCATGTTTTATCGATTTTCTTGAGAAGCTTGTCCAAACCTCCTGCAGTTGGCTTACGTTAATTAAAATAGCTTTAATTATCAACTTGAATCTATGATTAGCAAGATTTTTCTGGCATATTCGCTATAAATCCAATTTCTCAGCTAAAGTGCTAAAAGATGGCATACAAACCATAAAATTACCTAGACTAACATACTAAAATTTCATGGTTCTATGTACCATATTTGCCGAGATATGAAGGATTTAAAAGGTCTCCCTTTTTTTTTTGCCGACCTGATATATATATGTCGGAATGGGTGTTTCTCCACTATTAGATATATTTTTTTACGCGACTCCCTTTTTTAGGTGATTCATTATGTTACTCGTTACATCGTCAACAGAAGTGTATACCGTTTACGTCCAGGTTCTTCTCTCTAGCTGGAGACTGATGCCAAAACTGACTGCGTGTTTACGAGCAATTTGATGCCCTCATAGAGCGTCCCTTTCCCTCGATCAGTTAAGAAAAAAAAATAACTTAATTCTCGTGAGAAGGATGAGAATGAGACTTTATCACTACACTTGTTTAGAAGTTGTTTTTTTTTACAAAAACTGTTCTCTCCAAAGAGCTATGTGACCGACTTGCCGGTTAAGCTAGAACTGACTTTCTAACTTTAGGGCACTTCCATCAATCCGTACGCAACCACACACATCAACATTTACATCCTTAATCGCTTAATAGTAAATACATGGGAGAGACAACACCGTTTGGACTGTTTGGATGTGATAGAAGATTGAGGGAAGTCTGTTTTCTGTGAAACACAAGTTTGTTTATGCAGAAACTTGAAATATATTTACAGTATTACGTCGATACAATATATGAGAAAGAGAGAACTTCATCAACTTGAGTAGTCTAAGCATCATCATCGTGTTTGCATATACATTTTGTTTCATACTTAAAAATTATTACGAAAGAAATCTTTTATAACTTGAAGAGCCTAATCATTTTCATTAATCAATAAAGTAATATAAATATCATCAACTGTTGCCGCAAAATAGAAGTCAACATCTTCGTTCCTTGAATAATCAATTTTGAAATTAGAAAGAGTCGTTTTGAGCAGAAAACTGAGATTTGTTAATAAAAAACCTCTGAACATTTAACTAGAACAACGTGAAAAAAGTGTTAGCAGCTGTCGAGGAAGCTTCTGACAGTGGCTGTATCCTCCAGCGTGGGACACGTCAACGCGAAGAAGAGGCGACGTCAAACCGAAACATCAACGCGCTGGTGGCCAAACTTCCTCAAATCTCCGTGCAGCGGGCTGTCTACGGTTGGCCAGACTGGCAGTCGACGGCCTGTTGCGTGGCACGGTCAGAGTGCCGATCGGCTCCCGGGGCCGGACCTATTCTCAGCGTGCTATTTTTTCATTTACGGGGAGCAATTGCGTGCTCCCCGGACTACTCTTACTCTCCAGCGATATTAAGACTAATCCAGGGCCCACTACAACTTGCACAAAGACACAGACAGAATAGCACCATGAGACACATACAGAAGTATAATATTAACATATTATAGTACAACGTAGATGGCCTCGCAAACAAAATCATGCAGCTTAGGGAATTCGTACACAAACAAAACATTCACATAGCACTTATACAAGAAACAAAACTAAAACGCGCACACAAAACACCCACCATCCCTGACTTTACGGCGATCTGTCAAGATCGTACTGTGGGCCACCGGGGTGGACTCATCACTTACATACATAAAAGCATTAGCTACACTGATGCCACCCAAAACATTACAAACACAATCCAAGCAGATAACACGATAGAAATACAGGCAGTTAACATTAAAACGCGCGCAAAACACAATACCACACTAATCAACATTTACATCCCACCAGATAGTTCACCTTAGGTGCCAGCAATTACAATCCACAGTTACACAATCTGGCCTCTCTCACTAATGTTATCTTAGGAAGAGACTTCAACGCTAAAGACACTAGTTGGTACCTGCACAACCAAAACAACACCAGAGGCGCCAACATAGCCACACAACTAAACAGCCTCTTCATTCTTAACAATACAGAAGAACATACACACACACCACATCAAGCAGGATACTCAAACTCCTTCCAGACATAACGTTCTGTTCCCCCTCACTAGCAACACATACATACTGGAGAACAGAAAAACAACTGTCATCAGACCACCTGCCCATCACCATTACAACACGTTCTACACTCTGCCCCAACAGCCTTAGGCACACTTACAGAAATTACAAGAAAGCTGATTGGGAACAGTTCAAAATACAGACTGAGGAACAATTCACCACATTAAACAGCACACACCCATCATAAACATTAATACAACACTCAAAACATTTAATCAGATCATCAGGTCATTACACCCTTCAATACAGACCAGACCACCAAGATCATATACAAATTCATATACAAACAATATATTCGCTCACTTATGGACTATGCTAGCCCATGCTGGGCAATATTAGGAAATACAACCCAAATTACACTAGAGAAATAGCCCACCTCATAAGGCAACGTAACAACCTCAAACATAACACACAAACACCACACACAGAAGCCATAAAACAGTAGATACAACTCAACACAGAAATAAACAACAAACTCAAAGAAAAACAAACAAACATTTAGGGAATTTATAACAATACTAAACCACTCCACAGACACACCCAGGCTATACAAGACTATAAACAGCATTACCCACTCTAACAGCGGCATTCACACCTCATACGGGGCTGTCTGTCGCAGCCAAAATAATATCCCAACATATACACAACAAGTTAGCATTCTAGTTAATCACTACGCAAAGATAAGTCATTTAAACAGAGACAACAACCAGAAACACGCAGACAGACAAACAGCTAGACACAAGAAAACCTACAGACTCGACACGACCATTACACCCTTCAATACAGACCAGACCACCAAGATCATCAAAAACATTAAGAATTCGAAGGCTACTGGACCAGACAACATATCTAACATACACCTTAAACACTTGGCCCACAGGGAATACTAGCTCTCACAAATATTAGCACATATTCATATCAACACTGTATTATTCCTGACATATGGAAACAAGGTAAAATTATTACACTACTAAAACCAAACAAAAATCCAACGGAACCAGCTTCCTATAGACCCATTACTTTACTATGCACACCTTCCAAAGTAACAAAGACTAATCTTACAAATCACCAACCTACACATACCACTATCGCCTACTCAACATGGATTCAGACCTCACCACTCAACCACAACATTACTCACTAACCTCACGCAGCACATCATGGAGGGCATCAACTCCAGACGACCAGCTCAACGTACACTATTAGCAACAATAGACATTAGTAAAGCATTTGATGCTATCCCACGCTTCCCTCTCATAAACAAAATACTCAAACACAAACATGCACAATAACGCCAAAAGGTGGCTGAGCAACTGTCTTTCAGGAAGGTACTCAAATGTCACATTTCATGGCAAGTCATCCAAAAACAAGCTTTTTCCGAACGGGGTCCCTCAAGGCTCTGTTCTCTCACCAACACTGTTCAACTTATATATGCATGACATTGCAACACCCACAGATAACAAGCTTACCTTATCATCATATGCAGATGATATCACTCTGACATCCACCCACAACAACATCGACACCGCTACAAATAACTTACAAACATCCATAAACAGTATACAAGACTGGCTCACACACAATAGACTCAAATTAGCGCACACAAAATCAACCATCACCTTGCTAACAAGCAACACAAAAGAACACCAGGTAACTCCACAGATAACACTAAACAACACCAACATTCCACATACTCACAGGACCAAAATACTTGAGGTCACATACAACATATAATTATCTTTTGCAAACCACATTCATGACATTAAAAACAAATGTATGTCGACTTAACACGCTTAGGGTACTAACAGGCACAAACATTGGACACCAGCAGGAAACAACATCATTCATATACAAACAATATATTCGCTCAGTTATGGACTATGCTAGCCCATGCTGGGCACCCATTACCTCAAACACACACATAAACACCTTACAGACAATACAAAACAACACACTTCGTATCATTACAGGATGTACTCAAACAACACCAATAGAACACCTGCACACAGAAACAAAAATACTGAAAGTTAGGGAACATTTAGACATGAGGGGAACACAATTCATGGCAGCAGCGACAACTAACCCACAACACCCCTGCCACTACATGTACAATCATGCACCAACACCTCGCACCATTAAGGTAACACCAGAGAGACATTATAACCAAATACTCCATTCCATACCACGCCCCACAGACATCACACAGTACAGAAAACACATACACACACACCTAACCCACAAAGCACTGACATAACTCGGTCCGAATGCGGTCCTAGGTGCGAAGCCGCTACCCATTGACAGGTCAGAGACCAGCCTGAACAGATCAGATGGAGTTAACTTAGCACGATTCCGATGTGGACATCACCCCAACTTACGGACATATAAACACAGACTAGACAACTCCACAGACGACACCCGCCACCTGTGCCAGGACACCCCACAAACAATTGAACACATTATGACAGACTGTACCGCTCTAGCACAACAACGAACACAACACAACACAACACAACACAACACAACATCACTAGTGCGCTGAACCTCTGGTCCACTCCAGAGAGGGTGATCGGTTAATCGTGTGCCGCCGGCTTGCTCGATCTGGGTGGGCTGATCGGCTAACCAACAACACAACAACAACAACGGTGCTAGGAAAATTTGGTCTCAGAAATTTGAAGTAAATCTTTGAGCTCAGATAACAAAAAATATTAAAATCCCATTTGCCAGCTATAATGAAAACATAAACGAGAATTGTTTTGTTGTTTAAAACTTAGAACTAAAAAAGATACCCCAAATAATGAATAAAACATAAAAGAAGATTCGGTCTTGAGACTCGAAAAGAAAAGTTAAAATGAAATTAAGCTATGAGCAACATTAAGAAGGCAATTTTATAACTTTCAACATGCTTTTGCGCGAGTATTTCGATGCGCGACTCGAGTGTTTCATATTTTTTCTTTTTACTTGGCTTCTCTCCTCGTTGCAAATGGGAAATTTTAGCCTGCTTGTAACGTGATTTCAATGCAAAATGAAATGCTTCAAGGGCATTATTAGTTCGGGGCAATTTTTTGACCTAACCTAACCTATCCGAAATTTTCAAGACCGAATTTTTTGGACACCAACAACGACACTCCTTAGAATTTACTTTAAAAAATAGACAAAGTTTGACGTTTCTGAGGAATGTAAATCAAACTTTTTCTACTTTATTTTGTGAAGTTCAAATTTAGTTTTTATTCAGGAGATTAAAAAAAAATTATGATTTTAGTTGATTTCTTAAAATGTCAGCCGCATTGTGAAAACATTCGAGGGGTAGGGCAGTGTGGGTACCGGACTTCGTAGCCTTACGGAAATTTTTCACCAAAATATGTTCGTTTTCTATCGTTTAGTTTGAGAAAAACCGCCCCTTCCGATTGTGATAAGGTTCTTAGGCTCTATAAATATACCTGAAACTTCAACTAACCCAACATAACATAACAACAACAACAACGACATATAACGAATGTATTTTGGCACAAACGCTATATCCCAACAGAAACACACATGCGGACAGCAAAGGAAATTAATTGGTGGTTCCTCTTCTAGCCCTAAGTCTAACTTTAATTAATATAAAATCTTTTAATATTTTTACGAGCATGCTAGGTTTTATTTTGTTTTTGTTTTCATAACATTTATAAGGTATTTTATGAGCTGCAGAATCAAAGTTATTTCAAGAATTCACTGTGTTAATTAGAGCCAAATATAAAAGAAAATAATTATATTTTATTGATGTTAGAAGGCTTTGCTAGATTAAATTTACACATTTATAAACCTTAAGTTGCAAGAAGGAAAGGAGCACAAATGAACCTAACGATAGGAAATCGGACCTTAGAAGAAGCTGAGCAGTTTAAATATCTGGGAAGTTTATTAACCAACAATGGAGATTGCAATAAGGAAGTAAGATCTAGAATTGGTATGGGTAAGGTAGCTTTTGACAGACAGAAAAGACTTCTTACGGGTAAACTCAACTTGAAACTGAAGAAAAGGTTAGTAAAAAGCTTGATATAGAGTGTGGTACTGTATGGAGCAGAAACATGGACACTGAAAACGACTGAAAAGAAACCCCTGGAAAGTTTTGAAATGTGGATTTGGAAAAGAATGCTAAAGATAAGCTGGAGGGAACACCAAAGTAATGAGGAAGTACTGCAATATGTGAGGGAGGAAAGAAAACTCATTAAGGTGATAAGAGAAAGACGGAAGAAATGGATCGGACATGTGTTGAAGGAGGTGATAGAGGGTAGATATGAAGGTAGAAGGCAGAGGGGAAGGAAAAGGAAAGCAATGTTGGATGATTTGAAGGCAGGCAGGAGCTATCACGAGATGAAAAGGATAGCTCAGGCTAGAACACTTTGGCGGGACACACGAGTTGGACCTGCCTGATAGGCAGAACACGATGAATGGATGGATGAAGCCTTAAGTAAAGAACTGGCCTTCTGTCATTGCAATTTTAGGCCTCTATTTGCCTGGGGTATCGTTGGGCTATTCGCCTGGGCTATTTTAAATAGAAAATAAATATATAGTTTTAATAAAATGCTGCATGTATAGTTTAACTATATAAAATTCTTTTAATTGAACTTCATCTAAAGGCTAGAAGAACACGAGCTTCATTTTTTCAGCTTCTTTATTTCAAAAAAAAAAAAAAAAAAAATAGTAAGTAAAATACCTGCTAATTTGTAAAAAACAGAAAAATATCGAGTATTTGTATAGAAATTATTACTAAAGATATTATATTAATTTATTTGCGCCAAAATTTTACTTTTTATTCAAAATGTGTTCGTTGTACATCCAACGTTGCATCTAGGGATCTTTGGACTCGCTACTTTGAAAAATATGGGTCCTGTTGACTATATTTATGGGTCCGTAGTTTACTGCAGTCAACACAGCTTTCCGCGCGATTGGTGGCCCGGTTATAAAATATATTCCTATTAGCTGCATACTCTCCCGGCAAACCAATCGGATTAATCATAATAAATATCGATTTTTTTAACAAGAAATGCCCTTAGAAAAACTGGCACCAAAAATATCAGCTGTAAAGGGCTAATTGATGGCCTATTGTACGTCATTTGACAAATTACAGTGCGTTCACTGTGACGCAGCTTGAAATAATAATAATGCAACCTTGGCAAAAACTAGCGTTAAAAACGCCAAAACACGCCGTAGATGCAATATCTATATCGTTTCGTTTCAGTTAAATGAAAGAGACATCATTTTACCTTTTATATTAGGAAACAGTAGCTTAGATTCGGTTAGTTGAACTCTCAGAAAAACTTAGAGCCTAAAATACTTAACGTAATCGAAAGGTATGGTTTGGCGCCAACGCTGTAAAACTTGATGTAACAATACCGAGTCCGCTACCCTCACTCTCAACGTCTCCCTACCCCCATCTGGAGTGTTTTCGTAAGGTAGCCGACGTTATTTTACGAAATCAACTCAAAATCACTACTTTTAACTCTAGAATAAAGTTCGATTTGAATTCTTTAAAAATGCAAACTTTGCCTATATTTTAAAGTAAATCCTATAATCGAGGTATGCGTTTATTCCCGGCATTCCAGCGGTCTACCATTGGTGACCTCTGCCCAAGAAGATATCAGATACGAGGCGGCGCTCTGTACGACAGTGACGAGCGCGCCAAATTTAAATTTCGAGAAAACGCGATTAGTTAGTTTTAAAAATGTAAATAGCCATAAAATCATCGAATATTCATCTATTATGATGAACTTGGTCTTATTTTGAAGGTATTTTGTCGTAGATTATTATAGGCATGATAGTGTAAAAACATTTGGGACCATGGCTGGCTCGTCACTGTCGCACGGAGCGCCTCGTATTTTCAACTCTTTCCTACATTCATAATATATTGAAGTAAGGAGGAAGAGGAAAGTATGCCATATTCAAAATCCCAACCGGTTATCACGTTAGGCTACATTAAAATACTCGTTGATATAATTTATAATTAATGTCATCAATTAAACTAATAAATTACTCTCAATCATCAATAACTGGAGTTAATATGGTCGTAGGATATGGCCAAAGAAGGTTTTCTGCGGTATTTTTTGATCCCTTTCAAGGTATTTTATTTGTCAATTTAACTAAATCACATTTGAATGTAATTTTAGGTCTCGATAATGTATATAAAAATTTAATCACGATAAATTGATCTTAATATTCAATAATAAGAATTAATAATGATCGTAAGATTTAGGTTTAAATTTTAAATAAAATGACTACGTTTTGCTATACATATACAGTATGTCGGCCTATATGAAGAGGATTTTTTCAAAGAAGTACGAAATAGAATGAGGCGAGAAAATTCGAATGGCGAAATCTTCTATTTAAAGAATGAGATAACAAATCATTTATATGAATAAAGTGATTCAGTGACTGCGGACAATCCTTGAGAAAGGTCGTTCTGTCCCGTGGTTGGTCCGTTTCCTCGAAAGGTTTCGCAATCGCTGTTGCTGCTGCTGCTGCAGCTGCGGGTTGAGTAATCGTGCGTGTTTACGCGTTCACGCAGCGTTTGTAGTCTGTTCAGGAAGATGTTGAATTCATTTGGAAGAGTTTGTGGACGTTAAACTGTTGGATTTCGTCACGCGGTTTCTCTTAACTATTTCATTTAGTCACATATAATGATTTCAACCTAACATTCCTTTCTTTTTTTTTTCTTTGTTTCGTTGTCACAGGAGGAAATTTTTATTGTTTTTAAGTTAGTAATGAAATTTTGTCCTGTTGCATCATTCTTTTGTTCGGAGAACGCTTCAACGGTCTCTCCATACTCTTTCATTCACATTTCCTCTGAAAATACTTTTTGGAACATTTTCTCCCTTTTGCTTTGATGCTAGTTTGTTACAAGTTTACACACACACGCCTATTCTGTTATTATATAAGTACAGTATATAGGGTGTCCATAAATTATATTTTGCGAGTTCACTCGAAATTGAATTTGTAGATGTAATTATGAACACCGTGCGTACCTAATTTACTTTCTGCCCTTCAATATACTATTTTCCTCCAAAGCGTTAGTCCTACATTGAAATGTGGTCAGTAGTCACGTAGTCAACTACTACTGTTCCAATTTTAGATACTAAAACTATTTTATTTAAAGTCTTGAATTAAATATTGATGCCCGTTTCTGTTCATTCGATTCCTACATATCGTTATTCTCACCCGAAAAACACCAACCACTTTGATTTTGTCGGAGACCGTCGGGCTGTTAATCCGAAGGTCCTGGATTCGAGTCTCGACTCAAACTTCAGATTTGCGCGATTAGGATGCTTCTGGTTTTCCGAAGTGGGGTAGTAGTGGTTCGAATCCCACGTAAAGGCGTAGGACCCGTTCGTCTTACCATTTTATATATACGTTACGTTACGAAGGCGGTCGAATAACCACGCAACCTCGTAGATGTTGCGCGCGTCGCTCTTCATACGGAGGTCAGGCTGGTGGCCCAGCCACTAGACGTAGCGTGATGTAGGAGGGAGTAGCTGTCTTGAACTTTCCATCTCGCGTAGCCAGGCACACCCGAACCATCCTGAGCCAGGCGTCTCGTCTTCTTTTGAAGACTTCTGCTTTGACATTGCCATTTGTTATTGTTAGCTGGTTAATGGTGGTGTCGAGACACGCAGAGTGGCGATGGCTTCTACCGCCGAACATAAAAGTTTCTTCATCCACTTTTGTTGAGCAAAAAATTTAAAAATGTACATTATTTTAATTAATATCATACAAAAGTAATTTTCTGGTAAATCGACGACATGCGCTAGCTCATGTACCAAATTTGGTATTTTGTTTTTACATTTTTTGTAAAACCCAAATTTAAAACACTTGATTTATTTTTTAAAGTATATATATATATATATATATATAATATGATTTTTTTACTGTGACCTACGTTTTTGAGGGTGTGTAAAATTTGTGAAGCAAAAAGGACGACATATTTCACTTCGATTTTTTTTTTTTTAACGCGGATGAAATTCAAAAAAGTAATCATTGTATACGGCACAAAAACTCTTTCTGTAAACTTTCTCAAAGAATCCCTCCACCCAATCTTAACATACGGTAAGCGAAAGTGATTAAAGATTTGAGAATATAAAATCTTATAACCCGTTCGATGTACTTGGTGAAAAATGGTGAATGACGAAAATTTACACAAATATTCGCCCGCCCAACTTGGACATTTATTACACACACACACACATATATATATATGCAAATAACTGCAATGACCGCGCAGTATATAAATGAATAGAAACGACATAAGTATTAAGGAACGTTTCTGCACACGAGGAGGAGAGATAACGAAATAATGAAAAATGAGGCGAACCGCCTGGGAATCGAACCCAGGGCCTTCCAATTGCCGGTCGGACGCTCTACCATTATGCTACGGACCTCACTCAATCACAAATCGAAATTCTCCCAAATAGGGCAGAAACCAATGCCCTCAGAGAGCACCCTCGCAAATCGTGAATATGCGCAAATAACTGCAATGACCGCGCAGTATATAAATGAATAGAAACGACATAAGTATTAAGGAACGTTTCTGCACACGAGGAGGAGAGATAACGAAATAATGAAAAATGAGGCGAACCGCCTGGGAATCGAACCCAGGGCCTTCCAATTGCCGGTCGGACGCTCTACCATTATGCTACGGACCTCACTCAATCACAAATCGAAATTCTCCCAAATAGGGCAGAAACCAATGCCCTCAGAGAGCACCCTCACAAATCGTGAATATGCGCAAATAACTGCAATGACCGCGCAGTATATAAATGAATAGAAACGACATAAGTATTAAGGAACGTTTCTGCACACGAGGAGGAGAGATAACGAAATAATGAAAAATGAGGCGAACCGCCTGGGAATCGAACCCAGGGCCTTCCAATTGCCGGTCGGACGCTCTACCATTATGCTACGGACCTCACTCAATCACAAATCGAAATTCTCCCAAATAGGGCAGAAACCAATGCCCTCAGAGAGCACCCTCGCAAATCGTGAATATGCGCAAATAACTGCAATGACCGCGCAGTATATAAATGAATAGAAACGACATAAGTATTAAGGAACGTTTCTGCACACGAGGAGGAGAGATAACGAAATAATGAAAAATGAGGCGAACCGCCTGGGAATCGAACCCAGGGCCTTCCAATTGCCGGTCGGACGCTCTACCATTATGCTACGGACCTCACTCAATCACAAATCGAAATTCTCCCAAATAGGGCAGAAACCAATGCCCTCAGAGAGCACCCTCGCAAATCGTGAATATGCGCAAATAACTGCAATGACCGCGCAGTATATAAATGAATAGAAACGACATAAGTATTAAGGAACGTTTCTGCACACGAGGAGGAGAGATAACGAAATAATGAAAAATGAGGCGAACCGCCTGGAATCGAATTGGAAGGCCCTGGGTTCGATTCCCAGGCGGTTCGCCTCATTTTTCATTATTTCGTTATCTCTCCTCCTCGTGTGCAGAAACGTTCCTTAATACTTATGTCGTTTCTATTCATTTATATACTGCGCGGTCATTGCAGTTATTTGCGCATATTCACGATTTGCGAGGGTGTTCTGAGGGCATTGGTTTCTGCCCTATTTGGGAGAATTTCGATTTGTGATTGAGTGAGGTCCGTAGCATAATGGTAGAGCGTCCGACCGGCAATTGGAAGGCCCTGGGTTCGATTCCCAGGCGGTTCGCCTCATTTTTCATTATTTCGTTATCTCTCCTCCTCGTGTGCAGAAACGTTCCTTAATACTTATGTCGTTTCTATTCATTTATATACTGCGCGGTCATTGCAGTTATTTGCGCATATTCACGATTTGCGAGGGTGCTCTCTGAGGGCATTGGTTTCTGCCCTATTTGGGAGAATTTCGATTTGTGATTGAGTGAGGTCCGTAGCATAATGGTAGAGCGTCCGACCGGCAATTGGAAGGCCCTGGGTTCGATTCCCAGGCGGTTCGCCTCATTTTTCATTATTTCGTTATCTCTCCTCCTCGTGTGCAGAAACGTTCCTTAATACTTATGTCGTTTCTATTCATTTATATACTGCGCGGTCATTGCAGTTATTTGCGCATATTCACGATTTGCGAGGGTGCTCTCTGAGGGCATTGGTTTCTGCCCTATTTGGGAGAATTTCGATTTGTGATTGAGTGAGGTCCGTAGCATAATGGTAGAGCGTCCGACCGGCAATTGGAAGGCCCTGGGTTCGATTCCCAGGCGGTTCGCCTCATTTTTCATTATTTCGTTATCTCTCCTCCTCGTGTGCAGAAACGTTCCTTAATACTTATGTCGTTTCTATTCATTTATATACTGCGCGGTCATTGCAGTTATTTGCGCATATTCACGATTTGCGAGGGTGCTCTCTGAGGGCATTGGTTTCTGCCCTATTTGGGAGAATCGATTTGTGATTGAGTGAGGTCCGTAGCATAATGGTAGAGCGTCCGACCGGCAATTGGAAGGCCCTGGGTTCGATTCCCAGGCGGTTCGCCTCATTTTTCATTATTTCGTTATCTCTCCTCCTCGTGTGCAGAAACGTTCCTTAATACTTATGTCGTTTCTATTCATTTATATACTGCGCGGTCATTGCAGTTATTTGCGCATATTCACGATTTGCGAGGGTGCTCTCTGAGGGCATTGGTTTCTGCCCTATTTGGGAGAATTTCGATTTGTGATTGAGTGAGGTCCGTAGCATAATGGTAGAGCGTCCGACCGGCAATTGGAAGGCCCTGGGTTCGATTCCCAGGCGGTTCGCCTCATTTTTCATTATTTCGTTATCTCTCCTCCTCGTGTGCAGAAACGTTCCTTAATACTTATGTCGTTTCTATTCATTTATATACTGCGCGGTCATTGCAGTTATTTGCGCATATTCACGATTTGCGAGGGTGCTCTCTGAGGGCATTGGTTTCTGCCCTATTTGGGAGAATTTCGATTTGTGATTGAGTGAGGTCCGTAGCATAATGGTAGAGCGTCCGACCGGCAATTGGAAGGCCCTGGGTTCGATTCCCAGGCGGTTCGCCTCATTTTTCATTATTTCGTTATCTCTCCTCCTCGTGTGCAGAAACGTTCCTTAATACTTATGTCGTTTCTATTCATTTATATACTGCGCGGTCATTGCAGTTATTTGCGCATATTCACGATTTGCGAGGGTGCTCTCTGAGGGCATTGGTTTCTGCCCTATTTGGGAGAATTTCGATTTGTGATTGAGTGAGGTCCGTAGCATAATGGTAGAGCGTCCGACCGGCAATTGGAAGGCCCTGGGTTCGATTCCCAGGCGGTTCGCCTCATTTTTCATTATTTCGTTATCTCTCCTCCTCGTGTGCAGAAACGTTCCTTAATACTTATGTCGTTTCTATTCATTTATATACTGCGCGGTCATTGCAGTTATTTGCGCATATTCACGATTTGCGAGGGTGCTCTCTGAGGGCATTGGTTTCTGCCCTATTTGGGAGAATTTCGATTTGTGATTGAGTGAGGTCCGTAGCATATGGTAGAGCGTCCGACCGGCAATTGGAAGGCCCTGGGTTCGATTCCCAGGCGGTTCGCCTCATTTTTCATTATTTCGTTATCTCTCCTCCTCGTGTGCAGAAACGTTCCTTAATACTTATGTCGTTTCTATTCATTTATATACTGCGCGGTCATTGCAGTTATTTGCGCATATTCACGATTTGCGAGGGTGCTCTCTGAGGGCATTGGTTTCTGCCCTATTTGGGAGAATTTCGATTTGTGATTGAGTGAGGTCCGTAGCATAATGGTAGAGCGTCCGACCGGCAATTGGAAGGCCCTGGGTTCGATTCCCAGGCGGTTCGCCTCATTTTTCATTATTTCGTTATCTCTCCTCCTCGTGTGCAGAAACGTTCCTTAATACTTATGTCGTTTCTATTCATTTATATACTGCGCGGTCATTGCAGTTATTTGCGCATATTCACGATTTGCGAGGGTGCTCTCTGAGGGCATTGGTTTCTGCCCTATTTGGGAGAATTTCGATTTGTGATTGAGTGAGGTCCGTAGCATAATGGTAGAGCGTCCGACCGGCAATTGGAAGGCCCTGGGTTCGATTCCCAGGCGGTTCGCCTCATTTTTCATTATTTCGTTATCTCTCCTCCTCGTGTGCAGAAACGTTCCTTAATACTTATGTCGTTTCTATTCATTTATATACTGCGCGGTCATTGCAGTTATTTGCGCATATTCACGATTTGCGAGGGTGCTCTCTGAGGGCATTGGTTTCTGCCCTATTTGGGAGAATTTCGATTTGTGATTGAGTGAGGTCCGTAGCATAATGGTAGAGCGTCCGACCGGCAATTGGAAGGCCCTGGGTTCGATTCCCAGGCGGTTCGCCTCATTTTTCATTATTTCGTTATCTCTCCTCCTCGTGTGCAGAAACGTTCCTTAATACTTATGTCGTTTCTATTCATATATATATATATATATATATATATATATGATGCAAACCCACAAGGAACACAAGGAAAAAGAAAAATGATTTCAAGGTTTTTCGTGTATTCAGAAGTACACCTCGTCAGGGAATGATGTCATTCCCTGACGAGGTGTACTTCTGAATATACAAAAGGCCTTGGAATAACTTTTTTCCTTATGTGTTTGCATCATTCATTCATTTCACATGTCTAATTGTGAAATTTATTATATATATATATAAAACAGTTGATTAAAGGTGTAATATAATTACTATTATTTTATTTAAACATGAATAGTAAATTGGCATTTTTATTTTTGCGGTTGGTATGTAATGTAAAATCCTGTATTAGATTTTTTTTGGGTTGGTTGGTTGGTCTGTTTCGTTCGTTCTTATTTTATTTGGTTGGAAAGTGTTTGAGGGTAATTTCTTTTATATGTTGTTTGTATCGAATGGAATTTAGTCGCGTAATGCGAGAAACCGTTTTTGTGACCCTTAATGGACACTATTTGTTATCCCCTTTTGAAATCAGGACGGAAGGGAAAAGCGAACCGCGGCACTCTCTTAGAGTCGACGATGCAGCAGCGGCAGATAGTGTTGTTGTTGTTCGCCGTGCTCGCTTCTCGGATCCACGTACGTATACCGCGGAAGAGAGGTGTATAGGCTAGGATCTTTACCTTTAAAAGGTTCTTCAAAGGTAAAAAGGTTTTTTTTTCCCTAAGGCGGGGGGGGGCTCATAAGGGTAAGTTTGTGTAGGGTGGGGAGATGGAGATGGGAAGATGAAGATATATATAATGTAAATCCATAAAATGTACTTGGGAAATCTACTGAAGTTGAATTGAAATTGGTGAGTAAAAAATTGGTGATGTGAGGAGGGATGTGGATTATTCATTCTTAACCAGTAGTTAAAAAACGAACATTCCTACATTTCTTCAGTTGCTTTTTTTTTTCTTTTTTTTTTTTGCCAACTTATTTTTACCGTTTAAATTGTTATTTATTTCCGTACCTTTTCCGTGGCTTACCGCGGATAAAAATGACCTACCACGAACTTTTTTACTTACTCCCGTTTAGGTATGAAGAATATTGCCTGGCTTTTTTATTTATTACTAAACAGATTCCCGAAGAATCCCCGCTTCATTTTGTAATATGTGCGCTAAAATTTTAGAGGTGCATCTTACGTTCGATACGCAAATATTACTCAGACTGAAAAGGAGCCAAATTTATACGAAGGTGAATGGGACGCGGGGCCTAAGATACGATAATTTCGGATGGCTAATAAGGATCCTGAGCTTTCGTCTTGGTGTTAGGCCGTTTATCTCTCTTAACGATATATCGTCCTCGCGTCAATCGGAAATTCTCGTACGTACGTTTCGCCGTAATTACCAGTCCGGGTGTTATGCCTCACTGGGGCAGTTTCGTATCATAACGTAAAATGAGCTCTAACTACCGGGTGGATTCCATTCCACGCACTTTGTTATTATAATGTTTTTGCGCGCTTTTAATTCATCGACTTAGGCGTACTCATAAATTACAACGTATATTAAAGTCAATTTTGAGCAGTTTTCACGTAGGACAGTATGTGTGCTACTCTGGGCCTTATAATTATGAGTCTAGTATGGTTTGTTGACAGTTTTTTAAATATACGCATCAATGATAATGGTGTGGGGTCACTCGCATTTGTAAATAGAATTGTCAATAGTCACGTTTATCGAGAAATCTTAGAATACTTCATGCTGAAGTCTGCGCGACGGCTGTATGGAGACGAACGATTTATTTTTCAACATGACCTGGCTTCAGCTCACGCGGCTCGTGCAACATCCGCGTGGTTTAATTAATGCTCATGAAATTGAAGTACTACCATGGACAGCTAATTTTTCCGATCTTAATTCGATAGAAAAATCTTTGGAATATCGCTAAACAGAAGATCCAAAAGCGTAAACAAGGAACACTTAGTGAACTGAAGAGGTGTTTGATGACAACCTGGCAATCAATAACTACGAAGAATGGAAGAGGCTCGTCGACTCGATGCCACGTCACTTGGAGGCCTTAATCAGGGCTGAGGGTGGACCAACTAAATGTTAAGACGCAGAGTAGTTAAAAAGTATTTGATGAACGTTTAATATATTGGTAGTAGTCAATAAACATAATGAATGAATTCTATTTTTTGGTTACTCCTGACAAGATATTCTAATGTTTTGGTATGTCGCTACGCATTAACTTTTCATTACTTAACGTTTTTGATGTATATTTATTTTTTCAAAACTGGCACACAGAGGTGTCTTTTTATCGTAATAACGTTACAGATACTCGATATTCCTCAAAGGTGTATAATTTAAAGGTATCAAGGTTATAAACTCATTTGAGACAGTATTCTGTCTTTTTGGTCTGGTATTACACACACACACACACACACACATACACACACACACACACATTCATATATTTGGATGGCCAAAAATCACGATCGGGTCATTTAGAAATATAGAGGAATTAGAAATGAAGAACGTGTTCCAAAGAATATTTACGACGGAATTCACGCAACACAAATTTGCAAAATAGAAGCATCTAGGCCTAGGATAATCACCTTAGACCTATCCTAGGCTATGTGGTATGTAAACAAACTTCATAAGGACGTAAGCTACCAAGCCTTGAACGTAGCGGATACAAGTTCTTTTACAATCGAGGAGCGTCTTGTGGTGAGTGTTTGGTTTCACGAAAAAGAACGTACTGGTAAAACTTATAATGATATAAGAGAAGACTGCAATGCGTTTTAATAAAGCATCTCCGACTGAAACAAATTTACGTCAAGTGGAGATAAAAACACATTCACAACCGGATCTGTTTTAGATGTCAAACGATGTGGGAGACCGCACAAATATGCTGACGTTAGTGCTTGTTTAGTGCTCGAATGCAATTATGCGCTGATCACGACTGTATCCATACAGACCAATTGGACGTATAAGCAAGATATTTTTTTATTTAATTTCAATTTCATTTGTAATGTTTTTTTTTTCTTGTTTTGGGTTTAAATAAAACGTTTCAGAAGTTAAGTTTAAAGCTCATCTTTTAACAATAATTCTATACAACCCGATTGTGACTTGGACATATTAGTGGTGGACCGGATATCCGCATCCGCACTTCTGACTGCGGATGTTATGCGGATATTACCTGTAATAAATTATGCAATTTACAATTAAATTAGCTTATAAAGTAGCTTATGAGGCCCAGTCACGCACATTTCATGTAAAGTATTATTAATTATTAATGAACAAACAAGTATATAAACCTCAAAATATAAATACCTAATAACACAGAAAACTGAATGAAACTTGTTTCATTGATTTTTATGTGGCTGAAACTCTTGAGAAAGTTATTATTTTTATCGTAATGAAAACATTAATATTAATTTTAATTCTTATGCATTGCCTGCCATAATAGTAATATCACTAAATTTAAAAGATTGTCATATATTCATAATTCTATATTGATAGATTAACTAAATATCCGCATCCGCGGGTATTGAAATTAAAAATCCGCATCCGCAGATGTTGAAAAACTGACATCCGGTCCACCACTAATATATATATATATATATATATATATATATATACAGGGTGGGCCGTAAGTTTCCATACATAGGAAAAATAAACATTTTTTTATGGACAACCATTTTTATTTATATAATATGCTCTACATGGTTGCCATTGTTTTGAAAACACATTTCAATACGTGTTCCCCACTGTTGATGAACACGCATTAGCACAGTTGACGTTATGCTTGTAATGGCGTTGGTGATACGTTCCTTTAGATGATTTATGTCTCGTATCTTTTCCTGATACACCATGGCCTTCAAGTGCCCCCAAAGATAGAAATCAAGGGGGGTGAGATCTGGGGATCTGGGAGGCCGCTCCACAGGACCACGCCGACCAATCCAAGCATCCGGAAACTGCTGCTGATCCAAATACCGACGCACGTGAAGACCATAATGAGGTGGAGCTCCATCTTGCTGGAAGTAAACTGGGAAGTTACCTTCCTCGTTTAGCAGGGATGGGAAAATCTCTTCTTGCAACATGTTAAGATACCTTTCGGCATTAAGATTTCCACTGACAAAAATTGGTCCAATAATTCTGTCACCCCATATCCCGGCCCACACCATCACTTTACCGGCACCTTGCATCTTCGTCGGACTCAGCCAGTTAGGGTTAGCATTACTCCAATAACGTATGTTTTGCCGATTAACCTCTCCATTGACGTAAAAATTTGCTTCATCAGTAAACAAGATCTTACGTCAAACGCATATTCTTAGGGTATCTGAAACATAAAAACAAACGTTTAATTTTTCCTATGTATGGAAACTTACGGCCCACCCTGTATATATATATATATATATATATATATATATATATATATATATACACACGCCTACCCCTGTTAATAAGACGCTTGAAGTAGCAAGTAGCCTATCTAATAATGTTTATAGACAACAAACTTCTCCTCTTATGATCCTCCAACTTTCTTGCGAAAACATTAAATATTTTGTTTTATTTCATTATGTATTTAAATCCTTCATACCACTTCTTAACTCCTGGGGCCTTGCTTTAATTGAAGCTCGGCTCTGTCTTGAGGGGAATCATTGTGCCATTTTTTTAACCTTTTCTTAAAGCCGTTATTGCTGCTGTTCATGTAGAGCCACTGCCTCCGTGTCTTGTCTCGCTGGACGTCGACTGCTTTGCAAGAGCTCTGCAATGCTCTACAATTCCGCCTATTGATTTTGCAATTACGTAACAATCTCGTCGCTTCTCTCTCCGGCCGAGTTGCTCCGTCCGTCCCTCAAAGGACTCCAAGGAGCCGAAGAGGACTTACTGCGACCCCTTCCCCTCTTTCCTCTTTCATGAGTGCCACAGTGCCAGAGGAATTTCCCTTCTCTTAATTGAGAGAGCCGGTAGGAGACCGAGAGTGCCGCCGCTGCGACGAAGAATGAAGGATGGCCCCCCTCCCCTTTCTCTCTCTCTCTCTCTCTCTCTCTCTCTCTCTCGGAATGTTTTCTATTACTTCCTTTTTTCTCTGTGTCCAGTGGGGTGGGGTGGGTGGGGGGAGAATTGTGTTCCAAACCTTTTATTGACCCATCTCTGTAACGGATCACTCGTTCGCTCTCCGAAGAGGTTACGCCAAGTCTAATTCCACTGTTAGTAAAGCTTAAAGGCATACATCTTTAAAGGTTATGGCCCTCGACGGGCCTCACTCATGGAGTGCCAAGTGCCAAAAATTTATCGATTAAGTTGTTTTCATTTGTTGTCGCTTTCTCTTTTCTCTTCCAATTTCATATTATTAAATTGTAGATTAAAAAGCCGCTCAAACGTTTTAGCAAACGTCAGGTTTTATTTTAACGTTAATTCCATTTTAATCTTTGTTTTATATATATATATATATATATATTATAAGAGAGATAGATAGATATTGTGTGTGTGTGTGTGTGTGTGTGTGTGCACTTAAAGGAAGTTTTTCTTTTGAGATTTAATTTTATTTGTCGCATAATTAAAAGTAAGACGGCGCTAAATGTGTGATTGTGTGTAAAAATTTAATTATCGTTTGAACAAGGGTTGGAAGAGAGGGAATTCAACTCTGGTTCCCTTTTGCAATTAAGTTCACTTTATTCCCAAACTTTTAATTTCTTTTCGGGACTTTGTTGTACGCGACTTAACTCGCTTAAATTGCGGGGATCCAGATTTCATTGAACAGTTAGTTAGTTCCTTTCTAAAAGGTGGGATTAATTTTTCTTTTTAATACGCGTTTCTTTATATGATGACGTTTGTAGAATCTCGTTTTTAGACTGAAAATGTTTTCTTCATATTTCTTTCACGTAAACGAACAAAACGCAAATTGTTTTCGAATTTAGAAGTTTTTCATTTTTATTCAAATAAATTCTTTCGAATTTCGTTTTTATTCAAGATTAATAAGGTTGATGAATGGATGAGGGAATGCAATTTGTTTTACGAACTTTGTCTTTTATTTGATTCTGCCTATTCTATTGCGAATTAACGGTCTTTTACGTATCAACTATCGGAGACACTAGCGGCTTTCCTGTTGATCGGCTTGCTTGCGCGCTCGAACAAATAGCGAAGGTTTCTACGTTGCTGCCAGTAATGACTCGCAACCTATACGATAATGAATAAAGTTGGCCCACATCTCACTATAGCCGTAATGAACCGTCGGTAGTGAGATTTGAATAGCTAATGAATTGGAGGCGTACAGCGAAAGTGTTCGGTTTTATTTTTCCTTCATTTAATCCCTTGCTGCTGCTGCTGCTCCTGCTGCTCCTGCTCCTGCTCCTCCTGCTCCTGCTCCTGCTCCTCATCCTCCTCCGTTTCTCTCGCTTCGTTATCATTCTTGCTCGAACCACGAAATCGTTCCTCTTTTGAAAGGTATTTCATAAGGGTTTATTCGTGCGCAGATTTCTCTGAAGGATCTCCGTTTTGGGGTCAAATGAGACTATCTAATAAAGCGTTTGAAACGACGAATAAACAGCCGCTAAACCCCTCCTCCTCCGCTCCCCTCTTTTCCTCTTATTTGGGAAGACGGGAGAGGATGATGGCTCCTGAATTTCCCTTTTAAGGAGGTCAAATTGAGTGAGGGTTCGCCTCGCCCTTTTACCCCTGAAAAAGATTTCCCCTTTCGGAAATGAAATTAATAAGCTATCTCATCCTTCCGTCGCTTTAACTGAAATTAGTTGAGAAGAAGGTTTTGTGTGATCAGTTTAGAGCGAGTCTTTATTAGACGTATAACCACTCTATATCGTATGTGCATTTTCTTTCGTATGTCGATCTACCCGACGACAGTTAAGGTTCATTCAAACGGCGTAATTGTCTTCAACGATAGTTTATTTTGATTGAGGTATTCTTATAAGTAACTCGCAAATCGTTCTGAAGGGGAATTAGAAGAATATTTGAAGGTGTTTTCATTATTAATATATAATTAATATATAAAATTTAATATACCAGTTTTGATAAAGGAATAATTATTTTGGGTTGTTTCGGTGTTCACGTTTATTTACGAGATATTTTAAGCGTAGTTTAATCCAGCCGCGCCTACCCAGTGGATGTGGACTAAATTTGACGCATTGACGTTCGTTAGAAGCCGAAATCTGTACCGAAGCGAATGCAGTTTACATTCTCTACCTTTTATCTCGTGATGCGAGCCTCGGGAAGTCGTAACTTGGCTAGAGTTGGTTTCCCGCAGCGTGTCCTCTTCCTTTCCCCCTTACGCGTCTCTAATTTCCCATTTTCGCTCCGCGATGAGGAGGAGAGAAGAAGACCCGCAACCGGTTGAGCCAAATCCGATTCTTCACCGAATGAAAACTGAATTAAACCCCTAAATTAAACCTGAAAACTGGAGCGTGCGAAGCTTTACCGGCTTCCCTTTTCGTGTAAGACAGAAGATAATTTAAGACTCACGCTCCGTGATAGGCCTAATGCAAGAAGCAAAGATTGAAGAGGAGTCGACGAAGAATTCTTTTAAAAATAAGTGCGGGGAAGGATTCAAATTTGAATATTTCGAGGGTAGTCCACAATTAAGAACTACATTTCCAAAATAAACGAAGAAATTAATGTTTACAATTTACGATGTGTGAAAGCTACTTATTGTTAATTGGTTCATTGCAGGGGAATATATATATATATATATATATATATATATATATATATATATATATAACCTTTGGTTAGCTTCCGCCCGAATTGTTAATTCTGACGAAGGTCAAGCTTTTCACTCCACCTTAGACCTACAGTTTAACGTGGAATCCGAACCACGCCCCATCAGCAGCCCAGCGTCTTAATAACTAGGCCACCTAGGGTACCCATTTATCTACCAACCACTTTCTTTATTGTGTGGAAGGATGAACAGCTGGGTTTTGCTGCGCGCCGGCTGCCGTCGGGTCTCGAACCCGGGGCCGATGGATTCGTAGTCAGCGACGCTAACCACTACACCACCGAAGCGCATATATATATATATATATAAGAAATAATCCTTAACTGCGGTGTAAACCCTACTCCATAATCGCAACACAAATTCCCCTCTTAAAAAAGAGGGGAACATTTGAGGCTTTAAACACTTTTACCATGTAATCGAAACTTTTTTTCCCTTCCTTGTTCTTCGTACGTTTCGTTGTACGACCCTCGAGAAAGCATCCGAAAACTTTTGATTAGCTGTCAAGGCGCAGAAAAAACTTAAGGTTCCGAGAAAGGGAATCAAATACGTATGAAAAATTGAAGCGGAGAAAAATTGTATAAGTTTGTTTAGGAAGAAGTAGAAGAAGAAGAAAGGGGGGGGGGGGAAATAATGGTGGAACGTTAAAGAAGGAAGATGAATGACGTCACCGGTAGGAAAGGGAGAAAAATGAGATTTCGTGAAATGTTGAATAAAAAGAGCTCGATGAATTCTTAAGAGGGGAACGAGGAAATGAAAAGGGGAATTAAAAGAAATGTACTTAGCTTTAAAGGTTGCTTTCAACACCTTTTTTATAGAGAACTTTGTAGAAGCATCTTTTCGATCGTACAGTCTACCTCACACAGCCCCAATTCCATGTTTTAATATTCAATTGGCGTACGTGATTACGCGTACGCGCATTGCACATTTATTTACTCATAAAGTTAATTCATTTGTATTTGAGAAAGAGAAATTGTGGTTTGTAGTTTACGCCATTTAACTGATTTGTACGTTTTATGGTCCCCGAAGGGCCTCGGGCATCAGTGTTTCGCGTTGATGATAACGACGACCAGAAAAGTCTGCTTCAGATTGGATACGTGTGAAGCGATCGAAGGAACGTCTTGAAGCACTCTCATCGGAGGAGGTCAATGGGCGGATTAAATGTGCTCGACAATCCTCACGCTCAGACATAATTATTCATTTTCCGCAGTTTCGCTTGTTTCACAGGAATTGTATCTTCTTGCAGGCATATATATATATATATATATATATATATATATATATATATATATATATATATATATATATATATTGCACCGGTTATAGACACTAATTTATTAGGCTCCTAATTTGGCGGTAGGCTTTATATTATGTAATTCGTAAATTGACGAGAAGAATAAGAGTGTTTGGGGTTACCGTTTGATCTTTCGATCAAAACGAAAAAAGTAGATTTGTTTCTTCCTTTAATTAAACAAAACAAATAAATGTCCCAGTGAAAAACAATTATAATAGTTTAAGTTAAATGTGCAAATATTACAATGATTGAATGTTGAGGATTAAAGATTAATTACGTAGAGGACAAATGGACAGTGAATGAAGGGAAGTAAGATGTAATGATTAGGATAAGAAGTACATAATAAATCGATAATACGTACAGTATTGTAACCTTTGAAAGCCATTCTTGCCTATTACAATAAAAGCATATTCGTTTTCCGAAAATGGCTTTTATTGTATGCGAGTTATTTTATTGTTGTTCAGTACCAACTGTAAATTCAACCCCATAAGTGTAATTTTCATTATGGGGTTAATGTAGATGCCACATTAGTCGCTGTGCGCGCGGCCCCACATTGGCCTTCTTGGGTTAAAGTTACACAAAATATGAGTTCGTTACGCTGCTCACTGAAAAAGTACTATAGATAGCCTATCGACTAGGCTGAGAGTTTTTACAAATGATATAGGCTGTAGAGCGCATAGGCTTAATACGATACTGTAACAACACTGTAGGCTGAGTTAGGCCTCTGCAGAGAATTATAAACTGTGTTTAGGCATGCAAGGCTGTATGGCGCAAGAACTTATAAACAAAAGATGTAACTTCAAGTTCAAGGTAGTCTGAAGGTGGACACGGTTAAAGTAGACGCAGTACGAGTGGGGGCCTATTCATAAGAACACTTTCACTGAGTTTAAAATAAGCGAAGGCATCTGTGTGGGCCTATTCGACGAAATGTTTTCAGTGCCGTATGTACGGGCAGACTGTTTTAGAAATTAAACTGTTAAAGTATTTAGGCATGAAAAATCGTAAGCACTTCCTAAGTTTTCTCACGATCTTAAAAGGGTTGACTTCTGGGGTCAAGCTTCGGTAAAGACTTTCGTAGATAAACCAAAGATTTTCTTTGCGATCTTTCTGGCGAAGGTGCAGGAAAACCGTCGTCAGCGATGTTGAGCACTTAAAAATCTTGTTCTGATGAGCAAAAAACTTAAACTTCGAAGACGTGACGAAGGTTACACACACACACACACACACACACACACACACACACACACACACACACAAAAATCGTCGCACTCCGAATGGTCGCACACCCGCTTCTTCGCATGAACTCCCTCTGTATAATAACCTCCATCCACATCATCGCATCATTGCACTCGCATTTTCCTGCCTTTTTGAGATTTTGAATACTCATCGTACGTCTGAAGTACGATAACGGCTTGATATCCCGTGCGATGCCTTGCCTCACCATCTTCCGCCTTTTCCTGGGCCCCAGATGTTAGTCCTTTGTCAGCTATTGAACGTCTACTGCGTGACCGTTCGCTACGCATCATTAAACAGTGTTTTCCATTCATTAATTTTGGCCTCAATACTCGTCTGTATTGTTGGTACATTATTTTTTTATTACAATCGCACTTTTTGCTTCGTCGTACACCTCGACCGCCCCATTAGTGCGACATTTTGCGAGTTGTATATATACATATAGTTTTATAGGCGCATACAGTGGCGCTTATAAGTATTCGTACAGAGAAATATTTCGGTTATGTGCATCCTTATCTTTTATACCACGCATAAGATAGTTATGGAAAGTTTACCGTTCATTTAGAAAAATTTGTTTAATTCCAGTATATAATATAAAACATCAAAGAATTTGAGGAAAATAAAAAAAAAGTTAAAATGAAAAAGTTTTGGTACGTATTTTTACAAAATTATTTAATACTTTGTGTCCACCATAGGCTTCAAGAAATTTAAATTTTTATCAGTAGTTGGCTGTTTATTGATTAGAGACTGTTGGCAATTCTGAATTTTAGAATTTTCTTTGGGCCTTCACGCAAGACGAATGATGGTACAAGCCATTAGTAAGCAATGGGTCGTCGTGGTAAAGAGCTGTCTACAGATCTTGAGAGATCTGTTAATGCTGCATACGAGTTTGGAAAGAGTTATAGGAAGATAGGAGAAGAACTTCGAATCAAAATTTTGATAGTTGCTGCAGTTATAAAGAAATGGAAGGGCTTTGGAACAATCAAAACTCTACTAGGGTGTGGACGACCTTGCAACATTTCAGAACGTACAGCTAGTCGGATTGAAAGAATGGTTGCTGCGAATCCACGAGTGACTGCAGGTGATATTTGCCAAACATTAAGACTAAGATCGATGTCCATCCCTCTTCCGCACGTCTGAATGGGAGAAATGCACGAAGAAAACCTATGCTACGAAAAACGCATAAAGAAGCTCGTTTAAAGTACACCAAGGATCATCAAAATGATGGATTTGCATTCTGGAAGAAAGTTCTCTGCACAGACGAGACCAAAATTGAATTATTCGGGAACAACGATCAACGATATGTTTGGCGAAAATCAAATACTGCATTCGAGGGAAAAAAATCCTACGGTTAAAAACGTGGTGGTGGTAGTTTGCTGCTTTGGGGATGTAGTGCTTCTGGTCCAGGAAAGCCTCTTGTCATCAATGGAATCTTGAATTCGAAGAAATATTAGGAAATTTTAGAAGAAAATGTATTGCTTTTAGTTCGGGGAGTTGCGAATGGGTCGCAATTGAGTACTGCAACAAGATAATGATCCAAAACATAAACGTAAAAGCACCATGAAATATTTCGACAAAAGAATTTCAAGCTTCTCGAGTCGTCCAGTCATATCCCAAATCTCAATTGAATTGAGAATTTATGGTTTGATTTGAAAAAAAGGTGTCCGCAGTAGAAATCCTTTGAATTTGAACGAATTGCAACAGTTTTCTTTAGAAGAATGAGCTAAAATTTCTGAGATGTCGATACCTTGGAGAAAAATACCCAAAACGAGTCATTCAAGCCATTCAAGCAAAAGGTGGACACAAAAAGTATTAAATAATTTTGTAAGTAAATGTACAAACACTTGTGCATTTCAACGTTTTTTATTTATTTTCTTCAAATTCTCTGATGTTTTGTATTATATGTTGGAGTTAAACTAATTTTTTTTAGTTAAGTTTTTTTCAAACGAACGGTAAACTTTTCATAACTATCCTATGCATGGCACAAAGGATAAGGACGATAACCGAAATATTTATCTACGAATATTTATGAGCGCCACTGTACCTAAGCATTTCCTCCTTCAGACGATAATTCAACACTTTGCCGAAGCTCGTATCGATGGTCATCACAAAAGGTCAACCTTGGGTTAGTTTCGAGTGTTTGTACACACTCCTTAATTGCCATGGAACGCCTGGAGAATTCAGCACCACCAGCAGGAAGATGTTTTCTCGCATCTGCGTTGAAACACCACAAGATCGCCTTTGTTTTCGTAGCTTAACTTTTTGTTTATCGTACAAGATGTATATGAGCTCTTAGACGTTGTCGAAGTTTTTTTTATTTCTGGCACCTGACTCCAAATTTCTGTCATTAATGCTTGACACTAAATTAACCTTTGAAGTTTTAACGGCTTTTTGTGCCTCGCGTCTTCAGACATCTTTCAGAGAACATATCTACCTTAGGCTCTCTCTCCCAAGAGTGTCTATTATCCTTGCCCTTGGCCCACTTTACTTGCCTGCTGTGGTCTGATAATACGGTACAGACACACTCGCTTTACAGCCTAATTTACCAACAAAGTCAAATCAATGCAGCGCTTATTGTATTTGCCAGTGGCGACTGGCGTATAGGAGCGATGGAGCGGTCGCTCCCCCTTGCTTGAAACGATAAATATTAATTTAACAGATAAAAAATATATTAATTTTAAGATATTAAACTAAATATCTTGAAATATATTTTAAAAATTCATGTGGCATATCATGATTCATGAGGCATTTTGAGTAAGCCTTCATACAGTACATAATATTCTAAACTTATAGCATAGCTTCAAGCCTTCAAACAGCGTACTGCTGTTTCAATACAAAATAATATTGCAGCCGAATGGAGCGATAGATTTTTCGCTCAAGTAAATATAAATTATATTTTACTGTTGTAATGAAAATATAAGTACAATCGCGAATTTTTTTTTATAATAACAACTTTATTTTTACTAATAGTTACTTCAGTAATAATGATAGAAACCATTTATATGTATTTTATTGAAATTATTACTTATTTGTAATTAACTAGAATTGTACGTCTGGCATAGCCGCATATGTTAATACAAGTACTCTTGTGAGCGGCAGTTGGATTCGCGCTAGCCTATTGTGAGTCCGTGTTGTCGTACAATTTTATGAAATCGCACCCCCATACATTTATACCACGAGTCGCCACTGGTATTTGCCTTTGTGGAATTCAATAGTGTTACATTGCGTCTTTATTGAATTGATATACGAATCTTTCTACGCCTACTATATAGGCTACTTGGTGAGTGTGTTAGAGTGTGGAAACCTTCACTCGCTTACTTCGCCCACTTAGATTCAGTCCACAGAACTTGAATCCCGAAATTATTAGCACTTTTATAACCTTATTGTTTCAAGGCCATAAGTATCGTATTTTTTACGAATCAGCATTTTTTTATTCACTGTATTTATTTATTTGTTGATTAAATAAAAAAGCAAGAAGTATATGAATCTCCTTTTTGTTTGACAGTTATTTTGGTGATCTTTCAAACAAGTAAACAATTCTTTAATTATCTAGTTCCATTAATTATAGGGCCTACGGTCAACAGGCCGATATATATATACTTACTTTTGTTACTTTTGTTGAATTTGAACGACGGTTCAGGATCGACCTGCGGTCGACCCCTCTGCAGCATCCCGCCTCATTTGCGGGACTTGGTGAAGGAGGGAATTGCTCTCTGATCTGCCCTCGTAGCCAGCCACGCATGGTTGGTGAGGGACTTTGCACAAGAATCTGTCCAGCTGGTTCTTGAAGTTATTCAGATCGGTGTGGTGGAGATTCCTCACTTTTTTTGGAAGGACATTGAAAAGCTTTGGGCCCCGTATTCTGAGGGTATTTTCCATCCTCGTTTTCATGGCTCCTTGTCCCACCGCAGCTGGGACCGTCAAAATCTGCCTCTTCTCTCATTCCAGCTTGTTTCTATTTCATTTCTGAGGTTAGGGACAGAGCCCTCAAGTATTTTCCATATGTATATTATTGTGTACCGCTCGCGCCTTCTTTCAAGAGTAGAGTTCCAGGGATTGTAGTCGAGACCAGTAGTCTTCATCTTCCGTTTCCTCTATCTTAGACGTAAAAGTCCTTTGTATAGCTTCAATGCTCGCAATGTCTCTTTTTCTGTGTGGAATTGTGAGTACTGAGTAATACTCAATTATTGGTAGGACTAGACTCTTCCATAATTTGAGCATGATGATTGCTTTTCTGCTGCGGAAGCTCCTCCAGATGATTTCCATTATTTTTCTAGCCGTTGTGATTTTGATTTTATAGGGCTCTCTGAATTCTGCATCCGACGACATTATTACTCCAAGATCCCTGACTTGTGGATTTGGGGTTATCTGTTTGGCTTGCGGAGTTTTGTACCCTTTTTTCTGTAGCTCTTTGTTATTACCATATCTTAGAAGTTGGAATTTTTCTTCGTTGAACTTCATATTGTTGTCTTCTGCCCACTGGAATAATGTTTCAATGTCGTTTTGTAGTTTTCTTATGTCATCTTCGTTCAATATTTCCTTACATATCTTTGTGTCATCTGCGAAGCATGATACAATAATGTCATTAATATCTGCATCAATATCTGCAATCATTATTATGAACAGCAAGGGAGCTAATACTGTCCCTTGTGGGACAGAGCTCACGACTTCCGAGACTTCCGATTTAACTCCGTTTAACCACCACTCTTTGCGTTCTTTGCGTCAAGAAATTAAAAATCCACCTTCCTAGTTTCCCAGTAATTCCTGTATCCTTAAGTTTGTGTGCTATGATTCCATGGTCACATTTATCGAAGGCTTTAGCAAAGTCAGTATATATTACATGAATGTTTTGTCCTCGACACAATGTTCCTAATATTTTCTCATGGTGGTCTAGTACCTGTGACAGGCATGATCTACCCGCCCTGAAGCCATGTTGATTTGGGTTGTATACGTCTTTTTCTTGTAGGTAGTAGGTAGGGCTGTGCCGGATACCACTATCCGGCAGGATATCCGGCCGGATAACAGCTATTATCCGGTATCCTGTATCCGACCGGATAGATGTCAGTATCCGGCCGGATAGCCGGATATTTATGATAGTCTTTTTTGTAATGGGAATACCATCTGGGCCCGCCCCTTTCCAATCTTAGCTTGCATAGCCTTTAGCTAGCAAAAGTTGAATATAGTTGTACAAAAATCTAAAATTAAAATAATTGATAAATAATCATGTACCACTACTAGTATGTAACTATATTAACACTGCTAAAAAGGCAAAATGTTTGGTCCAGCTAAAAGTGTGACGCATAGCTAAGATCCCAGCTTCCCTTACTTTTTAATTTTTATTTTTATTTTTTATTTTTATATATATTGCAAATTACAATATGAAAAAATATGAATTAGCGAAACCTTTTATTAAGATTTGAGATATAAAAATAAAACATATAGCCTAATCAATATACCAGTAAGGTAAGTGAAATTATTAAAATAGCAAAACCTTAAAAAGTAAAAACTCACATTAAACAATAAAAATTAATACTATGTTCAAGACACTAGATTCACAAGTTTAAATCAAATTTTCGTCCATTGTGATGGATAAAAAGAAGCATCTCCCTCGCTTTGGTAGCAAAGTACTTCTTTTTCTTCAAAAATATTTCCGTATTCGGAAAACATTCTTTCTGAGAAAACTGAAGATGCTTGTGTCACTAGCCATTTTAGAGCAATTTTCTTGAGAGATGGAAAGGATTCTTCATTTTTCCAAATTTCAAGTGGAGATAGTCGTCTGTCTGATATGGTTTTTTTTGCATATTGCTCAATTTCCTCTGCTATTTCTGCGAATGAAGCCATCTTACGGCTTTTTTTAAACTTTTTCTCACCAGGTATCTTTTCTGAATTTTCTTGTGTTAGTTCCCTGAAACAAGCAGAGAGTGGATCATCATCAAACTTTGCCTTTTTTCTTCCTGTTGAGGAGGAAGAAGAATTAGAATCGTCGCTGCTGTGAGCCTGTTCTTCAAAATATTTATCTCTAATTTTCTCTAGGTTGTTTATTTCATTTATTTCTTCAATTAACCATGTCTTAATATTTTCCTTTTGTTGATCTTTGAAAAACAAAAATTTAAGTCGTGGATCAATGACAGTTGCTAGAGCATACTTCCGATTTGTTAAGACATTTAGACACTTTCTTTTTTCATTGCTTTCATTGGCAAAAAATCGTGACCGCAATGACTTCAACAGTTCATCTTTTATAGTTTGGACTCCTTGATCATCCTGGCCAATTTTTGAAAGAAACCTTTCAAGCGCGCACATGTTTGGGATAACAGTAGAGAGTAAACTATATTCTGTACTCATTTCTTGGGTGAGTTTAAAAAATGGCTGTAAAAGCTTTAAAAGATTTTCAATCAAGTACCACTCATTAGATGAAATAACAAGTAATTCACTATGATCAGCAAGGTATATTTGAACTGATTTTTTCAACTTAACCATACGTTCTAGCATCAAATAAGATGAGTTCCAGCACGTTAAAACATCTTGTACCAATAGAAGAGGAACATGACCCTGTTGTGTTTGGAGAGCTTTAAATTCAGAAGTAGCCAGTGGGGAGTGGTTAAAATGTGTCACTAAACGTCGACACTTTGCCAAAAGATCTTTTATAGATCATTGAGCCATCAATGCATCATTCACCACTAGCTGTAGCAAATGAATTGAACAGTGAACAGAAGGTATTTCCGCAAGGTCACATCCCAAAGCTATGTTAGAAGCTCCATCTCTGACCAATATATTACGCCTTGATCTGTCAATATTCCATGATTGCCACATAGATTGCAATTTGTCCGCTATATTAATTCCTGTATGCGATCCTGAAAAATGAGCTGAATGCAATACTGCATTACAATGAGTGTAGTCATTCATGATCCAATGACCTGACAAGGAAATGAATGATTCATTTGAAGAAGAGCAGGTCCAAATATCGGAAGTGAAGCTAATGTATTTCCCTTCTTTCAATTTATTCATAACAATTTCTTTGAGTTCTTCATAGATTTTGGGTATGACTTTTTCTGAAAAATATGTTCGATTTGGTAGCAAATACCTTGGCTGTACGTGGGCCATCAGTCCTATAAAGCCATCTTGTTCAACTAAACTAAAAGGATGGTTGTCCAGTGCCATCATTAATCCTATCTTTTTATGTAAAGCTTGAGCTTTTGAGTCATTTATATCCCATAATTTCTTAAAGGAAAAACTTTCTTCTAACGTGAGTTGCTTTTCCATGGCAACTAATTTTTTCTCCTTCGGAGCCATTGAGGTGGTCGCTATAGGTTGATTTTGATTTTCAGATGATTTGTTAAGTTGAGACACTTCTTTATATTCTTTTGAATGCAGCATCTTTGCATGATTGTGCAAAGGTTTTGTGCTATAGCACCTAGCACCCAATTTCTCTGATCCCCTTTTAATCTGTTTGGAACATAGGGAGCAAATAGCTATCGTTGGATTAGTCTCATGTATTGTAAATATTTTCCAAATAAAACTAGCCATTTTAGGGGGTAAATAATGTTAAAATATTGCTGTAAGCCTATAACTAATACTACTATATATAGCTATTTAGGCAATGAAACAATCCTGAAAAGGATAAAATATAGGTAATTAGTAAAGTTATTGAAAGATAGCTATAATTTACATCAAATAGTGATTAAAATTTGATAGTATAGTCAATTAGTCAAGTAATAGCTAAATAATAATATATAAAAAATTATGAATTATTTGAATGATATTATCCGGTATCCGGCCGGATATCCCGCCGGATATTTTTTTTTATTATCCGGCTATCCGGTATCCGGCCGGATAGTAAAAAATACTATCCGGCACACCCCTAGTAGTAGGTAGTTTTGCCTCTAATTATGCGTTCAAAACACTTTATAAGGTGTGAGGTGAGAGCCATTGGCCGATAATTTTTGGGCATTGCTCTCTTACCACCTTTAAATAGGGGGGCAATGTTCGCGTTCTTTAAGGGGAGTGGACTTTGTCCTGTGTCTAGTGATTTCCTCCATAGTAAGTATCAGGGCTGTGGAGTCGGAGTCGGAAGCAATTTTGGTGGTGCTGGAGTCGGAGTCGGTAAAAATGTACCGACTCCGACTCCGACCTCAATATAAATTTTAATAAAATATGTTTTTGTGTGTGATATCACTGGCAGCTATGGTGGTTAAACCACTTAAATAATAAACACAATGTTTTCCATTTCAGACACTAATGCCATTAATTCATTTTTTCTTTTCAGATAATATTTTTTATTTTTAATGCTTATTTAATTTCGAGTTCTTTCTAAATTTCATAAGTTTTTAACTTTCAAGTCTAAAACCCCTTTCACAATGGCAAAGACACTTCCAACAAAGTCTGCAGTTTTTGAATATTTTACAATAACCACAGATGGGAAACATTTCGTGTGTCAGTGTATGATAGAAGATGATGATGATGAAAAATTATGTGAAGCAAAAATCAGTGGTTTTACTGGCTCTGATAAAAATGCACCAACCAGAGCATCAAATTTGAAAAGACATTTGCAGTGTTTCCATCCCAAAATTTTAGAAGTTGTCATTGAGAAAGATAGTAATAAAAACCTTCCAACTACTTCAAAGTTAACAAAAGATCAGAAATCTACTGAACGACAAGCACCACTTACAAGATTCTTTACTACAGACAAAGTTACCGTAACAATGACCACAGATGATGATGCTTCACGTGGTGGTGATGAAATGCCTCTTGTGTAATTATCATCATAGCAGATTTAGAATTAATATACCTTCGGAGTCGGATAGACAAAAAATTGAGGAGTCGGAGTCGGTTTTTTATGTGCCGACTCCACAGCCCTGGTAAGTATAGCGGTTTTGCAATACTCTCTTTGCATTTCTTCAGAAATGTGGCACTCCATGTGTCTGGCCCTGGCGCTGAATTGTCTCGCATCTGTCATAAGGCCGTAATTACATCTTCCGTGAACTCGAAGTCCATTAATAGGTTTGTGCCGGGATTTGTTCTTGGTTGATTTGTATCTATGTCGAAAAATTCGTCTGCGTTTTCCACTTCCATCTCGGACTTAGGGGTGCTAAACACAGATTTAAATTGTTCCCTAAGCAGTTCACTTATTTCTTTCGGGTCATTTGTGTATTCGGCCTCCCCGTCTATCAACGGTCCAATACTCTCCTTACACTGCATTTTCCTTTTCGCAAAAGTGTAGAAGTATTTTGGGTTATTTTTTGTTTTCTGCTACCTTGTTTTCCTCCTCGTTTGTCTTATGTATGAATGTTTGCTTTAGGTCCATTTCTATTTTGCCAAGTTTCCTCTCTAGTTTGAGTCTGCATCTGTGATGTTTTACGGTTTGTCTTCGTTGCCTGAATAGAGTCCTGATTTTCCTCTCGAGCTTGCTACGTTTTCTTTCCCGTCTCTGGAATATGTTTCAGTATTATAGGTTTGGTTTCCGTCTCTATTATACATAGTATTTCTTGTGGAGTCTTCTCGTGTAGTAGCAATTCCCAATTTACCTCCTTTAAATCTTTATTTACTTTCTTTGAATTTATGTTTAAGCCTTCAAATATTCCATCTGCCTCTCTAGGATGCGTTTTCGGACCTCTGGGTGCTAACTTCAATTGTATATCGATGAGGTTATGGTCGGAGAACTTTGTGTGCGTTACTTTTTTATTTATTATTATCTCGTTGTTATTTGTCCAGATTAAATCCAAAACGTTCCCCTTTCTCGTGGCTTCACCGATTTCCTGGGTAAGGGCGTAATGTTCCATAATATCTAATAGCATCGTTGCTTGGGTTCTGTCATCTTTAGTAATGTTGCCATGAAACTTCTCAACATATATAACTTCGTCATTTTTCTTCCATGATATGAATGGGAAATTAAAATCTCCGAAAATTAGAATATTTGTTGCTGGAGTTTCAAGTAATTTTAATGTTTTCTATTTCATTTGTAGCAAATTGGAATTCACTTTTTGTGGTGTTTGGTGGTCTGTAGATGTTCATAATGGTTAGGTTCAGTTCTTTTACTTCTAATATAATAACTTCAACTGTGCTGTTTGATTTCTTTACCCTCACTTCACATGTATAAGTGTTTTTCACGTAGATACAACACCCTCCCCCTCGTCTAGCCACTCTATCTGCTCTGTATATATATATATATATATATAAAAGGGTGTCCCAGAAGTCTTGGAGGGGTTTTATTTAGCTATAACTTTTTGTTTGGGGAGCAAATAAAAAAAGGTTCGTAACACTTGAAAATATATTTATTGCGATTTTAATTACAAATTTAATATCTGGTGAAAATCTTCATTTTCATTGCGTAAATCTAAAATCGCATTAGCGTACGTTATCCGACTCTGATGATCTTGTGGTTTAATTTCTTGAGCAATTTGAATTTTGTACGGGTAAAGATTGACATCCTCTCTTTAAAATTCGATGTAAGGAACTTCTTGAAATATTTAATTCCTTGCTGCGTCGTCGGACTGATGTGGGTTTTCCTCAACGCTTTCACGAACCATCTCAACTGGAGTTAGATTTCGGCTTGTCCGAGGACGCCCAGTAGGGCATATCATACTCTGGGTTCAGGGTTGAAATTTTGGAAAAACAAAGTGGCTAATATGTATTCCTATGTAAAAATTAATTCTAAGATGGGTTTATTATTTGCAACTTTTCCGAAAAATCTCATTTTCATGGTCAAAATCACGATTTTCTGATTTGAAGGCTGCCTAACGCAGCCTCAGGGCACCCAAACCAAAGCGCGCAGCTGTTCTGCATATAATTTAGTCTGAAAGCTGCTTTGCTGACCATCCTTGCTTTCTTGCGTGTTTTAATACCTCTGGGTGCTGAAAAAATGTTTAGATTTCACGTAAAACTTAAGAATTTTAAGTTTTTCTTCAAAGAATAGGCGCGGCTCACTAGCTCTACTCTGATCGAGTAGCGGGAGACTTGCCACCTCCACGTGTAGGTTTACACGCCTGTTCTTCCTGGATCCCTGAAAAGCGTGGCCTCATAAGATCTTATATTATGATCTTATGAGGACTTTCAGCTCTTATGAGCATTAACGATGGCTTCAGCCTCTTCATCAGCCACTCGAACCTGAAAAGCTCTTAAGTATGTCCTGCTTCGATCTGAACACTGGGAGCATTTCTCGATGGTCTATCCTGGCTCTCACCCACCCCTCTCTCCTCTCGTGACCCTACACAGCTTGGGAAGCAGTTGAGACTTCCTGTACAGCTCTCTCGCAGGACTGAGTATGAACAGAGAAAACGTCCACTTTGAGTGGAGTTTTCCTGAGATCCTCGAGCTCAGTCAAGGTCATCTTGCAGGTGAAAATAGGCTCGTAAATATTCTCTGATTCCCAGTTGATGAGATCCTCAGGTGAAGTGGCTTGCAGATTGACTTTGGGATTTTTATGGGGCCTCACTGTCGTATCACCAAAGTCTCTTCCTTCTCTGATCTTCTCTATCTGGCTCACAGCAAAAGCTCTCTGATGCTCATCCTCACTGCACAGGAATGAAGCCAGGATGTGCGTGGTAAGTCCTCTTATCACTGCAGCAGAGATGATGTTCCTGACCTCGGTAGTCTGGTTCCTCAGCAGCCTCAGACTTGAAAAAATGTGTCCAGGACCAAATTTGAAGTGGTGCTTCACTTTGATGTCGTAGTACATTTTGAAGTAGAAGTTAAGGCAGAACTTCACGAGGACCTCGAGCCTCCTCAACACCTCCCCCTTCAGTCCGTGCTCCCTCATCCACAACAGCAAGATGGCCTGTGCAGTAGTGAGCCACCTGGATTGGTTCAGAGGTCGGCACTTGAGACCAGCCAACTGTGGACTGAGACTTCCAGACTTGATGGCTTTGATCAGAAGATAGCAGTTGTGCTGGTCTGTGGAGAGAGATTTGACTATCTCTACTTGCAGCTCTATGATATCTTCAGTTCCTTCCACTGGTTTGAAGTTGAAGTTGACCTCAAGTTCATTCACTTTCTCAAGAAGTTTTCCAATAGGCCCACTGAAGCCTGACCGGGGAGTTACAGGGCAGTCCAGCTTGATGATTAAGTGGCTCAGGGGGAGCTCACTCACATGGAGCTGACAGATCATCCAGTGGCACTTGCGACCTAGCATCTTCTCCAATAGGGTTATGGCGCCTCCAGACCACCCCGTGTTGGTGTTGGTAGTCTCTCCTCCAATCATTACAAGGCTCTCGTCAGCTCCGTGATCCAGAAGCCACTCATGCATGCCCTGAGTGATCTTATGAGCAGGCTTTTCTCCTTCCTCAGGTTTCTCGGGAGTGAAATGGAAGAGGTACTTTCCTTGAGACTCCCACGTGATAGTGTAATGCTCTTCGATCACTTTGCCAGGATGAAATCTCCCTGTCACTTCGTCATATTTCAACACCTTTGTGTTCCTATCCTGCTTGCCATCAAAGAATATCCCAGAGATCTTCTCCTCCTCTGACCTCTGCGTGAGAGCTTCAACTGATGAGGCCATTACTTCCTCCTTGGCCCTCCAGACTTTCATGCCATCTATGGCCAAGTAAGCCTTGTCTTTGGAAAGATGACCGGCCTTGATGAGGTCGTTCAGGAAGCCAGTGGCAACTGCAGCTGCCGGAACATTTGCCACCCTGTACCTCAAAGCTGCTGAAGCTGTCCCTTGGATCTTCATGTAGTTTCGTGTAGTAGAAGTTGGAGTTTCGGCAGGTACTTCAGCGGGAACGTCCATAGGAACTTCAGTAGCCTCAGCATTGCCAGAGGCTTCTTTTGCAGCTTCTTCGAAGTTTGGATCTTCGTCCTCCTCAAAGTCTTTAATGAGAAGCTCCTCATTAGTAGCCTCCTCTTTCTTCTTCCTCTTCACAGCAGAAGCTTCTTCAGCCTCCTTCCTCTTCGCTGCTTTGATCTGTCTCCTGCTGTCTTCGAAGTCTACAGAAGACATCTGGATTCCTAAAGCTTCGGAAGTCTTCACTCTCTGGTAGTACAGCCACTGAAGGTCCAGTTTAGGAATCTTCACCTCCAAAGGACAGTTACAGTTCACATGGGCCTTGAGGGAGCATCCTGAGCATCCACTCCCCTCTGAGCCGCACAAGAAGATCTGGTGCTTGCAAACGCAGACTTCACAGAGTTTATCCAGATCAGCCATCCTCTTCTCCTGGGTAGCAGACTTAACTCTCCCGTTCACAACGTCTGTCATCTTCCATTTCAACAAGATCTTATATGAGAGCGATTTTTCCGTGATTGTCACAGGCGGGGAGAACTTTACATTCGACTTCCTCCACTGAGTCATCACGAGTGAAGCCAGCTCGTCAGTCATCTCTCGGATAGGGTATTTAGACCTTTGGATGTCATGAATGAGGAAATTTTCCTCCTGCAGACGAATCCCTCTCTGAAGAACGGCTCTCCAAGTCGGCACCTTGCTGGGAATGAACTCCTTTCCCGGGCCCACAACATCCGAGAGCTTTGAACCTGACATTTTCCTGGTTTTGGGGCAGATTCGGCCATCACGTCTAGTCGGTGCTTATTCTCGCTCTTGTCCAATCTGTAACAAATTCTCTCTCTCTCTCTCTCTCTCTCTCTATATATATATATAATATATATTATATATATATATATGTATTGTGTTGTGTGTGTATATATAACAGTAAATGAAAAATTGAGGGGTCCCGCGTCTTAAGGTACCTAAGCGCCAAAATTTAAATTCGCCAGAAATCGCCTCCAAAGTTCAGCAATAGTAATAGTAGCAGTATAGTAGTGGTAGCTTCATAAGGTTTTCAACCATACTTCTAGTGTCGTAAGGTCATTATAACCCAAACCACGCGATAGAGGAAGGGTGAAAATAGTGATATCCATCAAAAACACGTTTTCGCCTGTTGTGGCGCTTAGGTACCTTAAGACGCGCGACCCCTCAATTCATTTCGTGTATCCAATTGGACACACGTGTTATCATAGACAGAAATTTACCCTATGAAAACTTTGTCTCCATTTCGAAACGAACTTTGAATAAAGTCTTTTCTTCACAATTATTAAAAATATTACTTAAACAAAGTAAACACGGAGCTTCCTTAATACTTCTAGAATGAAATTATAGTCAAAACAAATATAATAATGGTGATTAAACTTAGGAAAATTACAAAAAAAACTTACCGAAAAAAATGGCGTCCACTCACTTCTACTTCACAATTATAACTGGCGTAATTGCTCAGAGCCATCTATTGAGAGAATGTTGAACTTCGCCTTCTGCGTCCAAATGGTTACAAAGATTCAAATGGAGTAGATTTTTTTTCTTATGTGTATATGTATTAAACCTGTGTAAGAGTTAAGCAAAGTTAATGTATCTAAATGGCAACAAATTACGACAAAGGGTTAAAAAAATGAGGTTGCGTTCAATTGAATATTCGGTATTTGAACATAGAACAGAAAACCGCAATTTTGAATATGATAACCTGGATTTTGGGAAAAATTTCAGAAAAGAAACTCCTCTTAGAATTAAATTTTACATAAAAATACATATTAGCCAGAGTGAAATTTCGACTCGAAAAAGTATGATATGCCCTAAGTCGCCCAGTCCGTGGTTCGTCTCCCTCACCTTTTCCCATATGAAATTTAGCGACGTACCGTCGAATAGCTCGATCAGAAGAAGCAGAACGTGTTAATTTTTAATCGAAATGCTCTTTGAGCGGCAACGATGGAAGAGTTGTTTGTCAAATAAAGATCCACAATAGCCACTCTTTGTTGCACTGTCCAGGATTCCATTTTCATTAATCGCAGCAACGATACTTTAATTGAAAAAGAAAAATAAATTAATAAAAAAAGAAAAAAGTTATAGCCAAATAAAACTACTACAAGATTTCTGGGACGTTATATATATATATATATATATATATGAATAGAAACGACATAAGTATTAAGGAACGTTTCTGCACACGAGGAGGAGAGATAACGAAATAATGAAAAATGAGGCGAACCGCCTCATTTTTCATTATTTCGTTATCTCTCCTCCTCGTGTGCAGAAACGTTCCTTAATACTTATGTCGTTTCTATTCATTTATATACTGCGCGGTCATTGCAGTTATTTGCATATATATATAATATACATTCAACTGCAAAGAACACGCAGTATAAATAACGTAAAGAACGACGCTTGTATAGGAGATATTCCGCGCAAGACGAGAGAGAGAAAACGGAACAAATGAAAAAATGAAGTAACCACCTGGGAATCGAACCCGGGATCTTCCGATTGCCGGTCAGACGCGATACCATTACACCATGGACTTCACTCTTACAAATGCCGTAATTCTTCTACATACTCGCAGAAACCAATGCCCCAAGGGGGCACCTCCCGCATGCCGTAACATTATATACATTCAACTGCAAAGAACACGCAGTATAAATAACGTAAAGAACGACGCTTGTATAGGAGATATTCCGCGCAAGACGAGAGAGAGAAAACGGAACAAATGAAAAAAAAAGTAACCACCTGGGAATCGAACCCGGGATCTTCCGATTGCCGGTCAGACGCGATACCATTACACCATGGACTTCACTCTTACAAATGCCGTAATTCTTCTACATACTCGCAGAAACCATGCCCCAAGGGGGCACCTCCCGCATGCCGTAACATTATATACATTCAACTGCAAAGAACACGCAGTATAAATAACGTAAAGAACGACGCTTGTATAGGAGATATTCCGCGCAAGACGAGAGAGAGAAAACGGAACAAATGAAAAAATGAAGTAACCACCTGGGAATCGAACCCGGGATCTTCCGATTGTCGGTCTTGCGCGGAATATCTCCTATACAAGCGTCGTTCTTTACGTTATTTATACTGCGTGTTCTTTGCAGTTGAATGTATATAATGTTACGGCATGCGGGAGGTGCCCCCTTGGGGCATTGGTTTCTGCGAGTATGTAGAAGAATTACGGCATTTGTAAGAGTGAAGTCCATGGTGTAATGGTATCGCGTCTGACCGGCAATCGGAAGATCCCGGGTTCGATTCCCAGGTGGTTACTTCATTTTTTCATTTGTTCCGTTTTCTCTCTCTCGTCTTGCGCGGAATATCTCCTATACAAGCGTCGTTCTTTACGATATATATATATATAATATATATATATATTCGTTTTCTTTATGCAGTAACGAATCTTTTTACATAGGAAAATATGTAGTTTCAATAAATTATTTTTTATATGTTTTAAAAACAAAAGGGTATGTTGTGTATTTTGAAAAATACCTTTGGTTGACACGCTCCTTTCTGTACACAGTGCTTGCTGTTCCATATGCAATTTTGCTATAGTGAGTTGAATAGTTTAAGTTACTTCTTTAAATTCCGGCCGTCGCATTCGCTTTGTTATGTGTATGATGTAATTTTAAAACCGAAAGACATTTTCTTTGTAATAAATAAACAGTATAAATTGGGCCAAAAATCGTCTCAATTTACCTTGGTTCAGTTAAGTTATTTGAATGTACTTTGTTTTTAAACTTAAAAGCTGAATGTGGAGTATGAAAGTCAACGATGTTCTGAATGAAGTCTACGAGAATTTGTACTTCAAAGGACGATTACTGATCAAAATTGTACTTAAACTGAAGAAGGATAAGTGATACCTAAACTGTACAATGATAAAGCGAGTGTAATCTGAGAAATTATACCGATTCAGTGAGACAAGCTGAAAGTGGCATTAGTTAACGAGAAAAAATTGGTTGTGGTATACATTTCCACCTTGGAGAAGAGACGCGTTGATTAAAAATAACCGTTGCTCATAACGAAAAAATTAACCACTGCAGTTCCCGGGGTACCTGGCCTCCATGGCGTGGCGACAATTGAGGCGCTTTATAGTATAAGCCGTCAGTAATTCCTACTGATGGTGGAAGCAATACATCTCAAAATTTTGGGGCCTATGAAATTGAAGGGTAGATATATTTTATGAAAAATCCATAGTTTTTATAAGAATATTCTTTGACTAATGGCGTGTATTCCTTTGCAGAAGATGGTCGTAAGAAGAGGAAAAGAAAAGTGCCAGACTCTTTGGAGAGTCCAACTCCGTCTTCGACGCCCAGTCCAGCCATTGGCCAACCTCCTTCCAACCAAATTGCTCCATTCAATCCTCAGACACAGCAACAGCAGCAAGAACCTTCTCAATTGCAGCAACAGCAATTACAACAACAACAACACACGTATACCAACCTAATCCAAATCAGGTAAGTGGTAGGGAAGAGATGTTTTTGCCCCACAGAAATTTCTTCATTATATTTTGTGGTTTTTATGAACATATTCAACGTCAGGATTTTGACATTTCTGTTGTCATTGTTAAAGAAATTATAGATGTCATCAAAGTAGGAAGTGTCCCTTATGGTTCCACTCTCATTATTATTAACTAAATAACCCGAAAGACAGAACCCTTTGGATTGGGCTGTAATAGTGCTTATTCTTCATTAATTATAGAATAGTAGCTTACAAATAATTGAAACTGTTTGAAACCATACACAATTTCATTTTAAACATCGTGAATGATTAGGAAGAAATCAGCGTAATCCTTTGAAGTATCATTTTCAGTACCCTAATCTTTTGAAACTGAGTAAGGTTCTCCCAACTATCCTCGAGAGATAATCCCCCAAACAAGCCAATTTCAGGGATTGGTTTCACTGGAAAGGCTTAGAACTGCTTCGTTTCTTCGTTCATTGGCGACCATCGAACCGCATGATGATACATTCATTTATTGTTTCGAGATGTTCACAGTCTAACAGCATAGAATGTCTTTGGGTCTTATCAGGGCATTATGCCTTACTAAGCATTCTTGTACAGCATTCATCCGCTTTTAATTAATGTTCCTTCCTGTACGGACCATACTTGCCTACATAAATTATCTAAAAATCGAAGTTTTCATTTCCAATGGGGTGGCCATAGTGCTCGAATTTGGGACTGAAAATGCCCAAATCAGTTACCCACAGAAGGATCACTACTGGGAATAAGGTATTACCCCCAACCTTAGGGATCTAGTGTTAACTTTTATGACCTCTAGTGGTACGTCAGGTGAAACCAACATTTTCTTTTACACACACCACAAACCGCTTCCATTCTTCTCTCTTTCGTTAACTTTAATGCGGTCTTCTATTTCTCACACCTACACGCTCGTTATTATAAACTTTTAACAATTTTTTTCATTATTCTCTCCACATGATCAATTTAGGGTGGATCAATTTTACATTTTTTTCGATTTCCATATTCTAATAGAGACAAAAACTTGCGCATGCATGAGAAAATAGCCTCTGCAAAATCTTAGCTTAATAGGTAATCATCTTCTGCCCCCGGCAGAGCGATGAAAATCATATTTTAGTAGTCAAAAACGTATTTTTCTTATAATTTTTAAAATATTTCAATATGCATCAAAATTATTCCTAATAACTATAAAGTCGATGAAAAAGACCTCATATGATCGTTTTTCCAAGCGCGTTGTCCTACGTTAATATCTTTTGCCCCCGGCAACAACGTCAAATGTTGAAAAAATAGGTAATTTATATACATATTTTCAGATCGGCTCTTTGTCTTAAATAATGCATTTATATATTTCCCATAGCATTTATATCGTTGCTTAGGCATGAAATAGCACACGCAAAATTTTATGACTCTAGAGTAATATCTTCTGTCCCCGAGAAAAGTCTAAATGTGGATTATAATTACGTTAATGCGATGTTATAAGTACGATAAGTACTAAGTACAGCTCCTCGCTTGCTAATTTTATAAAATTAGCAACCCAGAACTCACCACGAGGAGGTGGCTGTACGTCGAGTTCCACCCTATCCAGCCCCAACCACCCTTCCTTTGGCTGCATGTCGATTTACATACGGTAATCTTTCTTAGAATCAAATCGTGGAATTTTTGTTCGGGAGTGAAGACGGGAGCGGATGAATCCGTCCCTCTCTTCTATTCCACTTACACTGGCAGAGGCTTCGGTTACTAATTTGATGAGTCTCTCGACCGCTTGAGTATGACAAGGGAATAGTGGGATCAGTCCATCAGGCTGGTCTCCCGTCTCAACAAACTCTTTTATTCGGGTATCAGGTATTGTTTTTGTAACGGGGGGTTCGGTCACCTCAGCCGTATGCCAGTTGATCATTTCGTAATAGTTTTGACTATCGTAGAGCAGCTCAGGCATGGCGAAGGCTCGAATTTCCCCGCTGGTGATTGTTTTGATCGTGCTTTTAATATTCTTCTCCATCCCAATTCTCTTGTGTTGCTCATCGGCATGTAGCATGGAGATCAAAATATTTTCTGGGTGAGCAAAGAAAGAATTTCTACGGAGGACTTTGTTGGCGATTGTCTTAGATCTTTGAGGCATGGTCTGAGAGAGACGCATCATTTCGAAAAAATGTTTTGCGCCCTCAGTGAAACTGGAGTTTTTCTTTATCTTAAACCAAATTGGTGCGTAAACTGTCATAATGAATCGCACAATTTCGTTGAAGGTGCTGGAGGGTTCACTGGTTGAAACATAGAGGCGCAGAAATCTATTTGCTGTTGTCAGCCACCTGGAATGCGCCATCTTACCTGGATTTCGAGCCGCGAGAGCTGAAGAGCAGCTACCGCTCGACACTGCTCTGTCGATGCCTAACAAATATTTTTGGTCAGTGCTCAACTCGGCATCATCTATGTCAATGTCGGGAGATGGAATGGCATCGAATTCTGTAATTGGAAGTTTTTCGCAGTCGTTCAGTTGTTTTCCAACTGGTCCAGTAAAGCCCATTGGCCCAGTTGTTTTGCCGTCCAAGTCTTGAATGAGGTGTCGCAGTGATAATTCATTACCGTGTAATAGGCATATGATCCACTGAACTGGCCTTTGTAGTTTCATTTCAATCATACGCCAGTACGCAGTGCGTACTGGCGCGTCAGTGGCAGCACTCACCAGAGATGACCTTTAAACCCTAGCCTAGAGTCATAAAATTTTGCGTGTGTGTTATTTCATGCCTAAGCAACGATATAAATGCTATGGGAAATATATAAATGCATTATTTAAGACAAAGAGCCGATCTGAAAATATGTATATAAATTACCTATTTTTTCAACATTTGACGTTGTTGACGGGGGCAAAAGATATTAACGCGCTTGGAAAAACGATCATATGAGGTCTTTTTCATCGACTTTATAGTTATTAGGAATAATTTTGATGCATATTGATATTTTAAAAATTATAAGAAAAATACGTTTTTGACTACTAAAATATGATTTTCATCGCTCTGCCGGGGGCAGAAGATGATTACCTATTAAGCTAAGATTTTGCAGGGCTATTTTCTCATGCATGCGCAAGTTTTTGTCTCTATTAGAATATGGAAATCGAAACAAATGTAAAATCGGGTTCTAGGAAATTTCGCCGCAAACATTTTCGCCGTAGGAAAATTCGCCGTAAACATTTTCGCCGTAAGACAAATTCGCCGTAAGGACATTTCGCCGTAAATTTTTTTAAAAATAATCAATGGATGATAAAGGGTATTATATAAGCATTAAAAAGGCAAGTCTTTATTCACTGGTAAAAGTCAGTGATAAAACTTCTTAAAAATAAACTCTCTTCCTTCATCAAATTGGTTATGAGTTTCTAGATACTTGGATGCATGTTAGTAATAGAGCTTTGTATTCCATTGTGGAAGCCTTCTATACTGTTGTTCGTTCTCGGCATATTATTATGAGTTCTTTCGACAACATTCCACAATTCTATAGGAAATGTTGGCTCCATTCTTCGCCTTCGCGCGCCTCGGCCTCGTTCTCCTCCTATATAGTGAGTTTCAAAGCAAGATAAGGAATTTATTTAAGAAATTTATTTAACCAAACTATCACGACTTAACCTAACCAATCGTCAATGCCGTACAGTATAAAGAATGTTGGCTCCATTCTTCGCCTTCGCGCGCCTCGGCCTCGTTCTCCTCCTATATAGTGAGTTTCAAAGCAAGATAAGGAATTTATTTAAGAAATTTATTTAACCAAACTATCACGACTTAACCTAACCAATCGTCAATGCCGTACAGTATAAAGAATGTTGGCTCCATTCTTCGCCTTCGCGCGCCTCGGCCTCGTTCTCCTCCTATATAGTGAGTTTCAAAGCAAGATAAGGAATTTATTTAAGAAATTTATTTAACCAAACTATCACGACTTAACCTAACCAATCGTCAATGCCGTACAGTATAAAGAATCTTAATTGTGGTAGACTGCTCGAAGCTAGGTAGACCGCACACTTAACCAGCACCGGCTATTATAAGGGTTCAGTTAAACTTTTTTTTTAATTTTAATTTTATTTTATTTACGGCGAAATATCCTTACGGCGAATTTGTCTTACGGCGAAAATGTTTACGGCGAATTTTCCGGTCACGGTAAAATCGATCCACCCTAATGATCATACCAGAATTAGCAAACTATCCTCCCTCCTCATTTCCAATGACTTTTTTATTTACTAATTTTTCATACATACGGTCACTCCGTTGTACGGAGTGCTTCTTAAGTTATTCATCTCAACTGCTTTTGCTTCGACAGTGAACTACCATTCCAAACGAGTGTTTCGCATTCACATATCAATGTTGGAACGAGTAATACCCTGTAAATTTCTTGCTGTATCTATATTCAGATATTTTCTTGCGCGCTCGACTTGCTTGTCCCATTTCACTCGACTTTCAGCTTAGTGTACTCGTCTTCCCTTCTCAGTCAAACACCCCAAATATCTGAATTCTTTCATCACATTTTACGCTTCTCCCTTTACCACAAAATTATATGCTGACACTCCTTTTCTCAATGACGAGCATATCTTACTTTTATTCACATTCAATTTCAATAATCCCCTTTCACATACGTTAACAAAGCTCGTTACTAGTCTCTCTAGTTCATTTTCTGATTCATTCAGAAACACCATATCAATAGCATGCATCAGATAAGTTAGCTGGAACTACTTCACTTTCAAATTTAGATTTACGCGTCTCGAGCATTCTTGCTTTCATCTCGTTCATTAGCCTATCCATATACATATTAAACAACCGTGGGAACATCACGTAGCCCTGTCGTGCTTCAACCAGTTAATCAACGCACTTTTAACTTACATGAAACACTAAAAACTATACCCATATGAAGATTTCTCACTGCATTTAACAATTTACCACTGATACCATACATCCTAAGCCCTTGCGCCAAGCGCATCTTTTCACTATTGTATGCTTTTCCAAATCAAAAATTATATACATATATAAACCTTACCTTATGAACCTTATGTTGTTTCGTGCGTTGGTCTCTCTTCACACGGAGGTCAAGCTGGTGGCCCGCCTCTAGGTCTGGCTTGGTGGAGGAGCGAGTTGCTTTCTTGCGCTCTCCACCGTACATAGCCAGGCACGCCCGGCTCATCTGGTACCGTTCTGAGCCAGGCATCCAGTCTTCTCTTGAAGACTTCAACTTTGACCCCCGTTACGTTTCTCAGGTCCTTTGGAAGCTGGTTGAAAAGTCTTGGGGCCCCCTGACAACCAAGCTATTTTCCTTCAGAGTTGAGGAGGTCCCTTGTCGGGCCTTTAATTTGGGAACACTACACATTCTGCCTCTCCTATTTTCCAGTGTTGTTTGAATGGTAATTGGGTTTAGTTTTAAGTTTGGGACCAGTTTTTCGATCATTTTCCATATGTAGATTATGGTGTACCTCTCTTCTTCTTTCCAGGCAGTACAGATTTAGTTTACTTAGTCTTTCCCAGTAGTTGAGTTCTTTGCAGCCATCAATCTTGGCTGTGAAATGCCTTTGCGTTTCTTCTAGTTTATTAGTTTCTTCCTTTTTATATGGGGACGTCAAAACTGAGCAGTATTCAAGTTTTGGTATAATCAGTGTTTTTAGCATGGGAATCATTACTGTCCTGTCCCTTCTCTTGAACGTTCTTAGTACCTGTCCCGCGACTCTTTTTGCTTTATTTATCGCTATCTGATTTTGTGTTTCGAATTATCTGTCATTATTATCCCGAGATCGATCGCTTTCGTGCTTCGATGAATTTCCTGTCTATCTGGAGCATAATATGCAGTCTGTTTAAGTTCTTCTTTTCTACCATATCTCAGGAGCTGAAATTTCTCCGTGTTAAATGACATGTTGTTGTCTTCTGACCATTTGTATATTTTGTTCGTGTCCCTCTGCAACGCCTCCACGTCATGTATATCGCTGATTTTTCTGCTGATCTTTGTATCGTCTGCAAAGGATGTTACTATACTGTTTCTGTTTACTCCGCTCTCTGTGTCTGTTAGCATGATAATGAACAGGAGTGGGTCCAGTACTGTCCCTTGTGGTACTGAGCTGCGTACTTCTGATTCTGATGATGATATATCTTGAATTTTGACGACCTGCAGACGTTCTCTGAGGAAGTTGTAGATCCATTTTCCCACTTTGCCTGTTATTCCCATATATTTAATTTTATGTGCTATTATACCATGGTCACATTTGTCGAAAGCTTTAGCAAAATCTGTGTGTGTATAACATCGTAGTTGTCATTGCCTTCCAATGCATCTAGGATATTGTTGTAGTGTTCTATTAGTTGTGATAGGCATAATGTACCTGATCGGAATCCATGCTGATTTTCGTTGAATCTTTCCCGTGTCTCCAGGAAGTCATAAATTTTCTCTCTAACTATTCTTTTAAATACTTTGGTGATGGGACGTCAATGACACTGGTCTATAGTTCTTTGCTTGAGATCTGTCCCCTCCTATATATATATATATATAGGGACAATGTTTGCTCTTTTCAAGATGCTCGGTATTTCCCCAGTGTCTAGGGATCTTCTCCATATCCAATATAAAGGTGTAGCTATTTCATTTTTACAGTTTTTAATCAATAATGCGTTCCAATTGTCCGGACCTGCAGCTGAATGTGGTTTCATTTGGCCTATAGCTCTCGCAACATCTTCTGGTGTAAAATCAAAGTCTGTTATGTACTCTCCTTGCAATTTCTCTTCAAAGAATGCATTTATGTCAGGTATCGCTTTGTCACTTTTTGGGGTACTGAAAACTGATTCATATTGAGCTCTCAATGTATCAGATATTTCTTTTGGATCGTCGGTTAGTTCATTATTTCTCGTCCTTAAGGGCCCCAGTAGCGGCGCGCGTTTTTGTTTTCCTTTTTGCATAGCTGTAGAAGTACTTTGGATTTTCCTTTATTGCTTCTACCGCCTTTCCCTCTTCCCTCTCTGTATGGTCCTTAATCAGGGCTTGTATTTCCCTATCGATACCATCCAGTTTTTCCTTTTATTGCTTATATATATATATATATATATATATATATATATATATATATATATATATATATATATATATATATACATTTCAACTGCAAAGAACACGCAGTATAAATAGCGTAAAGAACGACGCTTGTATAGGAGAACATTCCGCGCAAGATGAGAAGAGAGAACGAACAAATGAAAAAATGAGGTAACCACCCGGGAATCGAACCCGGGATCTTCCGATTGCCGGTCAGATATGATAACCATTACACCACGGGCCTCACTCGAACAAATGCCGTAATTCTTCTACATTGTTTTCTGCGCGTATGTAGAAGAATTACGGCATTTGTTCGAGTGAGGCCCGTGGTGTAATGGTTATCATATCTGACCGGCAATCGGAAGATCCCGGGTTCGATTCCCGGGTGGTTACCTCATCTTTTCATTTGTTCGTTCTCTCTTCTCATCTTGCGCGGAATGTTCTCCTATACAAGCGTCGTTCTTTACGATATTATATATATATATATATTAGTGATGGATCGAGTGGTCGGTTTTTCACAACCGCGGTTGCGGTTGTGTTTGCGGTTGTCGAATTTTTTCCAACCGCGGTTGCGGTTGCGGTTATCATATACTAGGAAAAATGCATAATTATTAACTGGATTTAGCCACTATAGTGCTATTTAGCCACACTTGGTACATAATATATACTAAATAGTATTTATTTATTAAATACCTTATGTTGAACACAAGTTTTACAATACACCGCTACCGCTATTTGTGTGTTGCAAAACTTGTGTTCAACATAAGGTATTTACTAAATAAATACTATTTAAATGAAGTATATTCTAAACTTATATAGCTATTATGAAAGAATAGGTCAAATTAATTAAAACCATATTTTGCACTAAGTGTGTTACCAGGATGAGGGACGAGGACCCATCGCACTGTTCATCCCACCTACCACTTTCCCCAGCCTCCACCCATTTTCTTTTTAAAAAAAGAAATATTTCTAATTAACCTAAAATTAAAATTAACTAAGCTTTTACAACCGCAACCGCACTTATGGAACTGCGGTTACGGTTGCGGTTGTGAATTTTTGTGCGGTTTTTTAGATCGGAATTTGAAGGACAAAAAAAAGCTCGACTGAAACTTTTTAATCTAGTGTATATTTTCCATCGGAATCAATGACACTCTGCCAACGTCCTACAAGCTTTTCAATGCCATGTTTATAAAATTCAGGCGGTTTTGAGGCAAAAAACGTACAAAGACTGGTGTGCAAGTCATCTAAAGAAGTATACTGTTTCTCGTCAAGATAGTTTAGCAGACTCCTGAAGAGATGATAATCTGAAGGAGCAAGGTCTGGAGAATATGGAGGATGTGGAAGTTTTTCCCACCCAAGCTCCTCAATTTTTGCAGAAGTGATCCGAGCGGTATGAGGACTTGCGTTGTCGTGGTGGAACACGATTCCTTTCCGATTAACCAAAGAAGGTCTCTCTTTCTTTTAGTGCAGTGTTCAATCGATCCAGTTGTTGACAGTAGACTTGAGCGGTGATTGTTTGGTTGTGTGGTAAGGTTTCAAATTGTATTACACCACCTTTACCCACCAAACACTAAGCAACACCTTCTGAGGGTGAAGATTTGGTTTTAGCTGTGGTGTCGTTGGTTCTCCGGCACAAACCCACTGTCGACGGCGCTTAACATTCTGGTACAGTATCCACTTTTCATCACCAGTCACTAAACGGTGCAAAAACGGATCTTGGGAGTTCACGGGAATGAAGAGCTGTGCTAATGTTTACCCGCACCCTCAGATTGTCGACAGACAATTCATGTGGCACCCATTTTCCTAACTTAGGCACTTTCCCGAGTTGTTGCAAATGTCGATTCTTCGACAGTTGTTGAACAGTCTTCTTCAAGTGCGGCTAACAGCAGGTCATCATCAAACTCAGCAGGGCGTCCAGAGCATGCCGCATCTGTCAAACAGCAGTCACCATTCCTAAACTTTTGAAACCATCTTTGACATTTCCTCACATGCAGAATATCGTTGCCAGAAACTTCCTGAATGTTTCGTTGCTTCAGTAGCACTATTCCCTTTTTTGAACTCGTAAAGCATTATATGCCTGATATGCTCTTCTGATACCGCCATGTTTATGAGGGGTTCACATAAAGCAAAACACACGTCTTCACTGGTCAAGGTCTATAAAGTATGTAGCGAAACACGATAGATCTCCTCTTAGATATAACCTTCGGAAAATTTATGCTTAAACCGAGTAGGACTAGTTTAAACTTAATCTATCGTAAAAAACGACATTACTTATGGGATGACCTGATATACTGTATATATATATATATATATATATATATATATATATATATATATATATATATATATATATATATATATATATATATATAAGCTATTGACTTCTCCTTAGGGAAACATGGTCAATTAATTGAAAAGTATGATATATCTATGAAAGTAAGTAAGTTGGTTGGTTAGTTAGAAGAGCTGTAATTTGTAAGATGAACTATTGTTGTTAATGGAGGGTTTGTTTCTATAGATGTACAAAGATTCTAAAATTTGGAGTTCTGTAAGGTTATTGGATCTTGTTAGAATTTCGAACTGAGTTTTGTGAAGGGGATGGTTGTTTTCATTACTATGGTTTCTAATTGCGGATTGTGGTGGACTACTGAGGGGACGGTTGGTGCGGACTGATAAGCCCAAATGTTGAGAAAGGCGTACCTCCAGTTGGAGTTGAGTACTGCAAATACGCAGCCTTACAGCTGTCGCACGTGTATTTATAAACAACATTAGGGCATACAGTTTCGGAAATTTGTCTTTGAACTTTAAAAAATTTGATAATTTAAATGGGTTGACGAGGCGAATCTAAAATTTATTTGGGGATAACTAGACTAAGCAGGTTGGACACTTCACTTCGAATACGTAATGATAAATAACCATAAAAAGGTAATTTAATATATCTGGTTTCTTTTTGTACTGTGGGTATGGGGAGTTTAGTATTAAAAGTGTTATTTAAAAATTTCTTTAATAGGTTGTCAAAAATATTAGAAGGGTAATAATTATTAATAAAGTAGTCTTAAAAATTTAAATTCTTCGTTTAATGAAAAGTAATCCGAACAAATTCGGTAACTTCTTGTTAATAATGTTAGTATAGCGTTAATATTATATTTATAAAACATACAACTTAAATAATTGGTTCCCAAACTGCTTAAGTCTAGTTATCCCCAAATAAATTTTAGATTCGCCCTCGTCAACCCACTTAAATTATCAAGTTTTTTAAAGTTCAAAGACAAATTCCCCAAAACTGTATGCCCTAATGTTGTTTATAAATACACGTGCGACAGCTGTAAGGTTGCGTATATTGGCAGTACTCAACTCCAACTGGAGGTACGCCTTTCTCAACATTTGGGCTTATCAGTCCGTACCAACCGTCCCTTCAGTAGTCCACCACAATCCGCAATTAGAAACCATAGTAATGAAAACAACCATCCCCTTCACAAAACTCAGTTCGAAATTCTAACAAGATCCAATAACCTTACAGAACTCCAAATTTTAGAATCTTTGTACATCTATAGAAACAAACCCTCCATTAACAACAATAGTTCATCTTACAAATTACAGCTCTTCTAACTAACCAACCAAGGTTCCGCGCGATGATTCCTCATTTCGAGAAGGTCAAGCTTGTCGCCCTTCCTCTCGAGTTAGCCTGGTGAACTAGTGAGTTGGTTTCTTGTGCTCTCCACCTCACATAGCCAGGTACACCCGGCTCATCGGGGATTGTTCTGAGCCAGGTGTCTACTCTTCTTTTGAAGATGACCACTGCAACTCCCTTCGTGTTTCTTAGGTCTTTGGGCAGCTGATTAAACAGTTTTGGTTCTCTTACAACAAAACTTATTTTCTTTCAGGGTTAAGGATGTTCCCTGTCTCGCCTTTAATTTGGAACACGACACAGTCTACCTTTTCTACTTTCCACCGTTGTTTGGGGAGTTATAGGGTTGAGAGTAAGATTAGGGACTAGTTTCTCCATTATTTTCCAAGTGTAAATAATGGTGTATCTCTGTCTTCTCCTTTCCAGTGAATATAGGTCTAGTTCGCGTAACTTTTCCCAGTAATTTAGTTCTTTGCACCCCTTGATCTTGGCTGTGAAGCTTCTCTGAATCCCTTCAAGCTGTCTAATGCCCTCTTTTTTATATGGGGATGTTAGGACCGAGCAGTATTCCAATTTGGGTATGATCAGGGTTTTCAGTAGAGGAATCATCACATTCCTATCCCTTCGTTTAAAGGTTCTTAATATCTACCCCCGTTATTCCTTTTGATCTGTTTACTGCTATCTTATTTTGTGTTTCAAATTTCGCATCATCAGTCATTACAACCCCTCAATCTTTTGCTCTAGAATTTCTCTGAATTTCCTGTCCATTTGGACACCTCGGTGGTGTAGTGGTTAGCGTCGCTGACTACGAATCTATCGGCCCCGGGATCGAGACCTGGTGAAGGCAGGCGGCGCGCAGCAAAACCCAGCTGTTCATAATACCACACAATAAAGAAATTGGTTGGTAGATAAATGGGTACCTTGGGCAGCCTAGTGGTTAAGACGCTGGGGTGCTGCTGGGGCGTGGTTCGGATTCCACGTTAAACTGTAGGTCTAAGATGGAGTGACAAGCTTGATCTTCGTCAGAATGAACAATTCGGGCGGAAGCAAAACCAAGGTTGTATACACTGTATACACTTAGTCAACACATCTTCATTCTCTAAAGCCCCCTTGTTCATTTCCAAAGAGCGGATCCTTAATCTCTCTGTATCTGTCACCACTTCCGTATACTTTTTAACTATACTTAAAGGACTGGTACCCTTATAATTTTTACATTAACTTCTTTTTCCTTTATTTTATACAGTGGTACAATTACAGCCAGCTTTTGTCCAACCCCCTTGTTTTCCCACGCTTTGAGATACGTGTTCCACAACCTTTTAAAAATCATTCTGGTAGTAATTAATCATTGACTGCCGACTTTCATTTCTTCAGCTTTCATGTTGCTCATTTAGCTACCTCTAATTTGATGTTTTCCACCCTTTAGTAAGTTAGTATATACTGTACTTCTACATATACTACTTACACGAACTGCATTCACATTTGCATCCTCTTCATCTACCACACCTACCAGCTCGCTAAATTTCTCGCGTACTTACCTTGCACTAACACTGACATTCTTTCATAGTACCAGTCATTCCAAAATAACTTTCTATTCTCCAGTCATCATCTTACATTTTTCTCCTATTCTTTGTATAATTAATTAAATTTTCTTTCATCAATGCCAGACTGTGGATCACACTTCAGGAATTTTAATTATTTTACACAAATTTTTAACGCGCAGGTTACGTTTTTATTTCTTTAGCTATTTTCCATTTCAATTTTTTTATAATTTTGATGTACATTTTTTGAAGTGAATCTGTCTTTAGTTTATGTTTCAGAGCTGGAATGGAATGTATGGAGTACCGAGAGTAATGGTTCCCAGCGGCGGAATGGTTGGCTGTCAAGGAAGCCTCGAAAATTACTCCAATGTAAGTAACTCTCAAAGTTGTGGCACTGCTTCTCCTTTTACGAATCAACACACGCAGAATTGCTGCGAAAACCACCACTGCTTTACTGGTCACCATAATACCCAAGCTATGCATCAGGGAATAAGACCCGCGTTCGGAGGCATGAAGAGACCTCCATTCTGTCGAATGCCCAGTGATGCCATGTTCAAAGGAATGGTTCCTTCGCAAGGGGGTTGCATTCCACAGCAGCCAATGCAACAACAACTCATTCACCACCCAATGATGGCAGGAAATAGGGCCCCCCACAGCCCATGCCAAACAGCCCTATTTGTAGGATGCCTGTCAATTCTAATCTTATGCAGATGTTTGGGAACGCGAGTGTGAGTAGTCAAGGGGCTGAGAACGTAGGTGGAGGCCAAGATTCAACTCCTGTAAGCAAAGCCTCTCTCCCCGAAGAAGGAGAAAAACGGCGTAGGGGGGGTACCACAAGGTCGAGAAAGAAAGCAAAGTTGACGGTGGATAGGAATTCCCCTTGTCCTAATGTCGATGTGCGAAACCTGAGGACTGAAAACGCTGTCTCTCCTCATACGGGCCCAGGACCACCTCTAACTTCACAGAGTCCCTCTGACCCTCAAGTTGGGAGTAGTGGCCTTTCGAATGGCCCAGGAGCGTTGCAAGGACCTTTGCCTGTGTCAGGACCCTCCTTCATGGAGGATCCAAATGGGTATTTGGCTCAACAGACAGTTCTTCTAAACAACACAATGTCAGGAGGAGGCGTCGGGCAGTTCTCTCCCCAAGGAGCGAGGTTGTCTCCGCGGCCCTCGGTTCCTCTCTCTCAGAGTAGTCCTCTTCCCCCGAAGACCTCTCAAGGGTTCGCTCCAAGAGCTCCAATCTCCAATCCCAGAACGTCGCTCGCCTCTCCTACAGTTGTGCCTTTACCGAGCAATGTTCCCCTGCCTGCCAGAGTGAGCAAAGTGAGCGTAGTAACGTCAGCGACAAATTCTGTGGCCACAACGACTACTCTCGCTGCAACATCATCATGCAGTACTTCTTGTACGTCCGTCCATTCTAAGTCCAGTACCTCATTATCGAATAACAACCAAAGCAAGTTAAAAAGTGAGGCTGAACCTTTCACTCAGGAAAAACCAGGAACTTTGGTAGCAACAGCGGAATCCAGTTTTGTTAATCACACTGTTACTGTAACGTACACAAACTCCTCCGTCACAACTACAACTTGCGGAAGCGAATCAAATTCTCCTCATTCATCCCAAGACACAGATAATTCCGAAACGGCCTTTTGTCATTCGGACCCATCAAATATGAATGAGAATCAGTTGAATACCACCAAGAATAACAAGCCTATTAAGAATGTAACTTCGGCATCAGCGAGTTCTCCAAACAAGAACTTTATTATTAAACCTAAAAGCACTGATACTCAGAAAAAGAAACCCGATATAATTGTACCTGATTGTGTGAGTACTGGTATTTGTAGAAGTAGCAGCAATACGAGTAGTGGATCGAGTCTTTCAGTAGAAGCGGCCAATAAACCTTTAACTCCAGGGCCAGCTGAGAATAGCATGACAACACAGTCTCCTTTGGAAATGGTTCAGAACATCGTGAGCAGCATTCCTCTGCCGGCTTCCTCAGATGAACTGACGCCCATTCCAGGTAAAATGCATAATCATCAGCCTTCACAGCTGGTTCCAGATCAACCACCAACCATGCACCCAACATTGCCTCACCAGCAGGTCCTTGGTCCCCATGTATACAATATGACAAGTTCAAATAATATGGCAGGTGTAATGTATAACCCCAGCGGGGCAACCCCCGGTATGCTGCGAGGAACGGGGTCCCTAGTAGTCCATGGAGCAACACCGTCAGGTTCTATTCCTCCTGGTGTCCTTGTAAGCAACAGTGGAAGTATGGTGGTAGTAACTTCGCCTTTCAATTCAAAAGTCAGTGTCACAACCCCTGTTGTTTGTTCTACTGTCACTGGAATAACGCCAATGGTAGGTGTGCAAACGGTGCCTCAAGTTCAAGTGCAGCCGTCTCTAGCAAACGTGCAATCTCATCAGTTGCAGCCGCATTTGCAGCAAATCCAACCTGTACAACCAGTTGTGCAATTTGTCAACACTTTTGCCACAATGCAAACGCCCGTCATCATTCAAAATGGAAGCAACATTATCCAGTCACCTTCGGGCGTTCTCTCTGGTCACGGAAGCGTTATTGGGCCTGCTTCTCTCATTCCTTCGTCGACGCCGGCCTTCGTGACGAGCCAACCACTTATCGCTGTTGACTCTTCGTCGCAGTCTTCTCAAGTGCAAATGACTCAGGTTGTTACATCTGCCTCGAGCGAAGCGAGCGATGACAGTGGTGGGAACCGATTAACTCCTGTAGCTACCCCTGCATCTACACCTACCACGCCTCACTCTACTCCTGGCTCAGAGACTTCGCCGAGTGGAGGGTCCTTGAATGGAAGCGGGCGCAAGAGAAAGAGGCGACGTAACACCTCAACACCTCAAGGCAGTCAACAGCAGTCGACGCAGCAGCAGAGCATCGTACCCGCAATTATCATGGGAAAACAGCTGCCGCAGCAAATGGTTATGAATGGAACTCAGATATCGCAAGTGGCTCCTTATGGGGGCGTTGCTGGAGCCCAAGTGGCTACAGTGGCAACAATGGGCACGAATGGAGCGCCTGGGACAGCGGGAGGCCAAATGCTAACGGCAGCGGGACAACCAACCAACTCCATAAACGTTGTTCAGATGGTGGGAGGTCCTGTCGCGGGTCCACTTCCTGTCCATCTTCAACAACCACACACTATCCTGGTCCCTTCGACAGCTACTCCGGGTGTTATAATAAATCAGCTTCCAGATGGTACTTTCGTTTCAACGGACCCCAATAGTGGCGTGACCTATCCCGTGCAGTTACAGCTGTCTGGTTCTCACATTGTGGGTATGACCCCCATTGCGAACTCCAACTCGAATCCAAGTGTTGTCGCATCAATCACCGCTCCTTCGTCCCTCCCTCAAGGCACTGTGGTAGCTGTGCGTCCTCCTCCCGCTCAGACCAACGCCGTCATCAATGCAAGCACCAAACTGATCAACATTTCTCCCAGTATAACGTCGTCTCAGGGGGAGACGCTGGTTAACAACGTCTACGGCGTCAATCCATCTGTCCCTCATTCGGGTATTGTGACAGCTTCCGTGGGCACACAATACCATCCTAACGCTCCACAGTTTGCTCAGCAACTGCAGCAACCAAATCAAACGTCAGATGAATCTTCACTTCAGCAGTCGCTGATCGTAGGGAATGGGAATGCCACTCTCCTGCAGCAGAAGACGACAACGATCGTTGCCCAACAGACAACTGTTGTGGCGACGCAGGGAGGCCTCATGGAGACCCATTCCTCAGTCTCCACGCAAACCCCAGCGCTGCTGGGAGAAAGTGACGTCACAAGCTCTGACTGTGTTGCCAACCCCACTACCATGAGAGACCTCCCAACGTCGCCGTCGCACCAGAGCGCCGAAGTGACGACAACAAGGCAGGATGAAGATGCAGCGTCAACGCCGGAATCCCTCCTCGTCTCTCCGCAAGGCCACTCGTCGCCAGAATCCTCGTCGAAGAAGACAATGATGGTTCCCAGAGGCAGCAGTCAAGGCCAGGAGCCTCACAGTGCTACGGCCGCTGGTAAGTTATTTTCCATTTTTCGTCATCAAACAAAATTCGGTGGTTTTGATGATTTATTTTAATGACGTTTCCTTGATTTATAGTGATATGTTAACTTTAAATGAGAAGTTAATAAACCTCGGACTCCCTTAATATACAACTCCAGACCAAGAAAAAAAATAGAGTACAGTCTCAAATGCGCTCATGACACTTTTATGAGGAATATTGAGTATCTGTGACGCCATTATGATGATAAGACCTGTGTGTGCCAGGTTTGAAAAAAAAATATAGAAAGCATTATTAAATAGTGAAAAGTTAATATATAGCGACAGCGACATACCAAAATATCTTGTCAGGTGTTTGAGTAATGGCAATATATTAAACCTTTATCAAAGACTTTTAACTCTGCGTCTCTTAATATATAGTGTAATGCAAGTGTTAGTGTCGAGTTGTATGAATGCAAATGGTGTGGGGTCGCTTGTATTTGTAAATAGAACTGTCACTAGTCACGTTTATCAAGAAATCTTGGACTACTTCATGCTGGAGTCTACACAACAGTTGTATGGAGACGAACCACTTATTTTTCAACATGACCTGGCCCCAGCTCATGTGGCTCGTGCAACATCTTTGTTGTTTGATGCTCATGAAATTGAAGTACTACCATGGACAGCTAATTCTCCCATCTTAATCCGATAGAAAATCTTTTGGACCTTCTGCTTAGCGATATTCCAAAGCGTAAACGAGGAACACTTGGTAAACTGAAGGTGTGTTTGATGACAACCTGGCAATCGATAACTACAAAAGAATGGAAGAGGCTTGTCGACTCGATGCCACGTCGATATGAGGCCATAATCGGGGCTAAGGGTGGACTAACTAAATATTACGAGACAGAGTTGAAAAGTCCTTGATAAAGGTTTAATATATTGGCAGTATTCGCTAAACAATGAATTTATGCTATTTTTTGTAGCACCTGACAAGATTTCTATTATTTTGCTTTAACTTTTCACGATTTAATAAAGTTTTCCAATATTTTTTTTTTTCAAAACTGGCACACAGAGGTGTCTTTTTATTGAAATGACGTTACAAATACTCTATATTCCTCATAAAGGTGTATAACTTAAAGGTATTATCAGGGTTATAAACGCAGTTAAGACAGTATTCTATTTTTTTGATCCGGAGTTGTATGATAGCAACAAGAGGAATTGGATAAATGTATATGTGGCTTTCTACTCGCATTTGGGTGAAAATTCTATATTAAAATGTCCCGCCCCATAGTAAACTAATATTTACGCGTACAGATACTGATAATAGGCCTGTCTTATAGTGGCGTGTCTGAGTGGCAGTTTCTTCAAATTAATTTGTAAAAAACATGTCAGGGTAAAATGAATGCTAATTAAACAAGGATTTTTTGTATCATTAAGATAACTTCTTACAGAAATTGGAAAAAGCAGTGACAATATTGCTGTGTTTTGGGGTTTTCACCGGGGCCATCATTACTGGCCAGCTCAGGTTCTTCACCAGGTAAACTGCACACAAATGCTTCTCTCATTCCTCACTATATATATATATATATATATATATATATATATATATATATATATATATATATATATATGTGTGTGTAAAATATTGGTTTCAAACTCCCTTTTCCCCCGTATTCACAGCACTGTCATTTTAACACTGGTTTTTGTATAAACTTTTACATCCGAAGCTTACATACAATTAATAATAAGCTTTGGGCAGTGTTTCTTTAAATCTGTCATTTTATTTAATACGATCTTTTTTATACCGAATAACTATGCTTTCAACTTAACCCAAATACACAATACGAATAATTAACAGAAATCTTAACATTTCTGCTTGTTGGTTATTTCGGCTAATGATACGCGTGCTTTCCACTTTTGTTTTTATAATTGGCACTGCAGAAATCCTAAGTTAAATCCTTATTTCTTTCTTTCTTTATCTACTATTATTTTTATATATTTTCGTATTGTTAACCCTCTTTGCTTATTAACCCTTTCGCCGCATAATTTTGATATATCTGAACGGTTTTGTTCGGATATATCCAAATTACGCGGCGAAAGGGTTAAGGATGCGCACGGACTGCTCGAAGATTGATTTTTTTAAAAATAATATATAACTGCTCTTTAATATTTATGCTAATGTTATGATTATTAATTCTACAAACTCTATAAATGTCTCTCCATTCTTTTTCCTTAAAATCTCTCTCCCCCTCATAATTTGTAGCTTCTAGAAATTTCAGTTTAAAATGTACTCGTTTAGCGTTTTCTTGTTTGGAGTATGAAATTTTTCGTTAACTAGCGTTATATTATTATCTTTAATAATTTTATTTAGTTCCCCTCATGATCTTATTATGATTTCTCGCTGTGTTTCTTTAGTTATTTATTCTAAATCCAGTAATGTTACCCGTGAACTGCTCGTACTTGTTTGGAAGAATTATTGAGTATTATTATCTGTGCCTGATAACACAGAAGCAAAATCGTATCTTTTCTGTTACGTTTCTTACATTGAAAACACACTATTTACAATAATAGCTATTTTTATATTTTGTGTGCAGCTTACCAGGGTATTTGGGGTGCTTAGGCTTACGTGCTTTTTCCATTCCAATTAAATCGAATCTACTTTGAATTTAAATAGGCATTTAAAATTAGGAAAAACTACATTTATCGGTATATTTTGAAGAAGTTTTTAAAACGTTGTAATCTGTTTGGTTATAATAATCATATGGATTCAGTTAAAGGTGTGAGAATTTATTTGCAGGTACGGCTGTAATGTCCGTTTTATAGTAACCAGATAAGTTTAAAAGTACTTTTGCGGATGTAGAGTTCTGAGAGGTAAAAGGGGTACTTTCAGATATTAAAATACATTAGCAATACTTCCTACCGACCCGACCCACTTTTTTATGCAGGAAGGAGAGGCCAAGGGTGCTGAATGCACGCAAAAACACCCCCAGAGAGAGGGAGAGGAGAGCCAAAATCAAGGTCCAAGGTTTTCAAGATGCCTGCACACTACATTTGAAAGATTGGAGGTCATAGAAAGGGGGAAAGATAGATTGAGGAAGGTTGTTCCAGAGTTCACCCGTTGAATAGATGAAAGAGTGAAAATACCGATTAACCCTCGCGTTAGAGAGAGTTGGACGGAAAAGGAATGAGAATGTGTCGAAAGTCTCGTACTGCGTGCTCTCCTTAAAGGAGGAGGCATGCAGTTAGTGCGTTCAGAAGGACAGTGTCTACAGATCTACGGAAGATTGCGGAACGGTCCTCTTCTACTCCATAGGGAGGTAGAGCCCACTCTGCCGGAAAGGGGTGAAAGATGAAAAGAAGTAAAATAAGAACGCTTACAAACCATGCAATACATTCTTAACTCGAGAACAACACATTCTTAACTCAAAGCAACACATTCTTCCAGCTGTTGCAGACCGATCCTCCACTCCATAGGGAGGTAGAGGATGCAGCCCACTAGGCTGGAAAGGTGTGAAAGACGAAAAGAAGTAAAATAAGAACGCATTACAAACCATGCAACACATTCTTAACTCAAACACTATCATACCATGCAAACTACAGACATGCAGTAAAGAGAGTTAGACACGCAAATAAGGAGAGAAGAAGGAAAAAAAGTATAAAGAATAACAAAAAGTGGGTTAATTTACTCAACAAGCTACAACTAAATTCGTGTTAGTCTATTTTTTTTCTTTTTTGCTGGCATTAGACGTCAACAGACTCATTCCCGATTACCACCCCCAGAGCTCCTGTTGACAATTGTTTTTTTTTATTTTAAACAGCGTTAATATTTTTGAAATAGCGACAGTAAAGAGAGAGAGAGAGAGAGGGATTGAAGACAGTAAAAAGGAGGCGAGGAATTGATGAGACTAAAAGCCTTTGATTCCATCCAGTCAAGTAGACCTGTGTGGGTTGAGCCACCCCATACATGAGAAGCGTACTCGATACAGGGGCGGATAAAACCCCCGTACAGAGACATCAACTGGGTCGGGGTGAAGAAACCGCGGAGCCGGTACAGCACCCCTAATCTCTCAGAAGCTGTTTTAGAGAGAGTATATATGATCTATCGAAGAAAGATCACGAGAAAAGGTAATGCCAAGAATGTTAAGAGAAGAGGAAGGATTCAGTTATGTGTTGTTGAAGGTAAGGGGATAGTCGTGTGAAAGATTGTGACGAGTAGACAGATGAAGGAACCGAGTTTTTGAAGCATTGAAAAACGCGAGGTTTTCCCCGCCTCAATCGGAGGTAGTAGAGAGAGATCGGAGATCAGGTGCACCATAGCCGTCCCACGCGAAGCATTAAGTTTCTGTTGAGAAGGACGCTTTGTGAAACGGGTGGATAAGTGAAGAGTGGAACCATCGGCATAGTTGTGTATAGGACGGGAGTTGCGACTTAATAGATCATTGATAAATAAAAGCAAAAGAGTGGGTGACAAGACAGAACCCTAAGGAACACTACTATTATTAGCTTTAGGAGAAGAACAATGGCTACAACCGCAGCTATAAACTGGCCATAAAGGAAATTAGAGATGAAGGCGCGGATAGAAGGATAGAAACCGAAGGAGGGCAGTTTGCAAATTAAGGATTTGTGCCAAACTCTCAAAAGCTCTTGATGTGTCTAGCGCGATAGCAACGGTTTCACCGGAATCCTAAAAGGAGAATGGCCAAGAGTCAGAGAGATACGCAAGAAGATCGCCAGTAGAGCGTCCCTTGCGAAACCCACACTGACAATCTGAAAGAAGAAGATTGTGAGAGAGTTGTTTAAGAATCTTCCGATTAAGGATAGATTCAAAAACTTTAGAAAGGCAGGAAATGACCGCAGTTGTTGGACGATAGTTGGAGGGTTGAGAACAGTCACCCTTCTTTGGGACAGGCTGAATGAAAGCGAACTTCCAGCAGGAAGGAAAATACCAGATGAAAGACAAAGACGAAAGAGTTTACTTAGGCAGGGTGTCAGGACAGAAGCGCAGTTCTTGAGAACAACAGGAGGAACACCATCAAGACCGTACGCCTTCCTAGAGTTGATCCCAGATAGGGCAAAAAAACCATCTTTGGAGGGGATTCTAATTTCAGACATAATTAAGTTAGAGGGAGGTGAAAATGGAGGAACAGCATCGGAATCATCCAGGGTTGAGTTGGAGGCGAAAGGAAAGTATGAGCGAAGAGTTCAGCTTTATCAGGAGAAGAGACGGCAATGAGCCGTCGGAATAGAAAAGAGGAGGGAAAGCAGTAGTAAGGTTGGAGAGGTTCTTGACTAGGTGACAGGAAAAGCGAGAAGAATTAGAATTTGATAGGTTTTCACATTTTTGTCTGATGAAGGAACTTTTGGCGAGTCGAAGAACAGACTTTGCACGAATCCGGGCAGTAATAAAAGCTAAGTGAGAGTCAGAAGTTGGATGGCAAAGGTACCCTCTGAAAGCCTCTTCTCTGTTGCGGATAGCATTAGAACAAGTAAAGTTAAACCAACGTTTCTTTGCATTAGTAGTAGGAATAGAATATGGAATGTAAGCCTCCATTCCGTGTCTGGGGCTCTCTGCGAGTGCGCTGAGCCCATCACAGAGACCCCAGCCACGGAAGCAGTAATCATTCCGTGAGACATCAGAGAAATACTGCCTAAATAGTGCCAAAGGCCGAACTGGAACGATAAGACGGGAAACAGATATAAGGTTGTGATCGGAGGAGCCCAACAGAAAAAAGTTTGACAAAGTAAGGAGGATGAATGGTCAGAAATAAATCCAGAATGTTGGGCCTATCTCCAAGGCGATCGGGGATACGAGTAGCGTGCTGTACAAACTGCTCTAGGTCATTCAGGATAGAGGAGTTGTAAGCTAGTTCCAAGGATGTCAGTGAAGTGGGAGGAAAGCCAAAGGTGGTGGTGAACATTGAAATCTCCTAAAGAGGTATCCAAACAGTTTTCGATAGTTTGTAGAATTAGGAGAAAGGTAGACAGCGCAGATGTTCTAAGTTTGAGATTGGCATGTAAGCCGTAGTTAGATGGTGTAGAATTCGGAGGATTGAAGTTCAGGAATACGAGAGCAAGTTAGGTCGTTGCGTACATATACGCAACATCCACCTTTGTAATGAAAGTGAGTATAGAGAGAGTAGGAGGGTGCAGAAAAGGGGTTGCTGTCAGTCGTTCCAGACACCTGAGTTTCAGTGAGGAAAAGGTGGTGATGTTTAGAGCAGGAGAGCTGGTGTTCATCAGATCGAAAATTTGAGACCATGAATGTTGCGGAAGTTTATGAAAAATGAATCGGGCAAAGTAGCAGAACGAAACCCGCTGCCCTGGTTTGCGTTCTCGGTATTGGCAGAGAGGGGAGCCAGAAGTGGGGACATTTATGGTCCCCTCCCTATGGGACTCTAGGCTCTTGAGGTCGATGTCATTTTTTTTTGTTTTTTTAAATTTTGAAAAGGTTGTGTAGTATGTAACATGCATGTATGTGTAGTGAGAGAAGTGTGTATTTGAGAGCATGCTGGACTGACTGCTCACAGGGTAGATGAGACGGTAAAAGATCAGGTAAGGATGACAGTGACAGAGAAACGGGAGTTTCCGCATTCCCTGTCTCTGCCTAACGTCCCACTTAGTCGAAGACTTCGCTTTATGACCGTATTAAGATGCGTTTCTCTTTAATTTGGCAAACTGCAACTGTGTGTGTGTGTGTGTGTGTGTGTGTGTGTGTAAAATGAAGTAACACCAGGATCTAGGGCTAACATACTGGGTGGGATGTACAAATTGTTCAATGAACTAAAAATAGGAAGTTATGTCATTACAACTGAATTTTAATTCACATTTCGTTATCTATTATTTATATACACAAGAAACAATACGAAACACACAATGGTGCGACTGTAAGGGTTATTTGTTTACTCAGGTTTAGTTAGTAAACATTTAATGAGATAAACTTGTGTAAATCTGGGTATTTGATGTGCTGAAACACCTTCCCTCGACATCTGGTCACTTTTAAGCCATGCAAGTTTGAGTTAAATGGTGTTGTGTCAAAGAGCTGCGACTAGATTGCTAGAAAAACCACTGGGATTTTGTTAGGATTTATATATCCAATTGTTGCAAATGGGAGAACGTCCCTAATCCTGTTTATCAAAGTATAGGTGTTCGGAAGTCCAGAATCGTAGGAAATATTTTTATTACATATCATCTATATATATATAATATATATATATATATACATTATTATAATAATAATAATGTACTTGAAAAATAAGTATTCCTATAATTCTGGACTTTTCAAACACCCTGTATAATCAAATCGATGAATTTGACAGCAGTATATAGTAGCGTGTATTTTATTTTCATTTTACGAATTTTGGACAAAAAGCACAGCACAAATAAATAATTTGAAAGTGAATATTAGCACGTGACACTAAAGTATTAACTTCGTTGTACCGGCTCCGCAGTTTCTTCATTCCCTACTCAGTTGCTGTCTCTGTATAGGGGTTCCGTCCGCCCCTGTATGGACTACGCTTCTCATGTGTTGGGTAGCTCAACCCATACAGCTGTACCCGACCGGGTAGAATCAAAAGCTTTTCGCCTCATTATTTCCCCGCCTTTTTTACTGACTTTTTTCAATCCCTCCCTCTTCGCCGCAATGTTGCTTCTCTCTCTCTCTTTACTATCGCCATTATGACATGACGGACATTGCTCTTGTGAATTCTCTAACTGCATGCCTCCTCCTTTAAGGAGAGCATGCAGTACCAGACTTTCGACACATTCTCATCCCATTTCTGTTCAGCTCTCTAACGCAAAGGTTAATCGGTATTCTCAATCTTTCAGCTACTCAACCAGTCAACGCTGGGACAGTCTTCCTCAATCCATCTTTCCCTATCTATGACCTCCAATCTTTCAAATGCAGTGTCCAGGCATCTTGAAAACTCAGGACCTTGATTTTGCCTATCTCCTTCTCCTCCTTCTTCTTCTTCTATGGGAGGTGGCATTTTTGCAGGCATTCGCCCTTGGCCCCTCCTTCATTAAAAATAATTAAAGATAAAATGAATAACAAAAAAATAGCATCATGAAATGAAAGCATACAACCATGCAAAAAACACCCTTGGTCCTTACGTTGCTTCAGTAGTTGACTACGTTGGACTCTGGCAGCACATCATATTTAAAGGAAGCCATGTCGAAATCTTGTACTGCGTATGCATTTGGAGAGAGAGACTTTAAGACTTAGTAACTGAAACCTTGGATTAAGTTGGTCACTGTGAACGTGAAGTACTGCCAACTTATTTTCAGCTTTTCCCATTTGCGTTCCTCTAATTTATGATTTCCAACAGTCTGGTGGTGAGGCCACGGTGCGGTGGTACGGTGACCATTCAGTAGAAAAGGTACTCGCCTCTTCCCTTTCCAGCTTCCCAAGCAGTTCCAGAAAAGTTACGACTCGCAGAAGGTGAGACACTTCAGAAGGTTCTTTGAAGTTGCAAACTACCCACTTTATAAAAATATACTTAATATGCATTTACGGAATTTTATTATCGATAACGAGCTTTTTTTTTTCTTTGGTTAGCAATCGTGGTAGAATGGCTCTCGACGAAGCAATCGCCGAAGCGAGTCAGGTGTTCTCTGCGCGCGCCAAGGAAGAGAGTTCGCAGAATGACGAATCGACCATTTTCTGCAGCAGCAGCAGCAGCAGCAGCAGCAGCACCGGCATTATCGTCTCACCTCACAACGACGACACCACCACTACCAGTGCAACCATCACCACCATCGCCACCGCAACAAGAACAACAACAACACCAACAACTGTAAACAACTTCAAACAGCCTCCAACTACTCGCTCTAACAGAAACAATAACAAGAGTAAGAAGAGACGCACGCCGAGGTCATGATGTTGTGAAGCTATTTTTTTTTTCAACTAGTATTATGTACATAATAAAGAAAACGTGTATATTTTACTGTATTTGTATCAGAGTATTTTAAGCATTTGTACGTAGACTTTATTTTGTTAAGTAGGAAGAAGAAGAAGAAGAAGAACGAGACTATTTTAGTTATTGTCGAATTGAAAATAGTGGACCGTATCTCGCCTCATAAACAGGGACGACCGAAGTAGCATTATAAATCGGTATTACGTACCTCTCACTTCCTTACGGGTGCACTGATGATATTATTAACTCGTTCAGACCTTCAAAATGTTTTATCCTGAACAAATATTGTGATTTGTAGTTATCTTTTATTAATGGCATTAAAAAAGGCGTTACAGCGAGTGTAAATAGATTTTATTTATAGTTAATTAATAACCTTCGTATTTAAATGTGTTAATAAATATAGAATATTTTTATCTCTTTTAAAATCTTGCGAATTTATGATTTATGTATATCATGATTTTAATATTATTATTATTATTATTATTATTATTATTATAATAATAATAGATGTATAATAGCATTTCACAATCTTGCTCTGAATATTGAATATTTTCTCTAGATAGCTTTTATTTATTTGTGGAAAGGAACTAATAATCGTTACATCACCTCGATTAAGGGGAAATACTCGAGAAGGAAATTATGAACGCAAATTCGTAATTGTATCAAGTGATAAAAGTCGCACCGATTTGTAAAAAAGAAATCAAAATGTTCATTAAAAAGAGAAGGTTGATCGTGCCTTGATAATTACTCATAATTGGAATGATGATCCTCGCCCATTTTAAGTAAATTTTAATTTTGCAGTTTAGGTCATCTTTATATAATGTAGCTGTGTGTATTCAATATTTTAGCGGGACTCGTTTACTATATTAGAAAGATCGATTAAGTGCAGAAAAAAAAAAAAATTATGTTTTCAGTTTACTCGTAAGAACTCTTACTCGAATTCTCATAATCTCGTGTTGTTGCTGCTTTTGGTCGGATCTTTAGCGTTAGAACCACGAAAGGCGGTACGAGTCAACCGTTTAAAAATGGTATCGTGCCTTTGAATTTGCGCGAAGAGCATTTAGTGCCCTTTTCGCAATTTATAAACGGTTGACACTGACGCGAGTGAAACTTTTCTTTATCTAACCACGTTCATTAAGTAAGACCGAGTGCGATGGTTAGAACGAATAATAATAATAATAATAACAAAAAAAAATTATATTTTTTAAAACTTTTTCCATTCTAATTCACTCCCCACCCCCGCCCCCTACTTTTTTTTTTCCCCAGCAATTTCTTCGTACCTAAAATTTTAACAGTTTTCAATTTCAAAATTATAAAAAAGTTTTTATTCGTTTTTATATAGTAACAACATTATGAGCCCCTTTTTATCGTAATTGTAGGCATTAAATAGGGAAAGTTCAGGAATTGAAACGTGCCCGATTTAAACGAAGGGTATATTATAAGATTCGTATGGATTTTATTTAAAAATGTATGATAAATTACCGTAGAAGACCTTTACTGTATCCAAAAAACTCAAAGTATTTGAAAACTTATTTTCCCGCTCGAAGGGGAAAATGTATTTTTATTAGTCATGTACATTTGTAAGTATTTTTAGATGCCTTAAAGATAATTTTATTCGTTCATAATGTGAGCCAAAGAATTCATAGATGAGGAACGCTTTAAGAAAGGGAGATGTTACATTTGGTATTTTATCTTTGTGTTATAAAATCTCACTTCATTGTAACTATAGAGATAAAAAAATTTTAAAAATTCATCTTTAAGATTATTTATAATATAATTATATATATTGCTTCGAAATCAAATAAATTAATGCGTAAAGTTTTATATATATTATGGAAAAGTATTTTTTATTAATGTTACATATTATACAAAGCTCTTTTTTGTAGAGTTTTTATATATATATAAGTATATAGATTCAAATATATGATATATATATTTAAAAATATATATAATGTGTGTATATTAACCTAACTTTATTTGGCCACTGAGTGGTTTTGAGTCGAAAATGGAAAAAAAAAAATGTTTTAAAAGTTTTCAAAATAGTTGACAAATGGTTACGGTTGAATTGTTTTCATTTTTATGTGAATTGTAGTTATCAGCGAAGACTACGGAAGAATGTAATGTTAAAACCTACCTTTTACACTCCTTTCTTTGTAGCTCATGCCTGTCTCGATACTGTCTCGTAGAAATTTAATAAAACTTGTTATTTGCCTCTAGTTTGTGACAGAATTAATTGAAAAGGCTCGTCTCATTAGTCTCCATTTCATTTATGTAACTTAGTGACCGTTTATCAAGTTACGTTCATATTGTGATACCAGTAAATTGAGTTTAATTGGGGAAGCTTCTATTAAGTGAATTTAAATCTGTTTTGTGGTTTGTTGAAACGTTGGTTACTTTCAAGGCAATTAACTGTTAGTATTCATGTTATTGAGGAAATGTTGAACGAGGAGAGTAAAGTGTTTGCATTGATACTCGCTTTCCTTTTTCTGTTACACGTTCCATATCCAGAAACTATTATAATTCATTGACTTCGATTTATCAGTATTTATTGTCTCACTATCATTGTTTTATTCTTTTGATATAAACTTACGAATACACAGATCAAAACCGAGCTGCATGTTTCATTGTCCTCCAGAATTTAATTTTACCGCAACTAAATATTAGGAGCTAATAGTATTAATGTTCGTCAAATTATTAAGAAGTTTGAAATACGCTAAGTGATGATGAAAGCGTGGTGGATGAGTATGGATTATGGAGTGATTTGGAAGCACGTTGTGTATGGAATGAATGACATTGGCCATAGATTAATCGAATTACGTGAAAAAAAGTGAGTCTCTCTCTCTCTCTCGGGGTGGCCACCTTGTCGTAGTGGGGGGGGCTTGCGGGCTACGTCGGCGTGGGCTCAGCCCCCGGAAGGGTCACTTACGCCGGACAGGTGCTGGGGTAACCGGACTACGAGCCACTAAGGTTTTTGGCTCCCAGTACGGGTTTCCAGAGCTGTCCTCCGGAGGTGGCGTCCTCATGGCACCACCGTGTTGGCTTGTTTCGTGTCCGGGCCGGTAAGATTGGGGGACGGGTATTTACGCCTTTCGTATCACGGGGCCTTGATTTTAAACGGGCGAGGTACTCCGCCCCCTGCGGTTGCGCTTGACCTCCCTTTCTTGCCGGTAGGCAGTTTCTCGCGTTCTCTGAGTCCATTATCTTTATCCTTCTTTGCTCATGGATACATTTAGCACTGGGGGGGGGGGCTGGGCTGGGCTTCGAGTCCTCTGAGTCCTCTACCACTGGAAGACCGCATCTTGAGGGGGTCAATCACCCCCCATTTGGCTGCACAACATTCGGGTTCTCGTTCGAAGAATTCTCGTACATCTTGTTCCCGCAAGTCTCGACCCCTTCGTAGGGACCGACGGCTCTAACTCGGCCTACCCTCGATTTCTGGTTCTTCAGCTTCTCCCCTCTCACGAAGGACGTTTTTGAAGTCTATGATGACTTCGCTTCCCCCAGTTGTGGCAATCTCCGACAGATGTAGCCCCAGAACGATGGCTCCCTTGTAGAAGTCTTCTCCAAGGCCCAGTACCAAACAGTTTCGTCCCTCTCGACCCTGGCTTCTGCTCCTCTGGACTTTCTCCCCAACTCTTCCTTTAACATTAGTACGGGTGTAGTTCATGTCGCCCTTCTGTTGGAATACTCGGAATTGGATCTTCTCGACCGCCTTTCTTCTCAGAAGGTGACCCGTGTTTACTAACCTTCTGTATGGTCCAGGGGGCAAGGGTCCCATCTCCCTTATTGATCCCGACTTTTGCCAGTTTCCAGTTACCTGAGAAAATTAAGGCCGGTTATCTCCGATTTCAGGTCCGCCGTTATAATTATCCCCTAGGCCACGCCGGTGTTTTATTTGTCAGAGGTTCGGACACGTCAGTAAGACGTGTCGAAGTTCCCCTGATATTTGTGTTAATTGCGCGTCTCCAACGCATGGTTCCTTCTGCATCAATCCTTCCCGCTGTGCCAAATGTGGAGATGACCACGCCGCTACCTCTTCATCCTGTCTGACCTACTTATTTGAGTGAGAGGTCCTGTCAGTCCGGGAGTTTGACAAGGTCAGCTTCCAGGAAACGAGGGCCCGTGTTAGGTCCCGGTTCGTTCGCCCAGGTCTTACCTTCGCTCACCTCTGCGCTCTTCCCGCCCTGCTACCTCCCGTTTGCTTCGAACTTCGGTCACTTCTGTACCGTCCTCTTCCTCATCCTTTCGTTCTAGGCCTGATCAGATCTCATCCGCCCGTTCCCCTATCCCGTCTTCTGTAGCATTTAGTCCGCTTACCCATCCTCCCGAAAACCTTGCTGACATTTCGGCATATATATATATCAGAAACCGCTCCCTCCTCTGGCCCCTCTGGTGCCAAGCTTCCTTGTTCAGGTCCCCGGTCTCCTCGTCCTCTCGCTCCCTCTTCCACCAGTTCTATTCCTCTCGCCCCCGATATCCCTCCCGCCTCCAATGATCCCTTCCGTTTTGCCGTCTCCTCTGGGTTCCCCCGTTTCTCCTCGCGACCGTCCCCTTCCCTCCTCCATTCCTGATGGTGGTCGTGCGGCTTCTGAACTTCGAATTCAAGCTGACATCCACCCTCTCCCCCATCTCCTCTGCCCTGCTCCCTCCTTGACCTCCCGATGTCCCCGGCATCCTCTCCTCCACCCCAACCACAGAAATTGGATTCACCCTGCCCCCCCTTCGTACCCATCTTCTCGCATCTCCACCCCCGAAACCCAAACTTCCTCCACCTCTTTCATCCGTTCCTCGACCCCCCCCTTCCTTAACCCGCCCCTCAGTTTCGTCTGCTCGCTCTTCTGGTCACGCTTTTAAGTCTCTCCCTCCCCCGCCCCCTGTTTCCCGATCTTCATGGGTATTATCCTTCAATGGAATTGTCGAGGCCTTCACCATAATTGGGAGGACTTCCTTCTCCTTATCCGGGAGTTTACTCGAGTGTCTCTCTCTCTTCAGGAGACCCAACTTGGGATTCGCCCATTGCGCCCTTTCCGCAGGTTCTCTTCGTATTTTTCCCCTCTCTCCCACGACGCAGCCCTTTGTGGGAGTACGGCCGTTTTCGTCTGGTTTGACGTGCCGTCTACTTCCCTTCCCCTTCGCACCCCTCTCCAGGTTGTGTCGGCCCGGATTTTCCTTGACCGATTGTATTCAATGTGTTCCTTTAATCCCACCCTTGTGTTAAATGATCTTTCCACCCTCCTTTTGCAGCTCCCTCTCTCCTTCCTCCTCCTGGAAGACTCCAACGCGCTCCATTCTCTGTTGGGTGATACTGTCACCAATCAGCTGGGATGGCGTTGTGGTCTCTCTTTTCTCAACTCCTTTTGTTTGTCTTCTCAACACCGGCCAGCCCACAGCTTTTCACTGCCAGACCCGTATGTTTTCCTCCATAGATCTTTTGTTTGTTTCTCCTTCTGGCTTTCCTTGTTTTCGCTTTGTCTGCCACTCCAGACCTTTACGGTAGTAACCATTTTCCCTTCCTCCTCCGTACTTCTTGGGTCCTCGGCTGCTCCTCTTCTTCTTACCCGATGGTCTCTCGCCAAAGCTGACTGGCCTCTTTTCCGGTCTGAAAGCCAAACCTTTGCAGTTCCGAGCAACTTTCCGACGGTTGATGCTGCCTCCACCTACTTCACCGATCACATCACTTGTGCCGCTCTGTCTTCCATTCCCAAGTAGACATTTCCTCACACCTCCGCCCCTTCGGTTCCATAGTGGACCCCGACATGCGCCCCGGCCGTTCGCGCTAAGAAGTCGGCCTTTCGCCGTCTTCACCGCAACCCATCTCTTGCTAATTTAATAGCTTTCAAACGTGCGCGGGCTCAGGCCCGTCACACCGTCCGTGAAGTCCGCCGCCTTTCCTGGCGAACTTATGTCTCCTCTCTCACTTCCCGCACCCCTTCCTCCCGAATCTGGAACATGATCCGGAAGATCTCTGGTAAATCTTCTTCCTATCCTCCTGTTCTTATGATAGACAGGAGTCCAGTATCGTCCCGTACTGCAGTGGCCTGAAGTCTTGGCTTCGACTATTGCTTCCAACTCCCGACACAATCACCGTGATCCCGCTTTCCTCCGACGCAAGGTTTTGCTTGCTCGCTCCCCTCATCTTTTCCAAACTCCCAATAACTTCTTTTACAACCGTTTTTTCCATGTCGTAACTGCGCTCGGCGCTGGCTTCTTGCAGCTAGTCTGCTCCCAGCCCCGATGGCATTCATTTTGATATGCTGCACTACCTACACCCTTCGGTTCTTTTCTTTCTACTCACCCTCTATAATTGGATTTGGGTGGAGGGCACCTTCCCCTCCTGTTAGTGGGAGGCATTGGTGTTCCCATTTTCTAAGCCCTTGGGGATTACAGTCACCCTTTATGTCGACGACCTTGCCATTTATTGCTCTGGTTCTCGATTCACTTTCCTTGAACGTCTCCTCCAGCGGAGCGGCCCTGGATTCGGTCTCCATATGGGCTACAGATCACGAGTTTCGATTTTCCCCTTTGAAAACGGTGGTGATGCATTTTTGTCGTCGCCGCCGCTGCACTACCGTCCCTTCCCCTCTCTCTTTATGGATCGCCGCTCCCCGTTGTCCCCGAAACTAGATTCTTGGGTCTCCTCCTTGATTCCCGCCTCTTTTGGATTCCCCACCTGAAGTCTTTGAAGGCTTATTACCTTCAGATTTGCACCCTTCTCAAGTTCCTTTCCCATACCGATTGGGGTGCTGACCGCCACACCCTTTGGCGGCTCTACCACTCCCTGGTCCAAAGTAAGTTGCATTATGACTGTCAGGCCAATTCCTCCGCCCTGCGCATGCTAGACTCTATCCGCTCTCTGGGTGTACGCATCAGCACTGGCGCATTCCGGTCTTCTCCTATTGTCAGTCTTTATGCGGAAAGCGGCCATCTCCCGTTGGATGTCCACCGTACCTTAGAGGGCTTAAGATACCTCTTTCGCGTTCGGCAGTTTCCTTTCACCCCGGTCTACCAATCCCTCTTCTGCCCTTCCTCTTCAGTCTACTTTGACCGTCGTCCCCACTTGGTTCGACCGTACGGTCTACAGATGGCCCCAGTCCCGTCTTTTTCAGGGGTGGAAGGGCGAGTATTTCCCTCCTCCCTCTACTTTACCCCACGGGGGGGGGGGACCCGTAGACCCTTCCTCTCTACTGCACCAAAGTCACAGTTCCACCCTTTTGCCCTCCGTCAATTGTTTCTATCCCATTCCTCTTCCCATTCTGATTCTATCCTTGTGTTCAGTGATGGCTCTCGCTCGCCACTTGGGAGTCGGTTGCGCGGCAGCCTTCCCGTTGGAAGTTAAATCGCTATCCCTTCCCCAAGCGGCTCCCATTTTTACGGCGGAACTCTCGGCTATTTTCTTGGCCCTTCGAATCCTCTCTCAACTCTCATCTACGTCTTTTGTAATTTATTCCGACTCCCTCCCTGTCCTCTCTCGTCTCCCCGCATCCGTTGGTGCAATAGATCCAGAATTGGCTTGTCCTTCTTTTATCACGTCGTAAGTTGGTCGTCTTTTGTGGGTATCTTTCCACGTCGGTGTTCCGGGCAACTAACGCGCGGACGCTGCGGCGAGGGAGGTGTCCTCCCTGCCTTTCGACCCTAACACACTTCTCCTGGCGTCAGATTTCACGTGGGTTTTCCGGGATGCACTCCTTCGGTGGTGGCAGCGCCAGTGTGAGGATGTGGCCGGGAACTTCCTCAGGGCCTTGAAGCCCACGATTCATCAGTGGCCTTCTTCTTGTCAGCGTGATCGACGTTTTGAGACCGCTCTGGTACATCTGCGCATTAGTCATACTCACCTCACGCTGAAGGCAACATCTGATGTATGTAAGTGTATATGAAATGGAGTGAGGAGAAAAGCGACTGTATGATGAAACAATGAGACGAAAAATAAAGTGTAAAAGAAGAGAGTTTGGAAAAGAATGTCAGAAACGCGACCTGGCAGTGATTAACGGGAAAGATATAACTCGTTACACAAAGATTACAAGAAAAATGCTAAGGAAGTGGCAAAAAGATATAAAAAGAGAGCAGAGGAAGACTTGGGAAGGAACATGAATGAGCTATTTGGAGAATAGAAAGTTATTCTGGAAAGAAGTGAGAAGTGCGAAGCTCACTCTGGTGCAGTAACTGGTAATATGAAAGATAAAAATGCCAATGTGTTAGTGCAAAATGAGAAAATATGTAAGAGTATTTTAGTGAGCTTGTATAGGTGAAGTAAATGAAACAAATGTGAATGCAGTTTGTTTTGGTAGTATATGTAGAAGTGTATACCAAAGCATGGAGAAACTCAAATCAGAGGAAATTGAATGAGCGGTATGCAAACTAAAGAAGGAAAGTCAGCAGGAATTGGTTGGATACGTAATAAGGTGGTTAAATGTGGAGGTGGAACGGTGCTTGAATGGCTGTGGAAGATATTCTAAAAGCGTATGAAAGTGGTGTATACCTGGTGATTTAATAAAAACTTCACTTGTACCACTGAACAATAATAAAGGAGAAAGAAGTTAATATAAAAATTATCAGAGTATAAGTCATTTAAGTATAGATGCAAGTTATAGTATAAAAGACTGGTTATTGATAGACGCAGTAAAAAAGATTAAGGCTCCGTTGGTTGGAGATGAACAAGGCGGTTTTAGAGAATGAAGAGGATGAAAAACTAAGTGATGCAAAATAAAGGTGTATAGGCATATATGGGTTTGGGAAAACGTATGATAAAGTGAGCAGCTGCTGGCTCCCGGATTAAGTTGGGCCGGCCACTCTCCCTCTCAATGCTCGGGCTCAGGTGACCAATGGGGTACTCTCACCCCAGCGCAGCGGGGAAATGAATTTCCAGGCTGTATAAAAGTGAATAGATGTGCCTCGTGACAGCTGCTTAGAATATGTAGGTGTCAATGGTAAGTTGTTATAATATAGTGAGAAGTCTTTATATGGGCATTGGTTGACTGGTTCAGTATCAATGGTGGAGTACGATCGGACTGTGGGATGTCACCATGGCAGTTTATTGTGTATATAGTTTTGGGTAATGGCCGAGATGAAAGCAAGGATGTTGCAAGAGTGGAGCAAACCTGAATTTGGGAGAGAACGAGTGGTGGTCGTCGCTGGTGATATATAGTGGCAATGTGGTGCTTCTGAATGAATCGGATAATGAATTAAGGACGTCAGCGACAAATTTTTACATTTGTAAAAAGAGTTCATTGAAAGTGGATGTACAGTATATAAAAGTAAGATATGCTCGTCATTAAGAAAAGGAGTGTCTGCGTGTACGTAATTTTGTGTTGAATGGAGAAAACTTAAATGTGGTGGAAGGAAATGCTTGAGTGTAGATGCAGCGAGAGGCTTACATGAAGGCGTATTGGTACCAATACTGATGTAAGGATGAAAAGCACTTGCCTGGCATAATAGTTCACTGTCAAAACTGAGAGCAGTTGAGAGTAATAAAAATAATTGAAGAAGCATGACTTAAACGGGATGACCGCATGAGACATAAGGATGTTCAGAAAAGGCGTGGAGTGGAAAAATCATTGAAGATGAGAACAGGGGCCGGGCGAGAGGTGCATGAAGTGTTAAAGCACTACGGCCCGGGACTTAGGGGGTCTCGAGCTGAAAGTAGAGAAGCAGGTATTCGGGGGTAAAGGGGCCCCAGTCAAAAATAGCACCAGGCGCTACGTTAGTATGCTCATGTGGAGAGAATTGTGAAAAGTTGTATAATCATGAGTACGCAGATGTGAAGTACAGAGGAAGAGAGCGCAAAAGATGTACAGTAATTAGTAATGTGTGAATAAATATGGAGTTCATATAAATGTGGGACAAGGAGTTGACAAGAAGGAAGGGCATGAAAGTCGTTTATGACATTTGTAAGTGGAAACATTAGTCTCACCGACGTACCACTACAGGTATACCACACTCTTTTAATGAAATTTAATACTGGATCCCAGAGTTTGGAGTGGTACCTTATTCCTGGTGCTCAGGCCCGGATTAAGGTATGGAGGGCCTAAGGCTAATGGGAAGGAATGGCCTAAATATATGCAACATAAATTCATAATCCGTAATAGCACATACATTAATGATTAATCACATAAACTATGACAATTGACAAATGTAGTTTTATTTTATTCCAATACACAAATTATCCAATATACAAATATACAATATACACTATTATTCCAATAGACAAATTATAGTTTTATTATAAGGGACTAAAGCGAGTGCGACTACAGTCTACACACATGTATTCAAGTTTCAAACATAAATGTGCACTTCCTGGCCTTGGCTGTGGCAAACTCATGAATGATATCATCAAAGTTCAATGAGCTCAGAATTTCACTCTCAATACTCAACAAAGACAAGGCAGGATTCTAATGTCTCTAACTCTTTCATAATTGTCAACATCACTTTTATAATCTTTTATCTCAAAATATGCACACCAAGGAACGTAAAGTGTATGTATCAAGTTGCTATGCAATGCTCTTCCTATGAAATAACCAATGCAAACATGAGCCAAACCAAAAATCAACTTACCTCTAAGATTTCATCTTCAGGGCTACCAACCGAAAAGAGTGTGTTACAACTTGTAACACATACTCTTTTCGGTTGGTAGCCCTGAACAAAATTGAAGGGCCTAAAAAAATTGAGGGCCTAAGGCTATAGCCTTATTAGCCTATGGTTAATCCGGCCCTGCTGGTGCTGATCTTTGCGTATCCTTGTGTGTGCAATTGATTTGAGTGTCTCCAGTACCAAGTTCAGGCGTTGTGCTCATCCCATAGAAAATGGGAAACGAGTTTTTAATTTGTATGTGTGTACTAGAAGAGTTCATTGCAGTTGTAAGTGCCATCTTGGAAAAAAAGTTGTACCAAATATTGATGACGTTCGATTAAGTACGAGAATTTCAATGATGTTAATTCAGGTTTTCATAATGCTTCGGGGTATGGTGGGATGGGCAGAGGCTCAAATTTTATATCGGACACACAAGTAACTTCAAGATATTCATGTGCAGTTGATGTGAACTGCCTAAACGTGAAATATTAATCGTTTAAGAACTATAGGAAAATCACAAAGCTTAAGAATTTAACATTTATAACTGAAGAAAGAACACGATTGAGTAGGAATTTTGAAGGCCGTTTGCTGACACCAGCAGATGTAAAACCAGGAATGTAGGGACAGGAGTGTAATGAATGGAATTAAATGAGAGACCGGTAACGAAAAAAGTGTAATTTTTGTTATTATTATCATCGAATGCAAAGCTGTTACGTTTAATTTTTACCTTGTATTTCGAGACAGAGAGGATTTAGTTTTTAAAATTGACCAATTAAATCACAGTATGAAATTATAGCTAAAAATTAGCGAATAGAGAAACATGGGTCTTCAGAAGACAATTGAAGCACCCATGAGGTTGACCCGCTGAGGCATATAATCAGACCAGAGATTACAGAACAGTAATCAGATAGGACACTAAATATAGTTAAGTTTTGCCTATCAACTAAGCGTTACTACAAACATTTCTAAGATATGATTTACCTTTAGTAGATGTAATGAAATTTGGGATCACCTGAAGATCCGTCACCCCAGCCTTTTTTTATTTAGCTTTATAAGTATAAGGCTAACTAACTAAAATATCACGATTTAACCCAACCAATCGTTAGGTCAACTGTACGCCCTTGACGACTGGCTAGGTTAGGTCGTGATATTTTCGTTAGTTAGCCTTATAAAGCTAACTAAAAAGGCTGGGGTGACGGATCTTCAGGTGATCCCAAATTTGTAATACTTGTACAATACTCGCACTAATTCATTGCAAACAACCTGACCATTCTTTACAAAAGTTTTAGCAAGAATTAGTTGCCAATTGCAAATTAGTTTATATGGAAGTAACCTATTATTAGTTTATATGAGATCAGACCTTTGCTTCGCTTTGTTAAGAGAGGATGTGATACTGTGTGTATTATTTAGAATGTAACTCAAATTATATGGTTAAAACTATAAATCTCTCTCTCTCTCTCTCTATCTCTCTCTCTCTCTCTCTCCTCTCTCTCTCTCTCAAAATGTCATTAGCTTAAAATGTAGGCCTACACAATGAATAGGCATATTGAGAAAGTAGTAGTAGAATGACGTATAAGAAGAAGTAGTAAGTAGTCAGATAATAGAAATCAGGATCAATGTAGAATTCGGACCCCAGCCTTCTTTAGTTAGCTTTATAAGGTTAACTAACGAAAATATCACGACCTAACCTAACCAATCGTTAGGTTAACTGTACGCCCTTGACGATTGGTTAGGTTAGGTCATGATATTTTCGTTAGTTAGCCTTATAAAGCTAACTAAAGAAGGCTGGGGTCCGAATTCTACATTTGATCCGAAAATCATTACAGGAGTGATTGTAGGATGGAATGGGTGTGGTAGTTAACGTATTTAATGCGTGCTGTTTATAGATCGACAGATGAACTGAGATTATTACAAGCATGCATATTCTGTGTGTGTGTGTGATGAGAATATTTGAGAGAATATGCCGAGGAGGAGACTGAGCATGTGTAGTACATGAAATTTTTTTTAATTTTTTTCATAACCGCAAGCTCTTATTTTCCCACACAGGTATTGGTGGCTGAGCCAACTCAAACTGCGGCAGTGGCGAGAGTCAAACTCGGGCCTTCACAGTCCGAGTCCTCAGTCCAGTCTCAACTAATTGAGCCACTGAAAAAAATAAAAAATTGGGTGTTGAATGTCTGACGTAATATGAAAGGCACAATAAAAAGCAATTTTGTGCAAAAATGTTGAAAAGAAATATTCCAGCATTAGTGTTTTGAGGGGTTTGCATGAAGATACTCGTATGCTGTATATCTGCTCCAACGATACTGTATGAATGCAATATTCTATGTGGTACAAGAAATAGGTTCCTTTAAAAATGACAGCAGCTTATAACATTAGGAAGTGAGTTGAATGCAGTGGAAAGTCATTAGACGCAATTAATAAAGGAGTGGGTATTACACAGTGGTGGGCACGCGCAACAATTTTTGTAGCGCCGCAACCGCAACCGCAACTCTGCTGAAATAGTTGCGCCGCACGCGCAAGCGCAACCCTTTTCAAAAAGTTGCGCCGCAAGCGCAAGCGCAACCAAAAATGTTGCGCCGCAAGTTGCGCCGCAACTTTTTGCGGCGCAACTGCCCACCTTTGCATTTAATGTATATCTGCAGTGGTGGCACGCGCAAAATTTTTGTAGCGCCGCAACCGCAACCGCAACTCTGCTGAAATAGTTGCGCCGCACGCGCAAGCGCAACCCTTTTCAAAAAGTTGCGCCGCAAGCGCAAGCGCAACCAAAAATGTTGCGCCGCAAGTTGCGCCGCAACTTTTTGCGGCGCAACTGCCCACCTTTGGTATTACAATTTACAATGTTGCTGCGATGTTGGAAAAATGAGCGATAATGATGATAGGTGTGCGAATAATGTTCATTATTGTGACAGTTCTGAGAATGAAGGAAGACAACAACAAAAGACTGATGTCAGTAACTTGAAGGTGACACAGCTGTAACGCAAAAGTTATTTACTGTAGGAGAGAAATGAAAGCAGTTTGGGAAATAAGTAAGAGAAAATATACTTTATTCCTGGTAGTGATTTAATGTAGCCCTACACAAACATACTCGTGATCCGGTTGTTAGAAAATCTAGAAGAGGAAGAGCCATTGTTGTTCTAAGGCGATATGATGACTAAGCTGATTGATGCAGCATTGCTTGTATATATTAATTTAAGGTGTGTGTGTGTATATATATGTGTGTCCATCTCATAATTGTAAGGTTAGTGAAAAATTCACTTAATTTAGAGCTAGCATTTTTGGGCTCTTGTGGCATCATTGTTTGGGCACTCTTGTAGCATCATTTTTTGGGGGGGCACTGGCGCGTCCTTTCTACTCGTTTGTTGAATGCGGCACTTACAGGGCGTGGTCTTATAGAGAGCTCTCTTGCAATTCAGTTTGGTTGTTTAGATACAAGATTGTTGCATCGTGCAATGGTGCAGGTTGTGTGTTGTTGCAAGGTTTAGAAAGAAGACCACAAATAGTGCCCCTTTTGTTTTTTATCTTAATTTTATGCAACTGAAGCTTAAGGTAGGCCCCATTGTTATATTTTTTTAATTTTTATTGGGTTCAGAATCCCAGCTGAGCCGTGAACGGCCAAGCTTTGAAAGGCCACACAGCCCAAGTTAAGCTCGACTAAAACTTACGGACTTGGAGGTCCTATTAGGTCTAGGCTGACCATATTTCCTTGAGACAAAAACGGGACATTGGGATGGCAAAAAAGGGACGGGGGTTATGTAATATTCTGTATTCATGAAAAAGTAAGTACATAAACATATTGAGCTTACAATTATTCTTCAGTGACAGAACCCATACAAAAACCCATACAAAACGGTACGTATGGTCAGCCTAATTAGGTCCTACCTCAGGTTGCTGACTCAGTAACCCTGAGGTTGGACCTAATAGGACCTTAACTTGGGCTGTAGGTTGAACTGGCACTTCAGAGCTTGGCCGTTCAGGGCTCAGCTGGGATTCTAAACCCAATAAAATAAAAAATAACACCAGTTAAACATTCCTGGTCTGGGGGGAAATGGATATTTGGTAATGTATGTAATTTGTGTTTGTTTATGAACTGAGCTTATACCTAGCTGAGAGAAGCGAAAAATTGGCTGTTTTACTTTGAAAACATGTTTTCGTAAGTCACATACAGTAAGTAGGTGTAAGAGTATAAAACTGAAAATACGCATGATTACTTTGGTAATTTTCAGGATCATTGGTGGAATGTGAGTGAAACGAACGGAACAACTTTAGTTTTCTAATTAAATTCCTTTACAGTTTTCGGGAAAGTCAGTCAAAGATTTATAATGAGAATGCTAACAAAAGTTCTTTATCCTTGTAGGCCTACTCAAAACATACTGACCGAAAAACTGAACATATTTGTATCTAAAGCAAATGTTAGGGCTATACGTCAGTAGTATAGTGGCAAAATGTGAGACAGCAATGGATCAATTTGAAAATTTCCCCCCTCACCGTCCTTCATGGCGGTCCTCCACCGTCCTTCATGGAGGTCCTCCACCGTCCTTCATGGCGGTCCCTCCTTTATGAGGTGTCCTTCTTGGTCCTTCAAAAAAAAAAAATTAAAAATAAATTTAAAAAAATTAAATTTAAAAAAATAAATTTTAAAAATGATTCGTCTTCACCTTCCTTCAAAAAAATTTAAGAAAGGATTGAGCCTCGCCTTCCTCCTTCAAAAAAGTTCTTTCATGAGGCAAACAAGAACAAACATGAAAAAACATACAACATTCAAGTACTTTCCGCAAGTTAGAAGACAGTAGAAATGGAAACGAATGAAAGGTTTTAATAGGCCTAACGAGATTGCACATTAACACCCAATTTTCAAATGTTAACAAATTGCGAACAATACATAAATGAAATCAGAGTGATCATATTTTAAACCTAATACAAGTTCTTTGTTTAAGATCTGCATTATGAAAAATAAAATGAATATTTATCATTTTAATTTAAATAAATTAATTTCTCTCTTTTTTAAGGGAAACTGGCTTATTTTCAAACGAGATGACCTTCAAATACAATATATACATATAGTACACTCATATTTGTTTATTTACTTTTAAATATGTAGTTTTCTGTTATTTACGCTGATATATACCATTACATTCACTTTCACATGCTATCTTCTGGTATGTGAATTAATAATTTTACTATACAGCAAATTTCGTTATAAAATTGCATATGCTAAAAAGAACATCAAGCTGCGTAACACAGCTTTGAATCTGAAGCATCAATTCTGTTATCCTCCGCTAAACATCCACTTAAATATTATTACTAATATTGATTTATTGTTATTATTACATATATATATGTACACGTGTTAAGAGTATTTAAATTAAATATATTGATTTCAATTCCCTTCGTAATAAAAGCATCTGGCAACTATACCCCCAATCTTGCTATATATTTCTCTCAGTAATTGTTTTCAGGTTATTTGTTAAGTTTAACTTTCTTCTAAAGACTATTAGCTGCAACTAATCTTGTTATTATTATTATTATCATATATATATATATATATATACATCCAAATAAGTAGGTTCGGGTAAAAAAAAATTCTTATTAGATGCAATTAAAGAAAACGGGATGTCAAATTTATGTGGGTTGTCATTTTTAAATAGATGCAGCGGGAAATAGGTATTGAAAGTTGAGAGATTTTTCATTAAGAACCTTTCTACTTGTAGTTATAGTTAGGACTATTCACATTACTTTAATTATCATTTCTCTAATTTAACGGCTGTTCACAATTCCTCATAATTCTCATAATAAACGTATTTGTTTTCACACCAGTCAGGCCACTGTTTACATCAATCACACAGAATGTTCATGCTTATTGTTTTTGTCATTAGCTGTACCAATCATGTCTTTACAGACTGAAGCCTACCGTTACACAACGTTTAAAATGTTATAATTAATGCTTTATGATATCAGATCTCGTATAAAAAGCATTATTTTCTGTACAAATGGCCACAAAAATACTTTCAATCCTAATATATGTACGTATAGTATGCAACATACGCCTTTTCACCTGTATTAAAAACGTAAAAGTATCATCATGCGATCTTAGTTTCCGCAATGACGTGAGCCCTAACATTTAATTTAAAATTATTTAACAGATCATTCGAGGGAACTGTACATCGATCTCATTAGAACTTCTGACTCATAATAACCCGCTATGCATATTTACAAGAGTCGAATTTAAATAAATAAAAATAAATAATATATAATATATATATATATATATATACTATATCCCTTACTACACACGCATGCATCTTACACACTACACAGTCTTTTCAAAAAAGGTGTAATTTCAATAGTTTCGGAGATTCGCGATTGGCCCCTCCTTCCTGCCTGCATCGTATATAGTACCAAGCAAGTCTCTCCACAGTTTACAGGTTTCCTCATTGTCTAAAATTTATAAAGTTCTCTCTTATTGTTTTCCTTATTGTAACGGACATCACAACCGAATTTAAATAGTATTTAAGTATTATGTCGAGCAACATAGCTAGATAACCCCGCCACAGCCTAGTTTCTTTGCATAATCATGAAACAAGATTATAATATATATATATATATATATATATATATATATACACGGCAAAAGTAGTTTGAAGATTTATTCCATCACACGACTGATTATAATTATACACTTTAGAGGAGTTTGCAAATTGCATATACTTAGACAAAAAGTATTAGATCTTATGATGATTTCATGTCATTATCAGCATGCTTCACTGTCCTTTCAGTCATTGTGACCGTAGAACGTACCAGAACTATGGTCTTGACAAACCACAATGTGTTAAATTTAAATATTGACTTATTGTTATTATTACATATATATGTACACGTGTTAAGAGTATTTAAATTAAATATATTGATTTAAATACATTTCGTAATAAGAGCATCTGGTAACTCTACCCCAATTTTGCTATATGAAAATGAAAATGAAAAGGTTTATTGCCAGACTATAGTCCATATGGCAAATATTATTATACAATGACAGTTCATACACTAAGGGTAGAAATATATACAATTGATTAGAAATAATACTGCACTGTCGAAGTTAAGTGGAGCTACAGACAGACAGACGTTTTCGTACCAAGAAGTCCATAGCTTAGGCCTTAGAGGATAAATGGCAGGACTCATGGATAGCTTGGATGATCGGGTTGGTTGATTTTTTAATTCTTTGCATTAGAATGTGTTGAGCACGTCTTGTTACCTCCGGGAAGCTCGGGACATTGCGGGTAGCAAACATTTGCGAAGCTGAGCATCTCGGGGGTAATTTATGTAAGAGTCTAAAAGAACTGTTGTACAGCAAATTTAGGGTACTGCCAGAACCTTTTTTATAATTCACACAGAGCTGCAGACCGTATATATTACTGCAGAAAGTACGAAAGAGTGTGTCTTTAGCTTCACTTGTACAGAAACGAACGCTCCTTATGGTCATATTCGCTTTAGCATACAGGCTTCGAGACTGTTTTCTTATATCCGAGTCATCACTCAAGGAGCTGGTAATAGTTTGACCCAATTACTTAAACTCTTGTACTTCCTCAATTACTTCACCATTCATTTTAAACCTTATGTGAAAAATGCTCTGTATCAATTGGTCCACAATTAACCCACCCCTTATATCCACAGTCTAACTATAGAGTAGATTAAGTCTAGCCTTGTAGGGGTCAGCCTAGAGATTCCGGAAATGGTCCAGAGCGGGCAGATAAATTGAGGTCCACAGTAGGATTCCTCACCAAATTAGGTTAGGGCAATCTACCTTCACCTTTGTTACGCTATGAGTTGATGCTAGGTCTTAGGCCACAATGTAGGCCTAATTTGTCTGACCCAGCTTAATTTACTGCGTTTACTTCTAACTGGGTTAAAAACACAATTAGTCACTTACTACTAGTTATTAGAGACCCTTTTCCCCTTTTGTTTAATTGTTGAGAGCGTACTTGCTGGTGGGGATCTTTTTTCCGTTGTTTGTTCTTCCCCCTTCCCTCGTTCCGTCTTGTAACCCCGTTCCTCGTTTTCGTTCCCCCTTGTCCACCTTTTCGCTGGGCTTTTTCCACCAGCGACCTCTTGGTTTTTTGGTTGGTTGATCGGTAATGTATATCTATTACCGAGCACTCTTGTCACACAGTATATAAATACTAGTGTGGAGAATAACTCTGGTGAGCAACCAATTGGTTTCATCCACCCAGTTATTGACATAAAAGGAATTTAATAATTGTTCGATTAACTACCTACCTACTCAGTGAACCATTTTCGTTACATCCCAACTACCCACATCAGTTTTCCATATACTGGGGGCCCCGGGAGATAAAAATTTTGGTGTCAATGTCACCAATTTTTATGTCTGAGTATAGACTAGCTAACTATTTGACTGTAAATGCCTGTTAATCTGATTAACAGTGACTATCCTCACCATCTCATGGAGAAGATGTAGCATTTAATTAGAAGAGAAAATATACATCCATAAGATGAAACTGTCTATGGTCTTTACCATAAGAAAAGGAAAAGTGAAAGTTAGAAGATAAATTACAATTCCCCAGCATCTATTTTTTGTTGTAAAACTAGTCGCGCCTTTAATGCTGTTTGTCGCTGAGGTCATGTGTCTGTCAATGTTGTAGTAGGATGCGTTACCACTCCTACTGTCAAAGGAATAGTTACTGGAAGTTCAGTGTCTCCAGTTGTTACTGGCGGTGGAGAAGGTTCTCCAAAGTCCATTGTTTTGGGTCCAGGCTCTAAGGGGTACAAAAGAGAAATGTCTCTTGTTGTGTCACCCGTTGAAGTCCTTAATTTGACCACTCTTGTTACCCCGTCTGCCTCTGGTCTGAGTTCTAAAACTCTAGCCAGAGGCCAGTATTGTCTTGGAGTACTGTCATGTATGAGAACAAGGTCCCCTACCTTAATTGTGTCAGCCAATCCTTCTTAGTCATTTGGTTATGTCTCTCCCTTAGACCCATCAAGTACTCAATTTTCCGCTGTTTAATGAAATGAGCTTTAACTCTAGTTAAATGTTGTAACTTAGTCTGGAGCTCATCATGTCGTTGAGTCCAGTTTGGGTCTTCTGAAGAGTCTATATAGTAGTACGGCAGGAGACTAACTTGTTCTCCCCGAATCAAATGATTTGGAGTTAATGGTTCCGGGGTCATTAATGTTGTCACTTACATAAGTGAGTGGTCTATTGTTAATGATGTTCTCAATCTCAGCCAGGAGAGTGAGCAACTCAAACAAGTGTATCTGTTTTTTACCATTTGCTTTCTTCAAGCAGTTCTTTACTGCTTGTATATTCCTCTCCCAGATAGAACCATACCAAGGAGAGGCAACCGGAATATACTTCCACTTTATGTTTGAATTTTGTATATATAATTGTGTGAATTCATTGCTTAACAAATCGTGGATGACTTGTTCACCAGCCTTGAAATATGTAGCATTGTCAGTCCATACTGTCTTGGGTACTAAATATCGTGCACAGAATCTCTTAAAGACAGCAACAAAAGACTCTGCTGTAAGGTCCTCCACAACATCCAGATAAACAGCTCGTGAGGCAGCACATGTAAACAGTACAATGTACATTTTTTGTTCAGTGTCAACCAACCCCACAGTCAATGCTCCTGTATAGTCAATGCCTACAGTCTCAAAGGGTCTGTTGAGAGTAACTCTCTCCTCTGGCAAAGCAGGAGGATTTGGTATCCTATAGGGCCTAGCATGAATACGCCTACATGTGATACACTCACTCAGGACTGTTTTAACAGTGATCCTTCCCTTGGGTATCCAATAAGTTTTTCTTAATGTAGTTAGTGTCTGTGGTACCCCATATGATGTACATCATTGTGTGTGTTTGCCTGATGATTAATGTTGTCAAATAGCTAAATCTAGGTAAAAGGATTGGTTGTTTGCTTTTGTAAGACAGTTTTGATTTGTCTAATCTCCCTTTACACTTTAGATGGCATTCCTCATCTCTGAACAAATTTAGATCCACAACTACTGATGGTACAGGTTCTTTTGTTTGTTTCCCATTAGTCAAGAATTCTAACTCTTTATTGTACTCCTTTTGTCGTGCATGCGCTATCCAGTACTTGGTTGCAACTTCTGTATAATTATGATTGTTTTTATTTAGCTGATTGTTTATTGTAGTTAAACAGTTGTGAGCAAACCTCAAACAGTAAGCTGTGACCCTGACAAGTTTGCTGAAATCAGAATAATGTTCATAATTAGTGATTGGTTCAACCTTTTCATTTGAAAAGATTAAATTTAATGTCAAGTTAACTTGTTCCACAGGCCATTGGTATGTATTACAGAGCCACTTAGGTCCCATGAACCAAGTTTTGTTTGACTTCAACAACTTCTAGGATAAACCTCTGGTCAGAAAGTCTGCTGGATTTTGTTTAGTTGGAACATAGTGAAAGTTTACTTGTTCTTTCATTAGCTTCAGCTATTTCTTTTAGCCTATTTCTTGCAAAGATATTCTTACTATTAATGCTAGCATTCCGTATCCAGGCAAGACAAATCTGACTGTCAAGCCAGATGTGGATATCAGTTATGTTCACAACATGGCAAGCATCCTTAAGCAATGAATTGGTTTTAATGGCTAACGCAGCAGCCAATAGTTCCAGTTGAGGTATGGTTCGGGTAGGTTTGAGGGGTGCAACTTTCCCTTTTGCATAAATTAGATGATTTTCTGTAGGACTTACAAGGTATGCACAGTACCCATAAGCATGTGTGCTTGCATCAGCAAACACATGAAGTCTCTGTGGCTTATCCCTAAACCCACAGCACCTTTGAATTTTAATGTTCTGCACTTTTGTTAAATCAGCAGCTAACTTCTTCCAAAATTTTTGCTATCCATTTGTTATTGGATCATCCCACCCAACATTTGTCATCCAAACTTCTTGGAGGAGAATCTTTGATTTTATTGTTGAAGGCAGGAATAGACCCATGGGGTCAAAATTTTTGAAGCCTCTGATAATATTTGTCTTTTAATATTTACTTCCTCATCAAGTTTAAAACCTTTAGTACAGATTGAATCATGACTGATAGAAGATGCGTCCAAATAACAGTTCATACCTAAAGTTTTAACTCTGTCTGATGGATCAGTAAGACCATTATTATCCTTTAAAATCTTTTTGTTTAATTCCTCATCATTTGAAATCCACGCACTAAGTTCAAAGTTACCTTGTTGCATAATGTTTTGAGAGTGTTCATAGACCTCAGATAATTCAGATTTTGTTGTTGTTGAGCCTATTAGATTGTCTACGTAAAAATGTTCCTTGAGGAAATTCATTGTTAAAGAGTTATTAAACTGGTTCAAATGATGTCTAATTGTCATTGCTAATAGGCTAGGTGAGCAATTGGCTCCAAACAACACAACATTAAATCTATAGGTTATGAGCCCTTTATTCAAATCAAATGGATCCCTGAACCATAAGAACCTAAGTTGGTTCTTGTCATATTCATTTTTAGATTTATTCTCAAAATTGCCTTGAAATGGCACTTTGTACGGCATATTTATCTAACCTGAGGAGCCAAGTGAACACCTCTCCTCCTTTCTCTCCTTTCTCTTGGGGGATAACGCCACCTCCAAGTTTCCTTGTTGCACCTACAGCATCCCCCACCCCCCTTTGCTTGGCAATAGTTTTGTGGTGAGACGACCAAAACTATCTAAACAAAAGCCCAAAGACCTAAGGAACATGAAGGGAGTTGCTGTGGACATCTTCAAAAGATGATTAGACGCCTGGCTCAGAACAATCCCCGATGAACGGGACGTACATGGCTATGTGAGGTGGAGAGTACAAGAAAGCACTCGCCCCTCGACCAAGACAGGCCTAGAGGGGACACCAGCCTGACCTTCGTGTGAAGAGAGAACTACGCACGGAACCGCAACGTTGCGTATACACACATTTTATTCGTGCATTTATCCGTGATTCACTGTCGTCAATTGAATTAACATAACCTACTAATTGTTACCACTGTACACTTAACCGTGATCGTGACATGGTGCTAGCCGTGATTTGAGGGTGTTTACATTTGGGGGTCTCCTCCCGCCATCCCACACAATGCGTCTCAGTCAATGTCTCTCAGCGCAGCCAAAGACAATATTACGGACGATACAAAGATCAGCAGAAAAATCAACGAGTGGTACAAAACTTCAAAATAAATCCAATTACCTTCCAAACAACACAGGACAATAGGAAAGTCAGAATGTGTAGTGTCCCCAAACTAAAGGCCTGACAAGAGACCTCCTCAACACTGAAGGAAATTAGCCTGGTTGTCAGTGGGCCAAGACATTTTAACCAGCTTCACCTTCATGTGAAGAGAGACCGACGCAGAGGGGGGGGGGGGCACTACCATCGAGTATAGCAATTTAACTTGAAGTAGTAGCATTATTAAATATTTAAATTAAATAGATGATTCTTTCGCAATAAAAATTAGGTGGTAACCTACATCTTAACACATAGCTATCATATCTACAGCTAATTACGCAAAAGTACATTTCTCTTTCATATTGAGTTGCCAGATAGCAATATTTATTAAATTAAACCATATATTAATCATCCATTTAAATAGTGTACCACACTATTTAAATGGATGATTAATATATGGTTTAATTTAATAAATATTGCTATCTGGCAACTCAATATGAAAGAGAAATGTACGTCCCGTTCATCGGGGATTGTTCTGAGCCAGGCGTCTAATCATCTTTTGAAGATGTCCACAGCAACTCCCTTCATGTTCCTTAGGTCTTTGGGCTTTTGTTTAGATAGTTTTGGTCGTCTCACCACAAACTAGTGCCAAGCAAAGGGGGGGTGGGGGATGCTGTAGGTGCAACAAGGAAACTTGGAGGTGGCGTTATCCCCCAAGAGAAAGGAGAGAAAGGAGGAGAGGTGTTCACTTGGCTCCTCAGGTTAGATAAATATGCCGTACAAAGTGCCATTTCAAGGCAATTTTGAGAATAAATCTAAAAATGAATATGACAAGAACCAACTTAGGTTCTTATGGTTCAGGGATCCATTTGATTTGAATAAAGGGCTCATAACCTATAGATTTAATGTTGTGTTGTTTGGAGCCAATTGCTCACCTAGCCTATTAGCAATGACAATTAGACATCATTTGAACCAGTTTAATAACTCTTTAACAATGAATTTCCTCAAGGAACATTTTTACGTAGACAATCTAATAGGCTCAACAACAACAAAATCTGAATTATCTGAGGTCTATGAACACTCTCAAAACATTATGCAACAAGGTAACTTTGAACTTAGTGCGTGGATTTCAAATGATGAGGAATTAAACAAAAAGATTTTAAAGGATAATAATGGTCTTACTGATCCATCAGACAGAGTTAAAACTTTAGGTATGAACTGTTATTTGGACGCATCTTCTATCAGTCATGATTCAATCTGTACTAAAGGTTTTAAACTTGATGAGGAAGTAAATATTAAAAGACAAATATTATCAGAGGCTTCAAAAATTTTTGACCCCATGGGTCTATTCCTGCCTTCAACAATAAAATCAAAGATTCTCCTCCAAGAAGTTTGGATGACAAATGTTGGGTGGGATGATCCAATAACAAATGGATAGCAAAAATTTTGGAAGAAGTTAGCTGCTGATTTAACAAAAGTGCAGAACATTAAAATTCAAAGGTGCTGTGGGTTTAGGGATAAGCCACAGAGACTTCATGTGTTTGCTGATGCAAGCACACATGCTTATGGGTACTGTGCATACCTTGTAAGTCCTACAGAAAATCATCTAATTTATGCAAAAGGGAAAGTTGCACCCCTCAAACCTACCCGAACCATACCTCAACTGGAACTATTGGCTGCTGCGTTAGCCATTAAAACCAATTCATTGCTTAAGGATGCTTGCCATGTTGTGAACATAACTGATATCCACATCTGGCTTGACAGTCAGATTTGTCTTGCCTGGATACGGAATGCTAGCATTAATAGTAAGAATATCTTTGCAAGAAATAGGCTAAAAGAAATAGCTGAAGCTAATGAAAGACTACAAGTAAACTTTCACTATGTTCCAACTAAACAAAATCCAGCAGACTTTCTGACCAGAGGTTTATCCTACAAGTTGTTGAAGTCAAACAAAACTTGGTTCATGGGACCTAAGTGGCTCTGTAATACATACCAATGGCCTGTGGAACAAGTTAACTTGACATTAAATTTAATCTTTTCAAATGAAAAGGTTGAACCAATCACTAATTATGAACATTATTCTGATTTCAGCAAACTTGTCAGGGTCACAGCTTACTGTTTGAGGTTTGCTCACAACTGTTTAACTACAATAAACAATCAGCTAAATAAAAACAATCATAATTATACAGAAGTTGCAACCAAGTACTGGATAGCGCATGCACGACAAAAGGAGTACAATAAAGAGTTAGAATTCTTGACTAATGGGAAACAAACAAAAGAACCTGTACCATCAGTAGTTGTGGATCTAAATTTGTTCAGAGATGAGGAATGCCATCTAAAGTGTAAAGGGAGATTAGACAAATCAAAACTGTCTTACAAAAGCAAACAACCAATCCTTTTACCTAGATTTAGCTATTTGACAACATTAATCATCAGGCAAACACACACAATGATGTACATCATATGGGGTACCACAGACACTAACTACATTAAGAAAAACTTATTGGATACCCAAGGGAAGGATCACTGTTAAAACAGTCCTGAGTGAGTGTATCACATGTAGGCGTATTCATGCTAGGCCCTATAGGATACCAAATCCTCCTGCTTTGCCAGAGGAGAGAGTTACTCTCAACAGACCCTTTGAGACTGTAGGCATTGACTATACAGGAGCATTGACTGTGGGGTTGGTTGACACTGAACAAAAAATGTACATTGTACTGTTTACATGTGCTGCCTCACGAGCTGTTTATCTGGATGTTGTGGAGGACCTTACAGCAGAGTCTTTTGTTGCTGTCTTTAAGAGATTCTGTGCACGATATTTAGTACCCAAGACAGTATGGACTGACAATGCTACATATTTCAAGGCTGGTGAACAAGTCATCCACGATTTGTTAAGCAATGAATTCACACAATTATATATACAAAATTCAAACATAAAGTGGAAGTATATTCCGGTTGCCTCTCCTTGGTATGGTTCTATCTGGGAGAGGAATATACAAGCAGTAAAGAACTGCTTGAAGAAAGCAAATGGTAAAAAACAGATACACTTGTTTGAGTTGCTCACTCTCCTGGCTGAGATTGAGAACATCATTAACAATAGACCACTCACTTATGTAAGTGACAACATTAATGACCCCGGAACCATTAACTCCAAATCATTTGATTCGGGGAGAACAAGTTAGTCTCCTGCCGTACTACTATATAGACTCTTCAGAAGACCCAAACTGGACTCAACGACATGATGAGCTCCAGACTAAGTTACAACATTTAACTAGAGTTAAAGCTCATTTCATTAAACAGCGGAAAATTGAGTACTTGATGGGTCTAAGGGAGAGACATAACCAAATGACTAAGAAGGATTGGTCTGACACAATTAAGGTAGGGGACCTTGTTCTCATACATGACAGTACTCCAAGACAATACTGGCCTCTGGCTAGAGTTTTAGAACTCAGACCAGAGGCAGACGGGGTAACAAGAGTGGTCAAATTAAGGACTTCAACGGGTGACACAACAAGAGACATTTCTCTTTTGTACCCCTTAGAGCCTGGACCCAAAACAATGGACTTTGGAGAACCTTCTCCACCGCCAGTAACAACTGGAGACACTGAACTTCCAGTAACTATTCCTTTGACAGTAGGAGTGGTAACGCATCCTACTACAACATTGACAGACACATGACCTCAGCGACAAACAGCACTAAAGGCGCGACTAGTTTTACAACAAAAAATAGATGCTGGGGAATTGTAATTTATCTTCTAACTTTCACTTTTCCTTTTCTTATGGTAAAGACCATAGACAGTTTCATCTTATGGATGTATATTTTCTCTTCTAATTAAATGCTACATCTTCTCCATGAGATGGTGAGGATAGTCACTGTTAATCAGATTAACAGGCATTTACAGTCAAATAGTTAGCTAGTCTATACTCAGACATAAAAATTGGTGACATTGACACCAAAATTTTTATCTCCCGGGGCCCCCAGTATATGGAAAACTGATGTGTGGGTAGTTGGGATGTAACGAAAATGGTTCACTGAGTAGGTAGGTAGTTAATCGAACAATTATTAAATTCCTTTTATGTCAATAACTGGGTGGATGAAACCAATTGGTTGCTCACCAGAGTTATTCTCCACACTAGTATTTATATACTGTGTGACAAGAGCGTGCTCGGTAATAGATATACATTACCGATCAACCAACCAAAAAACCAAGAGGTCGCTGGTGGAAAACCCAGCGAAAAGGTGGACAAGGGGGAACGAAAACGAGGAACGGGGTTACAAGACGGAACGAGGGAAGGGGGAAGAACAAACAACGGAAAAAAGATCCCCACCAGCAAGTACGCTCTCAACAATTAAACAAAAGGGGAAAAGGGTCTCTAATAACTAGTAGTAAGTGACTAATTGTGTTTTTAACCCAGTTAGAAGTAAACGCAGTAAATTAAGCTGGGTCAGACAAATTAGGCCTACATTGTGGCCTAAGACCTAGCATCAACTCATAGCGTAACAAAGGTGAAGGTAGATTGCCCTAACCTAATTTGGTGAGGAATCCTACTGTGGACCTCAATTTATCTGCCCGCTCTGGACCATTTCCGGAATCTCTAGGCTGACCCCTACAAGGCTAGACTTAATCTACTCTATAGTTAGAGACTGTGGATATAAGGGGTGGGTTAATTGTGGACCAATTGATACAGAGCATTTTTCACATAAGGTTTAAAATGAATGGTGAAGTAATTGAGGAAGTACAAGAGTTTAAGTAATTGGGTCAAACTATTACCAGCTCCTTGAGTGATGACTCGGATATAAGAAAACAGTCTCGAAGCCTGTATGCTAAAGCGAATATGACCATAAGGAGCGTTCGATTCTGTACAAGTGAAGCTAAAGACACACTCTTTCGTACTTTCTGCAGTAATATATACGGTCTGCAGCTCTGTGTGAATTATAAAAAAGGTTCTGGCAGTACCCTAAATTTGCTGTACAACAGTTCTTTTAGACTCTTACATAAATTACCCCCGAGATGCTCAGCTTCGCAAATGTTTGCTACCCGCAATGTCCCGAGCTTCCCGGAGGTAACAAGACGTGCTCAACACATTCTAATGCAAAGAATTAAAAAATCAACCAACCCGATCATCCAAGCTATCCATGAGTCCTGCCATTTATCCTCTAAGGCCTAAGCTATGGACTTCTTGGTACGAAAACGTCTGTCTGTCTGTAGCTCCACTTAACTTCGACAGTGCAGTATTATTTCTAATCAATTGTATATATTTCTACCCTTAGTGTATGAACTGTCATTGTATTAATATATTTTCCATATGGACTATAGTCTGGCAATAAACCTTTTCATTTTCATTTTCATATAGCAAAATTGGGGTAGAGTTACCAGATGCTCTTATTACGAAATGTATTTAAATCAATATATTTAATTTAAATACTCTTAACACGTGTACATATATATGTAATAATAACAATAAGTCAATATTTAAATTTAACACATTGTGGTTTGTCAAGACCATAGTTCTGGTACGTTCTACGGTCACAATGACTGAAAGGACAGTGAAGCATGCTGATAATGACATGAAATCATCATAAGATCTAATACTTTTTGTCTAAGTATATGCAATTTGCAAACTCCTCTAAAGTGTATAATTATAATCAGTCGTGTGATGGAATAAATCTTCAAACTACTTTTGCCGTATATATATAATATATATATATATATATATATATATATATATATATATATATATATATAATCTTGTTTCATGATTATGCAAAGAAACTAGGCTGTGGCGGGGTTATCTAGCTATGTTGCTCGACATAATACTTAAATACTATTTAAATTCGGTTGTGATGTCCGTTACAATAAGGAAAACAATAAGAGAGAACTTTATAAATTTTAGACAATGAGGAAACCTGTAAACTGTGGAGAGACTTGCTTGGTACTATATACGATGCAGGCAGGAAGGAGGGGCCAATCGCGAATCTCCGAAACTATTGAAATTACACCTTTTTTGAAAAGACTGTGTAGTGTGTAAGATGCATGCGTGTGTAGTAAGGGATATAGTATATATATATATATATATATATATATATATATATTTATTTATTTATTTATTTAAATTCGACTCTTGTAAATATGCATAGCGGGTTATTATGAGTCAGTTCTAATGAGATCGATGTACAGTTCCCTCGAATGATCTGTTAAATAATTTTAAATTAAATGTTAGGGCTCACGTCATTGCGGAAACTAAGATCGCATGATGATACTTTTACGTTTTTAATACAGGTGAAAAGGCGTATGTTGCATACTATACGTACATATATTAGGATTGAAAGTATTTTTGTGGCCATTTGTACAGAAAATAATGCTTTTTATACGAGATCTGATATCATAAAGCATTAATTATAACATTTTAAACGTTGTGTAACGGTAGGCTTCAGTCTGTAAAGACATGATTGGTACAGCTAATGACAAAAACAATAAGCATGAACATTCTGTGTGATTGATGTAAACAGTGCCTGACTGGTGTGAAAACAAATACGTTTATTATGAGAATTATGAGGAATTGTGAACAGCCGTTAAATTAGAGAAATGATAATTAAAGTAATGTGAATAGTCCTAACTATAACTACAAGTAGAAAGGTTCTTAATGAAAAATCTCTCAACTTTCAATACCTATTTCCCGCTGCATCTATTTAAAAATGACAACCCACATAAATTTGACATCCCGTTTTCTTTAATTGCATCTAATAAGAAATTTTTTTTACCCGAACCTACTTATTTGGATGTTATATATATATATATATATATATATATATATATATATATATATATATATATATGATAATATAATAATAACAAGATTAGTTGCAGCTAATAGTCTTTAGAAGAAAGTTAAACTTAACAAATAACCTGAAAACAATTACTGAGAGAATATATAGCAAGATTGGGGGTATAGTTGCCAGATGCTTTTATTACGAAGGGAATTGAAATCAATATATTTAAATTAAATACTCTTAACACGTGTACATATATATATGTAATAATAACAATAAATCAATATTAGTAATAATATTTAAGTGGATGTTTAGCGGAGGATAACAGAATTGATGCTTCAGATTCAAAGCTGTGTTACGCAGCTTGATGTTCTTTTTAGCATATGCAATTTTATAACGAAATTTGCTGTATAGTAAAATTATTAATTCACATACCAGAAGATAGCATGTGAAAGTGAATGTAATGGTATATATCAGCGTAAATAACAGAAAACTACATATTTAAAAGTAAATAAAGAAATATGAGTGTACTATATGTATATATTGTATTTGAAGGTCATCTCGTTTGAAAATAAGCCAGTTTCCCTTAAAAAAGAGAGAAATTAATTTATTTAAATTAAAATGATAAATATTCATTTTATTTTTCATAATGCAGATCTTAAACAAAGAACTTGAATTAGGTTTAAAATATGATCACTCTGACTTTCATTTATGTATTGTTCGCAATTTGTTAACATTTGAAAATTGGGTGTTAATGTGCAATCTCGTTAGGCCTATTAAAACCTTTCATTCGTTTCCGTTTCTACTGTCTTCTAACTTGCGGAAAGTACTTGAATGTTTGTATGTTTTTTCATGTTTGTTCTTGTTTGCCTCATGAAAGAACTTTTTTGAAGGAGGAAGGCGAGGCTCAATCCTTTCTTAAATTTTTTTGAAGGAAGGTGAAGACGAATCATTTTTAAAATTTATTTTTTTAAATTTAATTTTTTTAAATTTATTTTTTAATTTTTTTTTTTTGAAGGACCAAGAAGGACACCTCATAAAGGAGGGACCGCCATGAAGGACGGTGGAGGACCTCCATGAAGGACGGTGGAGGACCGCCATGAAGGACGGTGAGGGGGGGAAATTTTCAAATTGATCCATTGCTGTCTCACATTTTGCCACTATACTACTATTGAAAGTTTTTTTTGCTATAAAAATCATTTCAATGATATTTTACACTTCAGAGAAGATATAATTAAATTTGAGCAAATTGAGCAACTAAATATTGAATGGAACTGCGGATAAATTTTTAAATTATGAATCCCATACTGATATCAGGGGCGGATCCAGGGAGGATAGTCTAGCGGGGGCATCAAACAGACAGCGTTAGGGATGCCAGATTTTGTCCCGCAGAATGCGGGACAAAATTTGTCCTGTTTTTTTTTTTAAGACCAATTTTTTTTCAAATTAAAACTAGATTTCTTCAACGGTTACAACAAACAAAATTAGAATAATTTTATTAAAACAATGCTTAATAATGCTTGATTTTTGGATCAAATGCGGGACGTCTGGCAACCCTAGACTCACAGCGTGCTGAGTATTTTATTTGATCCACATTTTTTTATATACCATACGCTTCATCCACCATACTGTGAGGTAGCAACAGGGAACAAGCTTCCTCTTCCTGTGCGTGAGCTCAAAGGTATCAAAAACTCACACTCCCCTGAGGGGATGATCCACATTTAAATTATATTATAATGCATACATAGGCCTAAATAAATAGGCTAAATTGTACTTCAGTCACTGCAAGCCAGACTTGCTTTTGAGAAAAGTAGTAGGTTAGGTTTAATTAGATTAAGATTTTTTTAGATTAGTTTATATTAACTGTTTTATAAATTAGAATAGCTTATCTGATTTTTTATGACCAAAGTATAATTTCATTGTTTGCAATCCATAAATGCCTGATATTGCCAGCTGTTAGTATCAATTAATCTAAAAACACATAAGTCAGCCTATTGCCGAAGGCTAAACTTAGGCTAACTAGCCTACCATTGTCGTAAGCAAAACCTAACGAGCCAAGGATCAGACTTTCTACATGAAATTAAGTAGTTCCACAATATATATACATTATATAATACTTACTCAAGATAAAATATTTCAGTCACTGCAGAAATTCGCCCCAAAATTCATAAAAACGCGAACAGACAGTGTGTTGAAAAAAGTGGTTAGAAATAACCGCATATATTTCCAAAGAAAATATAAACAAAATAAATAAAAATAAAAACCCTCGTTTCTAACCAACTAGTGAAGTTGGGTTTCCCTAATTAACCAAAAGAAGGAAAAAAAAAGTTTCTGGGACAAAGAAAAACGGAGCTTTGCCCAGTCTTGAAAATTTTTGACCGCATGAAGCGGGCCCTTTTTTCTCAAAAAAATTAAAATGCTCGTGGTTACCCAAACCGGGAAACTGAGCCAACCTTCAAACCTAACAACCTTTAATTAAATCGTATCCTTAATTAATAACCACTGCAATTAATCAAAACCCATGTTTAACTAAATAGAGGCCGATCAGAACTAGGTGCAAGTAAGTTAAAGAAAATAACTAAGGTAAGAGAAAAACTAGGTACCTAGACGAAACTCGAACCGGGCTACAACGGCCCTAACTCAATAATTAAATGGCTGTTATAGCCCCTATTAAAACCTAAAGGCAATATAGCCCTAACTTAACTTAAATAAAACCTTCTAAACCTTAAACCTTTAAAACCAAAAACTTAAGGGCAATCCAGCCCTAGCCTAACTTAACCTGCAAAACCTAGGTCTGGGAAATAGCCCCTACAAATAAATAACCTAGCAGTGTGTTAAACAATAACCTAAAACTTAACAACGAAAATTAAAAAAAATGGAAACTAAATGAAACTTATGAATCAGTTAGAAACTGAAAGGGTAACGTTCAACTGGCAACTTCATTTTTGGTAAGTCTAAATTAATTTTGATGAATTTAGCTTCACCATAGTTAGTAATCTGGCTGCTGACCAAATTTAACCTGAAAACCACTGCAACCTACAGTGAAAAAGTCTGTAGCTGTGTTGACAGTGTCTAAATAGGCCATTATTATTTCTATAATTACCGAGTCTATTTAAAGTAAACTTAACCTTAATACTACACCTAAATAAAAATAATATCTCTCAAGCTAAACAATAAATTTTTCAATATGGCGCCCCCGGGTGGGCAGTCGAGAAGTTAGTTACCCTTTTTTGTTTTAATTCTGATACAATAGTTTTAAATCCAGTGAATTAAATTTTTTACATAATCTGAAAATTTAAATATAAATATCATTTATAATAAACCTAAAAATGGCTAATCAAACTGAAGCCACTCGTGGAAAAAGTATGGAGACCTGGTTGGGAAGTGATGTGGAAGCACTTGAAACTAGTAAACTGGTAAAAAGGAGGGGAGCAATCAGAACCTCAGCTACTAAACTTTTAGCTACAATCAAAGAGAGATGGGATGATTGGACTGAGGAACAAAAAAATTCACATGCTCGGCTTTTGTCCTCACAACTGGACAAGTTACAAAATTTAGACGAGGAAATCCTTAGAATGTATGTTTGTTCCGAAGGCTTCTCAGAGGATAAACAAGAAGAACTAGATGAAAAAAATAGTTATTACCACTTTGAAATAGATCAAATGATACAAGCATTAACAACTAAAAAAGAAAATAATGCCGAAGCCAAACCTAAACTAAGAATAAGTACTAAAATTCCTGAGCTTCAAATATTACCATTTGATGGAAATCCCTCTAAATTTCAAAACTTTAAGACCTCATTCAGAAACATTTATGATAACATAGGTCTTTCCGAAGAAGAGAAATTTGCCTACCTAAAACAACATTTGAGTGGAAACCCTGCCATTCAAATAAACTGCATGCAAGAAAGTAAAACATCTTATGAAGAAGCATGGCAGCAGTTGGAGGGCTGTTATGCAACACCAGGCCAAATTAAATTCTCCATAATAAAATCCCTTTTAACTAAATCCATAATAACCAAAAATTTTAAATCACTTCATGACTTTCAAGCAGATATGCACTCTACCATAAATTTAATGCAAACTCAAAAATTAGAATTAGAAGATATACTCTTGTATGTATATTATAATAAACTAACTCAAGAAACTCAGGAATTTTTAAGAACTTGTGGGTTTAAACTCTATGACCCCTTTAATAATTTTAAAGAAGCAATTGCTGAAGCTACCAAAACCTTAGCTAATGTTAATTTTGATCTGGAACAAAGTGAGTTAACTACCTTGATACCTAAACAAAAAAGAAACTTCTCTCCAGAACCAGCCAGAAAACCATGGTATTCTGGCCAAACTACAGCTGCTCTGGCGGTTTCTACCCAAAGACAATCCTCAAGAAGAGCTCAATATACTGACCAGAGAGAACCTTACTGCAAATTGTGTAAGAAAAACTCTCACAGAATCTCAAAATGTGATTCTTTCCCTGAAAGTTGGGATAAACTGAAAAAACTTGCTAAATTAAATTATTGTACTAAATGTACCTCATCTAAACACCAAGCCAAAGAATGCCCCATTTCTTTACAACCCTGTTCATTTTGTAGGTTTTCTAACCATTTATCCTTCCTTTGTACCAAACAAAAAGGAAAACCAGAGGAAGATAAGAAAACCAAAACCAGTACGGAAGTAGCTACCCAAAAAGAAAACTCCAAACAAGGGAAACAAGTTACTAACTTATTAAGTTTAAAAAACACTGATCAAGAAGTAGCATTAATCCCTTCCATGCAAATGAGAATAAGAAACTCAGAAAAATCAATTAAATGCAGAGCACTTTTGGATAATTGTAGTCAAGCCAGCTACATTACCAAGGAACTCGTGAAAAAATTAAATCTTCCAACTAAACACTACGAGGAATCCATAACCATAACAGGATTTATAGCCGACAAGAAACAACCAAATTATGAAGTAGCTATAATTAAATTGGAGGATTCTAGAAACCCTGGAAACTACCAAGAAATAGAAGCTATCATAATTGATGATATTAATATTAAATATGAAGTTCCAGGATTACTGAAACTTCAAACTTATTTAAAATCATTAAATTATCAGCTTGCAGATCACTTTGAAGCTGATGAAGTGGCTGACTTCATGTTAATTTTTGGGGCTGCAACCCACAAACTTTTTGCCCTCAGCAGTCATCAGATTCATACTGCCTCTTGTTATAAATCTCCCTATGGAATACTTTTATTGGGTTTCCCTTCAGATTACTACCCTGAAAAAGAAAAAGAACCAATAAGAGATCAGATCAGCTTCTGTATTACCAACCCGCTACCTACTAGTACAACTTCTAATGAAGATCTAAAAAAAATTGAACACCAGATTGCACAATTTAGCAAACTAGAAAACTTGGGTATTTCTGGGGATGAACCACTTTCAAACAAAGAAAAAGATCTGATTGCAAACTTTGAAAAGGAAGTTAAAAAGAAGATGAAAGATTGTCTGTTAAGGTACCATGGAATGACCAAAAAGATAAAATTTCACCAAACTTTAACTATGCTATTAGCAGGTTAAAGTCCACTTGCAAAAAATTAAAAAAAGATAACTTAATGCAACCTTATTCAGACATCCTTGAACAACAATTCCAGGAAGGAATAATAGAAGAAGTACCTCTAACAGAACACTTAAGACAAGCAGGAAATTTTTTACCTCACTTTCCCGTAGTTCGCCCTGGGGTACAAACAACTAAAGTTAGGATTGTAGTAGATCCCTCGGGTAAAAGCAAACCAGAAGAAATAACCGTAAATGATGCTACTGAGGACTGCCCTTCACTCCTACCTCACTTAGCAAAATTGTGCATTAAATTAAGGCATGGTAAATATTTGATGATTGGGGACATTCAAAAAGCATATTTACAACTTAAATATCAAACAGAATTTGACTGCAATGCCCACAAAATTCTGTGGGTAAAGAATACCCAATTGGCTCCAAATGACAACAACCTGATCTGCTATAAATATAGAAGAGTTACCTTTGGCAACAAAAGCAGTCCATTTTTACTACAACAATCTCTACAACACATATTTAATGAACAACAAAACCAAGTGGCAGACTACCTAGCTAACCGCTTTTACATGGACAATGCTTTAATTAATGCCAACAATCTCTCAGAACTCAAAGACCTTTACAATTATAGTGTAAACACTTTAATTGAATATAATTTGAAGCTATATGAATGGGCCTCTAATCACTCAGAACTTCAAGGACTATTTGAAAAACATGACATAGCCTCCTCCGAAGATAAAGAAAATGTAAAACTATTAGGATATGGTTGGAACACAAGTGCTGATACACTCCATCTAAAAACGGTAAACTTGAACTCAGAAGCCAAAACTAAAAGAGAAATACTAAGTTCGTGCAATCATTGTTTGATCCAATTGGATTTGTTGCACCCTTAGTGTTTAAATTAAAACTCTTCATGCAGAAAGTAACAGCTACCAAAAAAAATTGGGATGAATATCTAGAACTGGAAATGCTGCGTGAATGGAAAAAACTTTGTAAAGAAATAAACAAAGTGGAATTTCTGAATTTTCCTAGACAAGCTTTTGAAAATCCCAAACCTCTCATGGAAAATCTTCAACTCCACATCTTTTGTGATGCCAGCCAAGAAGGTTATGCAGTAAGTTGCTATCTAGTTGGAAATGGAAAATCCGAACTAATTTACGCTAAATCAAGAGTCAATCCCAAATCAAAAAATTGGACCATTTGTAACTTGGAATTAATGGCAATCTGCCTAGGAACCAAAGTCCTAGAATACCTTAAAGAAACCTACCTAGAAGAAAACTCAGAAAACCAAAAGTTCTTCAAAACAATAATTTGGACAGACTCACAAGTGGCTTTAAATTGGACTGCTCAAAAATCTCTAAAAATGAAATCAATCTTTGTAAAAAACAGAGTGAAAGACATTCAGGAAGCAACAAGAAACTTAAACCATCACCTGGAATTCAGACATGTAGCAGGAGAAGACAACCCAGCAGACCTACTCACCAGACCAATATCTTTCAAGAAATTTCAAAAACTTCTTCACTTTTACCAACATGGTCCCACATTTTTGAGAAATGAAATTGAATGGCCCACCAACTTAATTTTTAACCCCCACCAAGAAACCTTACAGACAACAATAAATGTGTGTCAAACAACTTGTAAAGAAATAAATGAAAAAACTCCCTTGTTAAATATGGAAAGATTCTCTAACAGGAAAAAACTGGTCAGAATCACTGCCTATGTTCTACGGTTCATAGAAAACTTAAAGTACTTCCGCACTCACAAATATAACCCCAAATGTAACCTGACAATGGAAGAACAAATTGCTGTCTTGGAGAAAAATCATACAGCTTACAAAACTAAGGCCACAAATTACTGGCTAAAATTAGTCCAGCAACAACATTTCTCAAAAGAAAAAGAAATAATCCACAAACTAAATAAAGGAGAAAAAGTTGAGGACCTAACAAAGCTGCAAAAGAATCTAAAACTCTTCATTGACAAAGAAGGGTTAGTCAGAACAATGGGGAGATATAAATATGCAACTAACCTTAACTATTCTGCTAGGTATCCTGTACTACTGCCCGAAAATTCTCATTTAACAACGTTAATTGTAACTGAATGTCATGCAAAAGCCAGTCATGCAACCTTAGCTACCACATGCAATTTCCTCAGACAGGAATTCTGGATCCCCAAAATAAGGCAAGTAGTTAAAAAGGTTCTGAAACAATGTCTGTTTTGCCAAAAATACTTTGCCATGGCTTATGAAGTGCCTACTACTGGACCCTTAGTAACGGAACGTTTAAGCTATGAAAAACCCTTTGAAAAAACTGCCCTTGACTATGTTGGTCCAATTTCTGTCCAGGATGAGAATAACCAATTCATGAAAGTCTACTTATTATTGTTCACTTGCTGCGCCACCAGATTCACCAGCCTTCACATCTGCACTGACCTTTCTGCTAAAACCTTTTTAAGAGAACTCTACCATTTGTCCTTAAACTACTCCCTTCCAAAGGTTTTGATTTCAGACAATCAATCCACCTTCAAAAGATCTGAAGATTACCTTAAACATTGGTTCCAAAATGTTCTTGTGTCTCAGTACCTCTCTGATCATGGTATCCAGTGGAAATTTACAGCAGCCTATTCACCCAGAACCTTAGGAATAGCTGAAAGAATGGTGGGTTTAGTCAAAAGAGCCCTCTATACCTCCCTAAAAGGAAGAAAAATCCCGTTAACTGAACTAAAAACAATTGTTCTTGAAATAATGAACACAATTAATTCAAGACCACTCACTTATGTTAATTCAAATGAAGATCCTTCCTCTGATCTACTAACTCCTTTCAAGTTGCTTTTTGGGTATGACAATACCAAATTCAACTTTTTAACCACTAATGATACCCAAGAAGCTGTTAATGAAGACGATCAGGTGGATGCTGATTATATGACAACAACAGAGGACAAAGAAAGAAAGAAAATACTGGATTACTTTCATAAGGGAGCTAAACAATCTCAAGAAATCAAGAAAAGATGGCGATACGAATATTTGAGTAGTTTGAGGGAAAAAGAATACCAACAACACAAACAACCAGTAAGTAAAGAACCTAAAGTAGGAGAACTATGTCTCTTAGATGAAAATTCTATGAATCCCAAATACTTCTGGAAGATTGCTGTAATTGAAACATTACACCCAGATGAAGATGGCATAATCAGGCATGTAACTGTAAAAACACCCAATGGTCATCTCTCCAGAAGACACATATATCGGTTATACCCACTGGAAATAACTGATAAGCCGAATATTGACCTGGAAGAACTGGAAAATTCTTCCACAGAATCAGGAACTGTAGATTCTCCTGACACTACTACTGCCGCTACTCAACCCCGACCACAAAGACAAGCTGCAGTTAGATTTCGGGAAGAACTGCAAAGGAAAATACAGAGTGGATCTTTGTGAAGACCACAAATAGAAAATTGTAAATAATTGTAAATAGCTATAACTTAGGACCAACGTTCTACAGAAAAGACGCTTTCATCTTCATATTTCACCTAAAAGGAACTTTTCTGAAGAGCATGTCATTTTCATTCAAAAAAAAATAAATAAATAAAATTTCCCAAGAATACAATTCTGGGTAAATTTTTCCCCTTGGGGGGAATGTTGAAAAAAGTGGTTAGAAATAACCGCATATATTTCCAAAGAAAATATAAACAAAATAAATAAAAATAAAAACCCTCGTTTCTAACCAACTAGTGAAGTTGGGTTTCCCTAATTAACCAAAAGAAGGAAAAAAAAAGTTTCTGGGACAAAGAAAAACGGAGCTTTGCCCAGTCTTGAAAATTTTTGACCGCATGAAGCGGGCCCTTTTTTCTCAAAAAAATTAAAATGCTCGTGGTTACCCAAACCGGGAAACTGAGCCAACCTTCAAACCTAACAACCTTTAATTAAATCGTATCCTTAATTAATAACCACTGCAATTAATCAAAACCCATGTTTAACTAAATAGAGGCCGATCAGAACTAGGTGCAAGTAAGTTAAAGAAAATAACTAAGGTAAGAGAAAAACTAGGTACCTAGACGAAACTCGAACCGGGCTACAACGGCCCTAACTCAATAATTAAATGGCTGTTATAGCCCCTATTAAAACCTAAAGGCAATATAGCCCTAACTTAACTTAAATAAAACCTTCTAAACCTTAAACCTTTAAAACCAAAAACTTAAGGGCAATCCAGCCCTAGCCTAACTTAACCTGCAAAACCTAGGTCTGGGAAATAGCCCCTACAAATAAATAACCTAGCAGTGTGTTAAACAATAACCTAAAACTTAACAACGAAAATTAAAAAAAACTGGAAACTAAATGAAACTTATGAATCAGTTAGAAACTGAAAGGGTAACGTTCAACTGGCAACTTCATTTTTGGTAAGTCTAAATTAATTTTGATGAATTTAGCTTCACCATAGTTAGTAATCTGGCTGCTGACCAAATTTAACCTGAAAACCACTGCAACCTACAGTGAAAAAGTCTGTAGCTGTGTTGACAGTGTCTAAATAGGCCATTATTATTTCTATAATTACCGAGTCTATTTAAAGTAAACTTAACCTTAATACTACACCTAAATAAAAATAATATCTCTCAAGCTAAACAATAAATTTTTCAATACAGTGCCACAGTCTTTTTTTCTAGTGGTGCTTCACAATGTTGTCAGATTAAAGGGAAAAATCGGTATATACATGGCCAGGCCCACCGAGAGGGTGGGGATACCGTGGAAAAATCCCTGGGCCCGGACCTCTAGGGAGCCCGGAAAGAGGGGGATAAAATAAAAAATATTAATAAAGCCATTGATTAAATTACAGAGAGGAAATATAATTTATAAACATACATTTTATAGAGATTATCAAAATCAAACTGAAAGAGATAAAATATTATCTGCGGTCCACCAATGGCCAAGACCGACTGACAGAGCTGGGAACCATTGTAATTGAAAACCAGTTAGCCCGTACTTTAAATTTCATCAGAATCATTTACCACTTTCCTAGAGAGAAGGCAAAGAAAGTACACTTCTAATTATGAAAATCTTGCAGTAAACAATTGTCTTGCCTGCATGAACTGGTACTGCATTTGTAAATTGTTTGGTGATAGAATTAATATAATTGATTCGAAAAATAAAATGGTCATTTTCTTCTGAGTTGTTTATTCATACTGTATGTTTTAAATAGTGACTTGGACATATAATCAGTTTGCTTGTTATGTACACAAAAAACATTCAAATAAAATACTGAGTAAACAGAGGGGCCCGTATACCAATCCTTCCCCTGGGCCTGGGGCAACTCTCGGCTGCCCTGTACATGGCACTAATAGAAAAACGATATTTTAGGAGGGACAAATATCTACTGAGCACAATGGCATAAAATTTATCGTAGTTGCAGGAAAATTGTGGATTTTATGGGCAATTTTGGAAAAATCGTGTAAAACGTTTTAGGGACTAGTAAAATTTCGACTTGGTCTCCTTTGGGGATCTAGCCTCGGGAGGCACGTGCTCCTAGGCCTACCCCCTACCCCCTGGATCCGCCCATGGATATGTAGCCTGAATAAATGGTTTATCGTTTTTTGAGTTAGTTATGCTGTAACGAGTAGGGTAAAACAAGGTACAGTGGACCCCCGCTTACCGATTGGTTCGTGTCACGATTAAATCGCGTTACGATCAAGCCTCATTGAGAATATATTGCCCGTGTAACGATTAATTTCCGTGTAACGATTTTTGAACGATCGCGCCAAATTCACGATGGAAGGAGATTCTCCTTCAAAACAATAATTTTCTCCTCCAACCCCACGACTACCACCATCGATTTTCATCCATGTTACACTACACCAACCTAAGGTAAATAATTTTTTTATTTATTTCTTTGTTTAATTATGTTTATTTAATTGTTTTTATTATTTATTTACAGCAAAATAAGTTATAATACATTTTTGGTGTTAAAATATCATGTATTGTTAAAATATCCTTTTAAACATGGAAAATTAGTGTTTTTAAGTCTTGCAAGAGTGTATTTCGAAAAATTTGCACCAATTAGGCCATTTACAATTTTACATGTTATAATGGGTTCGTGTAACGATTTTTTCGTGTACCAATGGTTTATTTTGCACCAATTACGATCGTTAAATGGCGGTCCACTGTAGTTATTGCTAAATTGTTTGTTCCTGCCTCAGACAATCTGATTTTTCTGCTCACACAAGATTTATCGTGTCCACATTAAATTATTACGGTTGATCGTTTTTCATTGTCAACTGTTATTGTGCCAATCTGCTTTTCCCAAAGGAGGTAAATACACCCATTTTACCCCACTGGTCGAATAAAAAGGGGAACATGTATAAAATTGTAGTTAAAACGTGTTTACAGAAAAAGAAATGCTTTTTATATTTTACTTCAAACTAACTAACACTGCACTGTAAAAAATCTTTAATAGGCCTACATAAAAGTAACAGGTCATGTAATTAAATGAGGCCAGCAAGCTACTCGCAAATTTCACAAAGCACCCAGTATCACAGCACTCCTCCAAAAATGATATATTTTCTGCTGCCTACACAAAAACGTCTCTGTTGCACGGGTTCCACCTGTATACCAACGAAACATGGTTGAGCAATTAGTAACTGTATTCATAACTAGATAGAAGCACCACCCGATCAGAAAAGGTGAGTACCTGTTTTACCTTACCACCCCGTTTTACTCCATTCTCTCTTTACCCTCGAGAAAAATTATTATATCTACCTTGACATTTGCACGAATCTTTATGACTAAAATTCAAATTCCCATTCAAAGAAAACTATCTTTGACATCTTCAAAGGCAATAAGCATTTTTAGTTGACAGTTTTAATTTAAATTTTTCGATCGTTCCACCCAGGCTCGACTCTTGCTGCCTTCTTGAATTGAGCTGGGTCACTTAACCCCCACTCGGAGTCAAGAGACTCTCGGAGTGCCTCAAGTCCCAGAGAAAGGAGGTGCTGGATATTGTGATGCCAACTGTGAGAAGATCTGCTTGGTATGCCCACAGTGAAGTCATCCTCCAAACACTACTCTGCTCTGAGGATCAGAAGGAGAGGATTGAAGGGGTGGAGAGAATCCTGGCCATCAGGGGAGAGGGGGACCCGGACACTCAGCTGGGGGACTCCTCTGTTAGGAGAGAAGGATACCTGACATCAATTGTGATGCTTCCAGCATCGGTGACTTGATCAGCTGGTCAGAAGGTGTGTCAGAGCCACCTCTCACCTGCTCTCTAAGCACCTCAGAGGTGAAAAACTTCATCAACACCCCCATGGAGGTGCGCAACTGGCCTTGCCACACACAAAGCATTGAGAGGGTTGTTAAAATGGTGACTGAGGCTTCTGCTAAGTACTCACAGGAAAAGAGGGATGGAGGGATCAGGGCTCAGGAGACCAGCAGGAAGCTGATGTCCAAGTCTGAGTCAAAGCAGGATTTGTGCTCAAAGCAGGATTTGTGCAACCTGGCAAAGTTCAAGATGTCAGGAGAATGATCTTTGTAATTATATCCAGTGATATACATGCAGTTCACCTATTAATAAATATATGTAAAGTGGATTTGGCCTTGTCAATATAAATGATTTACCTTATATATTTTAATATATTATAAAGGGGTTCAAAAGGGTAAATTGGCAATTTAGAAATGCAAAATGATGTAGGTTAGAGTTATCCTATCCAAAAAAAGAAGCTCATATTTGAATTCCCCATGTAAAAACACATAATTTAGACACCCCTGATGGTAGGATTTCCTTCAGATTCATGTTGTCACCTGAGTACGACCCGCCCTAATTTAGGGCGGGTCATACTATGCATTTTTTTAAATCAATGGAGAGGGGTGTTCAAATGACATATTTTGGTGTATAGAACACAATTCTGAAGAAAATATTTAATTCTGATAACCCTAACCTACATCATTTTGCAGTTGATTATTATTAAATTGTTGATTATTTTACTATTGTAGTTACCCCAGAATATGTCTTCTCACGTTTTCTATCATGGCTGCTCACGTTATCTCTCATAGAGCATTGTTCTAACTAATTCATATAAACATAATGTAATTCATATAATAATAATAATATTTAAATACTCAAATAAAAAGGTGTGCCATTCCACTTAATTGTAATTATCATACAGTTTGGTATATGAAATATTTTGACGGTTTTCTGGCATGGCATAGGGCCGAGGCCAACTGCAGCGATAGCAACAGCAGCTCTGATTGACGCAGGAATCATCACAGAAGACAATACAAGTAAAGTGATTGATAAGAGCAAGGTCAAGAGAGCACAGGAGAAGTTGATGAGAGAGCTGGGGGAACAGTTCGAGAAGAAGTGCAGGGAGGAGGGGGGGATCTCTTGCATCCTCTTTGATGGGCGGATTGACCTGACCAATGTGATGATGGAAGCTGAGGGCAGTGACCAATCTTTTCCCGCAAAGATCAAGGAAGAACACTATAGTGTTGTTAGTGAGCCTGGCAGCTACTATCTGTTCCACTTTACCCCAGAGAAAGCAACTAAAGAGGAGTCATGCGGAGAAGATTGCTAAGGTCCTGTTTGCCTGGCTGAAAGAGAGGGGTTATGATAAGATCTTGTTGGCCATTGGAGGAGACTCAACAAATGTCAACACTGGTATGAAAGCTGGAGTAATGTGGAAGCTGGAGCTGCACCTGGGGAGAAAGCTGGTCTGGTTGGTGTGCAACCTGCACACTGTTGAACTTCCCCTGCGCCATCTCATTGTTGACCTTGATGGCCCTACTCTGTCAGACAAAAAATTATCCGGGCCAATAGGAAAGCTCCTTGATTCTGCTACAGACTTTGATATCAATCCAAACTTCACCCGAATCTCTGTTGGCCCTCCACTGATCAAGCTTCCTGACAAGGTCATTCAAGATCTCTCAACTGATCAATACTATGGCTATAAAATTGTCTGTGCAGTCAGGGATGGAGTACTTCCTGCAGGGCTGGCTCTGTTAGAGATAGGACCAGTAAACCACAGCCGCTGGCTCACCACAGCGAACAGACTTCTCAGGCTCTGGGTGTCAAAGCACGGACTTAAAGGAAAGAACCTGAAGATTCTGCAATTCATTGTGGAATTCATCATTGAAGTGTATTACCCATGTTGGTTCAACGTGAAGGTCAAGCACTCCTGGATCGAAGGGCCTAGGCACATCCTCTTTCAGCTGGACTGCCTCATTGAGTCTCGGAGTTCAAATCTATCTCTTTTGGTGGGGGTAAAATGGACTTTTGGATGTTACCTGTTACATCCTTTATAATATTATTATATAATAAAGTTATCTTTATATGATAGTTTATATAATAAATCAATCTTTATATAATAAAATAATAATAAAGCTATCTTTACATAATAATAATAATAATAACTTAATCTAACCAAGTTTAACCGGATCCAACCAACTCTTACCAAACCGAGAGGACATTTGTCGACATAATGTCTGGTCGACGCTATGTCGTATGGCTAGACATTACAGTGCCGTTTTTACCTGTAATAAAACTAATTTATTTGGCGTATGCATACCAAACAAAATTTGGCATAGCTTGATGTTTATAACCTCGTTAACCTCATTTAAGTTCCGTGTGATGGTCTCTTCACACGAAGGTCAAGCTGGTGGCCTCGCCTCTAGGCCTGGCTTGGTGGAGGAGCGAGTTGCTCTCTTGCTCTCTCCACTGCGCATAGCCAGGTACACCCGGCTCATCTGGTACCGCCCTGAGCCAGACATCCAGTCTTCTTTTGAAGACTTCAACTTTGACCTCTGTAACGTTTCTGAGGTCTTTTCGAAGCTGGTTAAAAAGTCTTGGCCCCCTGACAACCAAGCTATTTTCCTTTAATTTTGAAGAGGTCTCTTGTTGGGTCTTTAATTTGGGAACACTACACATTCTGCCTTTCCTATTTTCCAGCGTTGTTTGGATAGTAATTGGGTTTAGTTTAAGATTTGGTACCAGTTTTTCGATAATTTTCCATATGTAGATTATGGTGTACCCCTCTCTTCTTCTTTCCAGGGCGTTTCTTCTAGTTTATTAGTTTCTTCCTTTTTATGTGGGGACGTCAAGACTGAGCAGTATTCAAGTTTTAGTATGATCATTGATCATTGTTCTTAGCAGGGGAATCATTACTGTTTTGTCCCTTCTTTTAAACCTACTTAGTACCTGTCAGTAGTATAGCCGAAAAAGGGGAGAGTGCAGGAATGTTGCAGGTTATTATGTAATGTTGCAAAGGGGGGATGGGGGTTGTTGCAAAGGGGGGATGGGGGTGTTGCAAAGGGGGTGGGGGGAAACTTGGAGGCGGCGTTATCCCCCAAGAGAAAGGAGGAGGAGGAGAGAAAGGAGGAGAGGTGTTCACCTAGCAGGAGCCAAGTGCACACTAAGACTTCCAGCCGGGCTGGCGTTGTTTTATAGGCTCCTAATCAGCCAGAATCAGCCAGAATCAGCCAGTTGGCTGAGCCAAAGGGGGAGAGACGCCTGAAGGAGAGAGAGAGAGACAGCTGAAGGAGAGAGAGCTGAAGAAGAGAGAGATGCCTGTAGGAGGGAGAGACGCCTGAAGAAGAGAGAGACGCCTGTAGGAGGGAGAGACGCCTGAAGGAGAGAGGATAGGTACACATGCAGGAGTACACATGCTGGAGGTACACACATACGTATACATGCAGGAGTACACATGCAGTAGGTACACATGCTGGAGGTACACGCACACATGCAGGAGTACACATGCTGGATGAACACATGCAGTACACATGCTGGAGGCAAACATGCAGGAGAGAGAGAGAGAGAGCCTGAAGGAGGAAGATACATGCAGAGAGAGAGAGAGAGAGAGCTGAAGGAGGGAGAGAGACACCTGAAGGACAGAGTGGAGTTCTCCCCCAATTTATTTTCGTTTCCCTAACCTAAGAGGCCACTATGGGGTTTACCAAAGGGCCTGAAATAGAAGGAGCAGAGCTCCTTACTCGGCCGGAGCCGAGGGGGGAATGGTTCTTCACCAGCTTCGCGATCTTTTATAATCCTCTATTCTGGCTGAGTTGCCAGATAGCGCAAGGTATTCCAGATAGCGCCATGTGTCCCATTAATCGTGTAACACATATATGACGATAGTTATTCCAATTAAATTCTGTTTAAATACACCTTTATTAATTGCATACCTTTCCAGTTTTTTTTTTTTGCAATGATCGGATTGCTAGATATATATTATTATGCTATATATATATATATTATTTATTTTATAACATTTAATTTTAGTTTAGAAGCAAATTTAACATTAACTCCATTGAACTTAAAGAAACAAATAACATAGTTTACCTTCGAAAACGCCATAATAGAAAATAATTAATTTTATGGGTAACTATTTCGACATAAGTTTACTATAATTATATCAGTCTTTTAAATATAATATTAATATAGCCATTATAATTACTTCTACAATGAATCCAATTAAATTCTGCTTATTAAATAACTTTTTTAGACACTTGATTTTTATTATAAATATTTAAGTCACGAATAACAGTGGGAAAAACGTACACACAATATATATATATATATATATATATATATATATAATAAAACAACTCATGCACACACACACACACACACACACACACACACACACACACACGATGAAAGGCAGAAACTAAATCAGTTCGAATCGTGTCCCAAGAGACCTTTTTCGTTCGATTCGTGTCCCTAGAGACCTTTTTTGTTCGAATCGTGTCTCTAGGGACCTTTTTCGGGTCGATGGTTTAAGCTATTCGAGCAGAAATCACCACTGACTTCAGATATTAATATTGTCATTGTTATTACTTCTACAATGAAAATATTTACGCGTATTTTGTATGGTGTCATATAGAAATATAATGATGAGATGCTTTTTTAAAATATAATTTGAAGCCAATTAAATTCTACTTATTAATAAATAACTTTTTACACACAAACTACATCTTAACTGCAAACACCTTGCACATCAATTCTTATTATCATTATTATTATTATTTCTACAATGAAACGGGGTCGGGCCGAAGAACGGGTGAGAGATCTCCCCCCCCAATATATATATATATATATATATATATATATTATATATAATATATATATATAAATTGAATTTACCGTGGTACACCATGTTTGGCAAACGCTATAGTGGTGCAAGCCTCATTTACTGATGCATATCATATTATATCTATCGGGCAAATAACTTTTAATTCAGTCACTGATTGACCCTCTAATACCGCAACAGCACAAATTATTGAGTAGACTGTTGTGTTCTATTACATCAAGCACCTTACTCATATCTATATAAATTGAATTTACCGTGGCACACCATGTTTGGCAAATGCTTTAGTGGTGCAAGCCTCATTTACTGATGCATATTATATCTATCGGGCAAATAACTTTTAATTCAGTCACTGATTGACCCTCTAATACCGCAACAGCACAAATTATTGAGTAGAATGTTGTGTTCTATTACATCAAACAACTTACTCATACCCACTGCCATAATTTTCTTTTATCATAACTCAGCCGAGCAACTAAGCGACGTTGGATCTGAGTGGTAGTTGGATGGGGAGTCGCAGCAGATAATTTACATTCGATAAATGTAATGAAATAATTAAATAAAATATGCATTTATTTTTATATCACGGATGGAGTCGATGTAGACAATGCAGGTCTTGAGCTTAAATTATCTAAAACCATAACAATACAAATTATTTCAATAGAATATTATGGTCTATTACATTATTACACCTTGCCCAGATCCATTACCAATAACCTCAATTTAGTAATAATAACAATTATCTCTCATACACTATATATATATATATATATATATATATATATATATATATATATATATAAAAGAGAGCGAGAGATGCGGGAAATTGAGTAAATGGAAATATTATTTTCTCGAAAACTATGGGTGATAGAAAACTTCTGAAACCATATTTGGAATCAATATCAAAAGTTCTATACGAATCACCAAATAATTTTCAAAGGAGAATAAGAGCATTAATTCTATTAGTGAAATATAAAGATGCAATTACTCGTCCGGTCTCGTTATAGCGGAATGGTACACGTCATAGCTCCACCCAGCTACATCGGCAGCCAATCACGACGAACATCTGGTCTTTTGGGCGGAGCTTGGCGAATGTGCATATAAAAGGGGATATTTTCAGTTGGGAGTAACAGTAGCTATTTTCGCATCAGTGAATAATCAACCATGGACCTGTACGTCTCCCCAGACTTGTATGAAGAACGTGATACTGCCGCATTAACCACAATTAGTCTTTTCAATGCGGCTGATTGTGGCGAACTATTTTCGACGCAAACCGTAGAAGATATTTGCAGTGACGCTCCTTACAATCCGACGCAAGGGACTACCATAGAAATGTAAGTGTCTATAATTCGATTTTATATATATACGGAGAGTTGTAGTATTTCGTCAAATAGATACTAGTCAAAAATGTCAATCAATGTTATTTCCCCATCATGCTAAAATCGAAATTGGTAATCGAACCAAAGATATCTTCACATAATGGGGATCTGTCTGTCTGTCTGTCTGTATATGTTTTCCTTTAAGGTCCGATGAGGATTTGACACGAGTTATACAATCTTTTGAAGGGAATATGGATGATATACTGATCAGTCAGCAGTGTCACACATCCTCCACCATGGACCTGTACGTCTCCCCAGACTTGTATGAAGAACGTGATACTGCAGCATTAACCACAATTAGTCTTTTCAATGCGGCTGATTGTGGCGAACTATTTTCGACGCAAACCGTAGAAGATATTTGCAGTGACGCTCCTTACAATCCGACGCAAGGGACTACCATAGAAATGTAAGTGTCCATAATTAGAATTTTATATATACACGGAGAGTTGTAGTATTTCGTCAAATAGATACTAGTCAAAAATGTCAATCAATGTTATTTCCCCATTATGCTAAAATCGAAATTTTTATGGCGTTCACTCCTCGAACCAAAGATATCTTCACATAATGGGGATCTGTCTGTCTGTCTGTCTGTCTGTATATGTTTTCCTTTAAGGTCCGATGAGGATTTGACACGAGTTATACAATCTTTTGAAGGGAATACGGATGATATACTAATCAGTCAACAATGTCAAATAATGTAAGTGTTTTTTCGATCTTTTTGGGATAAGAACGCAATATATTTTCATAAATTTATTAAATGAAAGAAATCAGTACAATAAACTACAACATATACGAACAAAAACATTATAATATACAACGAGTACGTACAATTGGAAAACGGTTTTTTATCTGTCTGCATACCATTTCATCGTTTCGGTGAGTGTGACACGGGTCAAATAAATTTAAAAAATTTATAAATTCTTTATCATTTGACATATGCATGAGAAATGAGACACAGTACATTCCGCAAACATTAGTAAAATATCCCTGCATACGAAATGGGTTCCATACAACTTCGGGAATATGTAACTGAGCGAGAAATTTTACAATAATAGGGTCACTCCAGGGTTGAGTACCGAGTGAATCAAAATAGTACAGGCGCTGTCTATTTTTAAAATAGACAGCGATCCAGTGAATCCCTTCATTACCGATGATGTCTGTGTTCACAATAAGACTACCGCATTCTCGCGTACTTGGCAAACTCAATGTTTCATTCTTCGCAAACACGCCGATAAATTTGGAACGTGTGACTCGCTCCATTACTTTCTGAAGTGTATTAGCATCCATTTTAAAAGTCAGTGATAACGCTTCTAAATCTATCTACTTCTATTAGGGCTTGCGATTCGAGATATACTAGTACACTAATAGGAGCGTCTATAGGCTTTGCGAATTCCAGCCGCACTGAGATGTTACCGCTCTGCTGTGGTGTTAAATGGGTATTTACGCTAGCAGATAAGTCAGGTGTAATGTCAAACGGATAAAGGTTAAATTGATCAATGAATTCTTCCTGCGTTACCCCATTACCAAGCTCATCACAATCACCTGCAATATGGGTCAGATTACTATAGGCTCTGGCACAAAGAGGTAACACAGCGTCTGATGAATAGTCCGTACCCATTGTTCCACCCAAAGCAGTGCCATTAACGTATAGAGTTATATTTTTAAGTCCGAAATTCTCGAATTTAAAGGCACTCTTTTTATATTTTCCATTCACCGAAGCGTGGTCCTGCATGCCGATTAATATCCTTTTAGGAAGATTTCCCAGGGCAATGTTTTCTATCTGCTTCGATGCCAACCCTGCAGGAACCGTATATAGTTTGATCTGCACTCTGTTAATAGGATATTTCACTGTAGCGTTTAGTAAATTTTTCTCAATTTCTAGTTGTTTTGGTGAACTTAATTTCACTCGCCGTACGCGGAGGTATGTGTCCATAATGTGAACCACAATGGACTTTGCGCCCTCTTCTGATTCGCATCCAGATTTAAGCAGATCTCAGGACTCGTGCGGGTGAGCTTTATTTTCATATCCACCCCGTTCACAAGCAACTTCTCCTGGAAAGTGAAATCTGTGTGCAACCGTCCAAAACACTCGTATATTTTCTTTTTAGAATTTTTAAATTTGTCCTTTATACTATTTTCATCTTTAGTTTGATAATATCCCTCCGCACTTAAAAAGGTAGCCTTCGCTTCTTTGGAAAAGTTGAGGACATTTTCCAAATAGGCTCGTAGATGATAGTACCCCGTGCCTGCCGATATGTTGGTCTGATTTAAATATACGTCACACTGGTTGAATATGGCGTGCAGAAAGTTTGTTTCAGGGTATACAGCATATTTGTCATCGCAGGCCGTTCCATCAGAATGGGCTATACGTAGCTTAGCGTACATGTGCACACAGCTTGGATCAAAAAAGTAAGGACCTGAGCTGGGTATCACGAATTCTATAGGTGCACTCGGGGAACTAATTGTGTTTAAAGGGTTAATTGTAATAAAGTCACTGTGCTCAATAGAAACTTGGGTTGGCGGGAGCTCAAAAAAGGACAGCTCCGATTTACAGCATTGTGAACTACATGGGTGGATGAAGCGTGCCATGGCGAAATAGTGACTCCTCTCTCGACAAGTGGTAAACAAACTATGATTCATGAGATCAATATCCTTAGCTTATATCAGTCAAAAAGTGGTCAACCATAGGTTTCATTCGCTTACAGCATTTCTTTTTTGATAGCCTTTTACGTTTAATACTACGTGACCCCTTCTTCTTCTTCCGGGGGGCCCTCTTCTTCCCGCCACCACGCATTTTTCTCTTTGCATCTTTGATGATTTCGTTCCGTGTACGCTTTAAATGTTTTTTTAGGGCTTCTTTAGGTTTAGCCCCGGCCAATATGTCTTCTGCAGTGTTAAGGCCTGATTGTAGCGCTTTCCTTCCAAGTTATCTGGCACCCCTCTTCAGCAAAGGAACAGCCGTACGTAGTATGGATGAAAAAATGGACCAAGTCCACTACCGCGCTGGTATCGCATCCCTCGATAGACGGTGAAAGGCTTTCTATCCATTATAACTCAGTGCGTCGAAAGTGTAGCTTCACTGTTAAGCTCCCGTTACCGAATGGGAAGTTTTCGCCCTCAATCGTTCTTATATATATTGTGATATTGGTTATTAAATTAGTTGCGACATTCACATAATGGGGTCTGTCATATGTAATACTCAAACTCCTTCCTCTATGGTTGGGGATGTGAGCAATGCGCAGCAGGCGTGCCTGGGTATCCCCAACAAACTGGTGCTCCACTATATTACTGTAAATATAGCACATGTCTGGGGACCTTTCAACCAATTTCTCCATCTTCAATTGATACATTAATCTGGACAAGTTATACTGTGTCTCGTGAAATGTGTCTCTTTGGAAGGCTGCGCTATATCGGCCGTTGGTTAGAATTTTGAACTTTCTATGTTCTTTAAGACATCTGTTAGTCTTTGATTTTAGGATTAGTGTATGTGCAGGGTTGTTTACGATTTCATATACTAAATCATTCGTAAGGTTTGAGTTTCTTAAACTTACGTTAAAGCCTCTCACAACATCCTCGGCCGAACCATATTGACCCGGCCCTAGTCTTACTTCTGTACTGTAATACCGTGCAATCTTAGTCCAAGCGATGCGCATAGTTTCATCCATAGCTACCCCAGCTTTTTCACACTCGTCAATGTCTCTAAGAATCGTAAAAACGGTTTCTTTATGTTCAATATTTAAAAAGACGGTGTCCAGCTGAATTTCGCATATCCCCACCTCATACGAATCACGACCCAATTCAATGTGCCCATGGAGTTCTGTTACAAAGTTGGCTAGCGTGTTGTTAGGGTGTACAGACAGGGACGAGGAGGACGGGAGTGTGACGTAGAAATGGTTAGGAGCCATGTTGCATACTATTTAAGCTTCATTATTGCATCAGCTTTTATATAGGTGTTGAAGCTTTCTGGGTACCCTAGCCATTTCACCAGTTACATTTTTCTCCTTCCTGAACCTTTGCTTCCTAAAATTTTCTCAATTTTAAACACATTTTTTTCTAAATTAAACGCAACTTTCTGCAATTCCTCGCGGTAAAAGCCTCTTGAGATTTCTTCCCCATTCAAATCTTCAATGTAATACATCATTATCTCACCTTTAGGTCTCACAGCCCTAACTTTAAAAATCTCGCGTGTCCATCCTTGCTCAAAACCCTTTGCGAATTTATTCCCCGAACGCGACAGCCTTACATAATCATTGGTTTTGAAGCGCACAGAGTGTGGTGGTGGTGGTGGTGGTGGTGGTCCATCTCTTCTCGGGAGCGTACCTCTTTCTAAAACTTCGTTAGGTGTTGCCCCAATCGTGCGATGGTGTGAGCGGTTGTAGGATGATGCCAATGGTTCCAGAATGTCTAGAAATCTGTATGTGTTTTTATGTGTAAAATAACGGTGCATGCGTTCCTTTATGGTGCGCTGAACTCTTTCAGCTAAGGAAGCCTTATGTATAGAATTGGTTGTGTAATAGCTGATATTAAACTCTGTCAACATATTCTGAAAAGCACGGCCTATAAACTCCTTCCCCATATCCGTACAAAAATAGCCAGGAACCCTGTTTTCTTTTAACATTAGCGTTTTGGTGGCTTTAGCAACTGTTTCAGGTGATTTATTTTTCAGAGGAACTAGCCACAGATATCTAGAGAATACGTCTATTATGAATAGAATGTAGCGGTAACCATCGTTATACACAGAATATCTTTGCATGTCTGTTAAATCTGCTTGCCAAATAGAATCAATCGAGGAAGCCGTTGTCTTGGCTGTTTTAAACCTTTTTCTCACAGGCTTATGAAGGTATAAGCGTCCTGCTCCCTCAAAAATCTTTCAACATCTTTTTTTCCTACTCCGTAAACGTGCAGTCTATCTACGCCGCCGTAAGAGGATGGGGTAGAAATGTCATAATAACGTTTAGTTAATACGTTAGCCATTTGCGTATTTTAGAGGCAGGTGGGTAGGGTTGGTTTAACCTCTTCTTTCTCCTCTTGAAAGGTGTTACCGCAGGGGGTGACGGCGTCTTCAATTGTGCCACAGACGTTGCGTGTTCCAAGTCTTTTAACCTGTTCAGATTTCCTATCAACGTTTTAGGGACATTTATTTGTTGTCTTGCTTTAATATGCTTCCATCCTGATGGTGATGGCCTATCCCACTTTCTCACCAGATCATGGACAATGTCTACGATATTCGATCCCTGTACCTTTGATCCTTCCACAATGATCTCGCCTGTATCGGTCCATTGTATGGCTGGATCCTCATTCAATAGATTATAAAGACCTAAGCCTTTACTCCTCAATGTATGTGGGAGGGTACAGCTGTATCGTCGGACACAGATCCTATGTCGCCATCGGCCCCCGTGCTGTGCCTAATAACCACAGGAATCTCCGTAGGGATCTTATAATTTTCGTACTCGTGAAGAAATTTCTGCAGAGCTTCTTGGTATAAGATTCTTTTCTCATCAGGTGTTTTTTCACTGTTTAATAGGGCTAACAATTCGCTTTCCATTCTTTTAAGTCTGCTTTTACGGGGATCTAGATCCGTGTCTCTTTGCAGTGAAGCGTACACCTCGTGGGGAATCACTACCACTTTCTTCATTATATTAATCTAGTCAGTAAAGGGCCCAAAACTGAAAATAAGATGGGGAGAAATGACCCTTTTTTTTGTTTTTTTTTTTTTTTTTCTTCGCTACAGTTTGACTTTTACGAGCGAGTGTACGTATTATGTTCTTGTAGCGGCGTAGGCGAGCCTTCTGATGGGTTTTCATTGATACATTGCAATTTATAACGTTAAGACAGATTTCACAGATGCATTTTAAAAAGTCGGCGTCGATATTTTTAATAAACATCTGCTGCATTGCCCGGGGCAGTCGATGATAGATTTTTATTAATTCATGGTATTTCTTTAGTCTCTTTGTCATTCTGGAATATACACCGTTTCAGGCTCGTTTGGAAATATATTCGTTCGCAGAAGCACTCTAAACGTGTTTCGCGGATGAAGGTCGCAAAGCAATATCCGTAACGCGTGCTTGTAGCTTCTTTATAAACTTCCAAAACTCCTTACGCTGATTCGGGAACATTTGATTGGCTAATACCCCAATTTGTGATACATCTCTACGTTGCGCGAATAAGACTAGATATTGCGTATTTAACGACACATCGCGCATGTATCTATTTTTGAAAAATAGATTCTGATTGATGAAGAACACGCTTATGTTAAGATGGTGGGAGTCTACTGTAAATGTCTCGGCAAACGTTTTATCCATCTCCAACATGAGATCGTCAATTACAATGATTGTATGTTCAGTTCCCTTTAGCGAATTAACGTCATATACACCTTTGTGGAACAAAATATCATCTTGGTACTCGTTGAACGCTGATTGATACGTCGAATAGCACCATATAACTTTATGCACAAATTTCGAGAACATCTCGCCCTTTTCTTTAATGATTTTAAGCATAAACACAGTTTTACCACATCCTGTAGGTCCAGTATAATACATGTGGATGGGCTCGTGAATCTGAATTTTTCTACAGAGTCCATTTCTAACACGTCACACTCCTAAGTGGGTCATTTACAAAATATTACAAATTTTGAGTGCTGATCCTTATATTTCTTCTCCCACAGAACCGACGATGAGGTAGAGCACCCTATCATTACGGATGACGATGACAGTGTAGTTGTGATCTCTTCCCCTGAACCCTCACCCGCGATACAGGTTGCACGTCCAAAGCGGAGGTATGAGAACCCCACATCAGGTATAAAGCGACCGAAATACGTACCTGTTGCAGCAGATCCCCAACCCTCAACCTCTTACGCAACAACCTCCCCAGCAGCAGCACCTAATATACCCCTTATTCCGCCCCCCGTTCTGTTAAGTCTACAATAATAGATCCCCAACCCTCCTACGCAACAGGGCCCCCATCAGCAGCAGCACCTAATATAGCCACTAATTCATCCGCCCCCCGTTCTGTTGAGGATGTTATTACGTTAGAGTTAGTGCGATCCGCAGCCCCCGCCCCCGCCTTGACTAGAAATCGGTATAGAGTCAGGGTCGACCCTAGAGCCCTGTATAGCAATGGTATTGAGCGCGGGATACGCAGGGTAGTACAGCATATTATAGAGTTTGCTCTTCAGAATCGCGACGAGCGTGAGGTCAGGACGAGTCTGTCCTTTGGATTCGGGTCAGATGACGGTGATGTAGACGATTATTGGGTGATAGTACCGTTTAGACGTTTGGCTGCTGAAGATGTAGAATATACTGTATATTAGGGCGTATAATGCAAGCCGTCCAAAGTAGTATAGCCTTCAATATGGACAACTTCACGGTAAATATTGACCGTGTATTCCGTGTTGCGGGTCATAGTGCCATACCGTACACTCTTAACTTCAATTCTCCAACTATTTACCGAAGGCATATAAACGTCGATCGTGGTTGCGGCTTTATAGCAGTACTCTTAGCACGTATGTTTACTGTACAAAATACACGGACTCAAAAAATTTGGCTGCCTACGATCGTTGAGCGTGCCCGTAAACTAGCTGTAGACTGTGAACTTGAATTTGACTGTAATATGGGTCCTGAAGAGCTGAGAAAGGTAGAACAGGAAATGAATGTGCGCATAGTTATATTTGGTTTGGATGATCGCCGCCGGACTGTGTATGTTTTTAAAAGCTGTGTGAGAGATCGTACAAGGCCCCTACTTATTTTAGGATTGTCAGGAACAACGTATCTCCCCATCCGTAATATAAGGGGGCTTTACGCGAGTTATGACAAAAGTCGAAAATATGGGAGACATCATGATTTGTGTAAGGGGTGCCTCGAGTTTGCGGATGATATAGTGAGACATTGTAAAGAATGTCACATGGTATGTGAGCAGTGTAAAACACACAAATGTGAAAGCCGTGTAGTTGAGAAGAGAGACTGTGATGTGTGTAGACGCACATTTTTCAATAATAGCTGCTTTGATCTCCATAAATCAATTGGTACGTGCAGGAAAATGAGAATCTGTGAATGTGGTATGTTTCACACAATGGATAATTGGGGAAAATTTAAGCACAAGTGCGACGTAATTCACTGTCCTACATGCCAGGAGGAATATAAGGCGGATGGAGTAAAGCATGTGTGTTATATGAAAGATGCTAAGCCTAAAAATAACCCTTGTATAACTGTGTACTACGATATAGAAACATATACGAACGCTGAAACCAAAGAGGTAATTCCACATTTACTTGTGAGCCAGACCATCTGTGATGAGTGTATGGGTATCGAATGTGACGAGTGCCCCAAGTGCGGTAAACGGACAAACGTTTTTTAAAACGAATGTCAGCGATAGTCCTGTGAAACTATTTGTGTCCTATATTGTCAAGTTAGCCGACAAGTTCAAAAAAATGACTGTGTATATTCTCGCCCATAACGGGGCAAAGTTTGACACGCAGTTCCTTTATAAGGAGTTGCTTGAACACGAATCCTCTGAGATATTTACAGGTGATCCATTGAAAAGAGGCAACAAATTAATACAGATGCAGATAAGAGGCAATGTACAATTTAAAGATACTTTATTATTCACACCTTGTAAATTAGCAAAGCTACCCAAGGTGATGGGAGTAGCAGCTGAAGTTTCCAAAGGATACTTCCCATACACTTTCCTCACCAGCGAGACTTTAAACTACGTAGGCCCACCACCCCCCAAACATTATTTTGACTGCATGGATGAACGTGAAGACTTTGATCGATACTACGACAGTTTTAATGAAAGTAACCCTTATAATATAGCTGATGAATGTGAGCGTTATTGCGTGAATGATGTGCGCGTGCTTAGAGTATGTTTCCAGGCCTTTAGAAGTATGTACATAGCCCGTTTCAAATGCGATCCACTGCAAGTCGCAACCACCATCGCATCATTATGTTTTACGGTGTTCAAGAATAACTTCATGCCTAAAGACACCTTAGCCATTATTCACCGAAACAACCCCCGCAGTTACGGACACAAGGCTATTTACTGGCTCATACACCTGCAGCAACAAACAGGTGTATACATAAAGCACGCCCGCAACACGGGTGAAGTACCCATTAAGATTAATGGACGTGTTTTTTGGGTTGATGGTTAAGTGAAAACCGTGTCACTGGTGTGAAGACTGTGTACTCCTTTAACGGTTGCTGGTGGCATGGATGCCCCCGTCCTGAGTGCGGAGTCACCGGAGATATCAACGGTAGGTCTCCTGCCGACTGTCTTGCATCGACCCGCACCCGCGATCAACTTATAGGATCACAGTTCACTCACAAAGTCTTGTGGGAGCATGAATATGATGCACGGATGGAGACAGACGATGTATACCGTGAGGAAATAAAAACGATCAAGCGTTCAATGGTGCTGGATCCTCTCAAATGTGGTGATAGCTTGTTTGGAGGACGTACAAATCCTTTCAGACTATACTTCCCACCTACGGAGGGCGTGAAGCTCCATTACTACGATTTCTGTTCTTTATACCCATACGTGATGAAGAGCAATCCGTACCCCGTGGGCGCTCCTGAGAAACTGGTGGGGCCTAGCCTACCATCCATCAATGAATTTTCAAAAAATTTGAATGATCATTACTTTGGGCTCTCTTTCGTAGACGTACTCCCCCCACGCAATTTATGGATGCCGATCTTACCTGTCGTTATCGACGACAAGCTCATGTTTCCCCTGTGCGTGAAGTGCGCGGAAGAGGATAACGGCGAATGTAACCATATACCCCACCAGCGTAAGATCAGAGGCATATATACAAGTCCTGAGCTGGCCCTAGCCGTACGCCATGGTTATAGAATACTGAAGATACACGAGGTGTGGAGGTTTCAGAAGCTCCCCAACCTTTTCACACCATATATAAACGCCTTTTTGAAGGATAAGGTTGAAGCATCAGGGTATCCGCGAGGAGTTGATACCGAAGATGAAAAGTCTGCCTATATTCAACGTTACCGCGACCGCGAAGGTATACAACTTGATCGTGTCCAAATTGTAAAGAATCCTGGCAAGCGCTTTAGTGCAAAATTGTGTCTAAACAGTCTATGGGGAAAATTTGCGCAGAATACCGGCAGAGGGAACATTCATTTGGCACAAAGTTATAGCGATGTCTGGGATTATGCCAATGCCCCCGATAGAGAGGTCATGGAGATCGTGAATGTAGGTAATACTTACGTAATAAAGTACAACAACACTGAATTTGCCACAGATACCTCAAGGGTTACAAACATACCTGTGGCGAGCTTCACAACAGCCTACGCCCGTATAAAACTTTGGGGTCTATTGCATTCTCTTGGGCGGAGAGTATTGTATGCCGATACAGATAGCGTGATATTCACAGAGAGGGAGGGTGATTACATGCCCGCTATTGGGGAGTTCCTCGTCGAGCTCACTGATGAGATCAAGTGAGTATGGGGACGGTGCATACGCCGACTCTTTTATCTCAACAGGACCTAAGACTTATGGGGTACGGGTCAGGGTAGGGGATGAAATGAAATATATCGTGAAGGCAAAGGGTATTACGCTCAACCATGCGAATCGGGAGGTTGTTAACTTTGAGTCGTTGAAGGATCTAGTATGTTTGGAACCTCACCAACTAATTGTAGGCACCCACAATTTTCGGGCGCAGAAGCTGGGAGGCGTGAAGGAACTTAGGGGTACGATGGTGTGCCGTAACACCTATAGGAAACGTTACCAGTTACCTGGCACCTATGATACCGTACCCTTTGGATACCAATGATGCTTCTAACTCACACGTCTTGTATATAATCGTATCTATTTGTAAATATATATGTATATATAACTTGAATATCTCGAATCGTATTTGTAAATATATGAATATCTCAATAAATCAAATAGCGTTTCACTTTCTCCTTTGTGTGTGTGTGTGTGTGTGTGTGTGTGTGTGTGTGTGTGTGTAGGTGAAAGTTCTAAGCTCCGCCCACTGCGTGAGTCATGCTACTATCTGGGAGTCCCTGCGTGGTCAGTCGACCGCAGTAAGCCCGAGAGATCAGACGTGTATTCAGATCAGACGTATATTGAAATGGCTACCTTTAATATTGCTTGCACAACGTTTATGAAATGGTATTCAGTAAAGTGTGAGGATGTGGTGGATACCGAAAAACTTCCTATTCCCCCCTCCTATGCCTCTTTTAAAGCCACATTGGATTGTGCGAAGTTCCAAGATGTACAAATACTCTACGGATGTTCTGGTGAGACTGTTGAAGGCTTTCGTTGCACAGACGATGTGCTGAAGTATGCTGCAGGGCTAAACTTTATAAAGTCTCACATACACCGTGAAGTAAAAGAAACAACGCGTGCAGAAGAGAAGCAGCAGGTATGGATAATGAGCCTTGTGGATGGGTGGTGTGACAAGCGGTATTACGTCATGCTACACCATGTCGATTACTCATACCCTACGTCTGAAAATGTGAATCTCGTGATCATGGACAATCTTAGGTGTTTTTATCACTATATTAACGTATATCATGATGAGGTTCATAGTGAGGTTGTGGCTAGTGCCATGCGTGAGTTTTTAACAGATTTTAGAGACGAGTATCGTTTGATGGGTAGAAAGGAAAAATATGAGCATATGTTCCTCTCAAATAGTGCGCCGGAGTGTGGAGATGATTAGCGCCTAGTTCTTATCCAAAGTGCGTAGGCTGGTAGTGACGAAACGGAAAAACAAATATGTGCAACAATTCGAGTCGTACGAACATGCCCATTCACGTATCATCGAGTCAGCCGCCCGTCGAACCGTTCCTGCCTGTGCCTCACACGGCTCATAGTTATCTCAGAGCTTGAACCGAGTAGACGTGCGCTCCTCGAATACGATGGAACTTCCTTTGAGCAGCATTCTCAACGCCTCGTACGATGTGTCCGTGACGAAATCGTTGAGCGTGTTCAGGCGTAATTCCGGTACCATTAGCTATGTACTGGAAACGGAATGTAGACCGACAAACAAACGGGTTTATTTAAGTATCGAGGAGATGAATAGAATCTTTGTGATAGTTGATAAGTGGTGTGAAGATCGTTATAAAATACCTGCTAACGTAGGTACAAGAAGAGAGCAGATTAGTGACGCGCACTCATACGCCGTTGTATGTACGTTGTGTATAAATAACGATCGGCCGTGCATTGATATAAGGCTGATGTGGAAGAATGCTTCTGATAATAACGCTCTTATTCCTACGCGAAACCGTTTCATCCTCGACAGAATGTTTGAAATCGTCGGATTCCGTAAACTGAAACCTATATTAGACGCGCGTGTTACGGATATGCTTTATTTTGATACAGTTCTTGAATACGCATACACTGCTCTGCTCGATGGGTTTACCGAGTGTAGGACTGGTGAGAATGGTCTAGTGCTGGATGTTTATTTAAAAAGTTTAGACTCTTTGAAATACCATGAACTTTGGTACAAAGCAATTGATCGTACAAGGCTGAGCTCACCTACACCGTTCACCCTGAAGAACTATTTCTTTATATAACGCGCAGTTGCCGTAACGATTTAGAAGATTATTTCAATTGCCGTTATGTTGAGTGAAGAGTTCACGATTGAAAAGCCCGAGTCGGTAGAAATAAACCCTCGATTGGAAAAGCATTCTTATAAACTTGTGTTTAATAATGTAGCTAACGATGAACTCTTTGTGCGTGCTTTTGATTGTATTCTAGACGTATTTAAAGATGACTTGCCAACCGGTTGTAAAGTGGGGACAAAATAGTACTGAACGATATGAAAGCCATTCATATCGAATACAGGTTTCCCTATACTTTAAGCGGTGAAATATTATTAAGCCGCATAGACTGCGTAATGCAGAGCAATAATGATGTAATTGTAAACTCGATTAAGACCGAGTTTAGTATTTTGAAAAAAAAGTGAATTGTATATATATTTTGCTTGACGATTATACGCATATTTCTATTGATTTGTGTTTATATATTTATATATATATATTTTGCTTGATATTTCTCCTGTACGGTTATGTACATATTGAAGTGTATATGAAATGTATATTTTATTTTATATATCACCATAATTGTGTGTGTGTGTGTGTATTTCTCCTGTACTGTTATGTACATATTGAAATGTATATGAAATGTATATTTATTTGAAATGTATATTTATTTTATATATAATTATGTGTATATATTTCTGTTATGTAGATATTGAAATGTATATGAAATGTATATTTTATTTTATATATATATATCCATAATTGTGTGTATATATTTCTGTTATACGCATATTCCTCAAATGTATTTGAAATGTATATTTTATTTTATATATATATATATATCCATAATTGTGTGTATATATTTCTGTTATACGCATATTCCTCAAATGTATATTTATTTTCTATATATTTATAATAAAAGAATGATGCAATGTTGTTTATTGTTATGCCTTCTACTACCGGTATTCTGTATACAACAGGTATCTGGCAATATTTAAGCCTTCTAAGCCAACTGGCTGATTAGGAGTCTATAATAGTGTATACAATGGTATCTGGCAACTCTGTCTTCGGAATACATGGAGCTATCTGGCAACTCAGCCAACTGGCTGATTAGGCGTATATAATAATAATGTATGCAATAATACTGCTAAAAAGAGGTATCTGACAACCAGCCAACTGGCTGATTAGGAGTCTATAATAATAATGTATGCAATAATACTGCTAAAAAGAGGTATCTGACAACTCAAGCCATTTACGCCAACTGGCTGATTAGGAGCCTATAAAACGCCAGCCCGGCTGGAGGTCTTAATGTGCACTTGGCTCCTGCCAGGTGAACACCTCTCCTCCTTTCTCTCCTCCTCCTTTCTCTTGGGGGATAACGCCGCCTCCAAGTTTCCCCCCCACCCCCCTTTCCCCCACCCCCTTTGCAACAACCCCCTCCCCCCTTTGCAATAACCCCCTTTGCAACAACCCCCACCCCCCTTTGCAACATTACATAATAACCTGCAACATTCCTGCACTCTCCCCTTTTGCGGCTATACTACTGGCATCACCTATATTAGCGGATACTCAACAGTGTGTTTGTAGAAATATTTGGAGGAAGCACTTCACCAGATTATGAAATTTTCAGAGTTCCTGGAGGAAAAGTGGCAAGGCATTGACACAAGCATAAAAGATTTCAGAACACTGAAAATCAAGGACAGAAAGCTAAGGTCTAAACGGCAAGAAGTCTTAGATGCATTAACCGATTTGCTGACTGAGAATGCATTCAAACGTGGTGATTATCGGGAATGCGCTGAGTTGACAATCCAAATTTTAGGTGAAGTACCCCCAAAAGGAGTACGTTGGCTCCGTCCAGGAGCAGCTCATCGTGCACGATGGATGTCTGCAATCCTATATACCTATGAAATGTATGCTTTTGGATACCAGGCTGGCTACGATGAGAATATGATGAAAATGCTTGAGCAGATATGTCTTTTTAATGCATTGTTCTACGCTAAAGCATGGCTACATTCAGACAACGCCGCAGATTCTTCTTTTAATGATTTAAGCTTATATCACGATCTGAAAACCTATGAAAAACATAACAGTGAAGTGGCAAGTGCAGGTCTTAAAGCCCTTGATAGGCAAATGTGGTACTTTGTGGAAGAAGTGATACCACTCTCCTTATTTTCACACAAGGTCAACAATGCAGAGAAGACTAAGATTTCCAATGCCTTAAAAAAGTCAGAGAAAAAGATTTATGACATGAAAACTGGCCATCCAGTCTTCCCTATACTCAGGGAAGGAACCAAGCTTTCCGACCTTGCTGGTCCAAAATCATGACAGTTTCTGAGGCTCTTTAAATGAAATGGGGATTGGTTGAGAAGACCAGTAGAAGAATGGGAGAAACACGAGGACTATATTCGCTTAGCTTCTTACGTGCGAGACATGAAGGTAACAAACGATACGGCTGAAAGGGGGCTGAAACTTATTGAAGATTATGCTAAGAGCCTCACCATTAATGAAGAGCAACGCCATTTCCTCCTTCAACTTATTGAAAATGAAAGACGCCTTCTTCCAGACATCTACAAGAAGAGCAGTTTGCGAAACTACTTGAAAAAATAAAAGGTGAGTGTTGTATATACTGTTTCATGCATTAAAATATTTTCAGTATTTAATCTGGGTTAATATTATGAATTATTATTAACAATTTCGCCTTTTTCAGGGTCTTCGACGGCAATCGAATTGGCAATAAACTGGCAAAGAGGATTCAAAGGAAAAAATGGGGTTTTGATCATGTCATTGACAATTTTAACTTTTCATTCCGTTTCTGTGAAAGGTTTATTTCAACTTTGACATGTTCAAAATTGTTCCCACCCATCGGAATAAGCCTATTTCTTATTATTATGCTTTTCAGATGGGCCCATTGCCGCGAAGCTGATCTGGGATGATGCTTCAGGGTGGCGGTCACACCCACAATGTCGCCTGTATTGCACCAAATTTGTCTAATTTTTATAGATTACCTGAATTTTCGACCAAACACTCATAGTAAAAGCTACTGTTTTGGTACGAAAAAGAGAATATTTCCAATTCTGCATCAATTGACACCAGAATCACTCGAATCGGTTAATAAATAAAGATTTTATGGCCAAATACATATGAAAAAAATGGGTCTAATGACGTCACAGGCTGGGGTCAAAATTTCAGTGCCCCAGATCCGGGGTCAAATATTTTCAGAATGGGTTAAGACTTCATATTCGTCAATAAAGTTGCAGGGATCACCACATGAGAATATCGCACCTCAAAATTTCAAACATTTATTAAAAGTGGCACACTCTAGGCTGTACACTCAAGAGCTTTTATGTGGTAGTCGAGAGTTTCTTGTATCCATTCAGGGTTCTCTTTGAAAACTGCAGTGAAATGGTCGTCCATCATTCAAGTCTTGAAGTTTGCTTGATTGACCCGCTGCCAATTCTTTCGGAACCGTTGAAATAGGAGAACCTCCAGACCGCTGTACGATCCATGAACTGTCTTGAAGACGTCTCTGAGAACGACCTCCAAGATATGGTGTCTGCAAGCAAGGTGAAGTAAATTTCTTCACAGTCGCTGTTCAATCAGAGTGTAAGTATCACCAATATGACCCATATTGCTTGGAGTCGTATCAAAGTTCATGGCGACGATTCGGTCTTCGACCTTCCAATCCTTCAAGGCCTCAACTACGGCGTCTGCTTGCGCCATTCCTGTTCCACATGCGAGCTTCGGAGCACCCAGGAGTTGGATGCTCTCCTCTGACGATGACGAAACATTCTTCCCAGAGATCAGTACTGGGAGACGATCGACGTAGTCATTTTCTGTGAGGAATAGGAGTTTCCCGTCTCAGTGAACAACAATTCCAGTATTGGCGCCAGAAGATGAGACAGCTTGTTTCACAGAAGTGATGTGGTCACTGCGATGTCGCATACGGGTTTTCTTGAATGTGGAGCGACTGATGGCCAGTTCATCAATGTTCCCTCCAAGACTTTTCACAGTAGCTGCCACGATGTGAACTGCCTCACGATCGCTAGTATTGGTTCTATCCAGGGCGGCAGCGAGACCAGGGGACATGAAGTCCTTAGGCCTCGTTTGAGGTGCAGGACGAGGAGCTGCGTTTGACGGGCCAGGGACCTGAAAATCCGAATCCATTCCAACTCGATGCATCTTCGGAAATGCACGAGGGCCTTCATCATCAGAAGAAGTGCTGGTTGACTCTAGCTGAATGGTCGCTTGCTCTTCACGCATCTGCTTCTCTGCTATTTCCTTTTGCTCTTTGACCTTCTTCTTAAGATGCTTCTGTTTCATTTCTTTCTTAGCCAGGGCTTCGTCGACTCGTCCCATGTGAAACTTACGTTCCTTTTCTTGGTCTTTCATCTTTCAAGAAGACTCGGTCTTCCTCTATCCGGATCAGTCTTTCCACATCATGATGCTTAACGTTGAAGAGCTTTTCAAGATTGTTTGAGAACTCTTGTTCCTTCTATATTTGTGGCTTACTTCTCCTGTTGGAGAAGTAAGCCAATTAATTAACTTCTCCCAAGTGGACAGGATTCCATTCAGGGTTCGTTTGATATTCCGCTCCTCTTGAGTAGGGATGCGGGCCATTCCCCAGATATCCATGGTTTCCTTCACCACCATATTGATGCACTCGTTTTTCGTAGGAGTTGACTCACTCATTTTCAGGAGATGAAAATAACGTTGGAGAACTTGCCTAAGAGTAGGCAGACGGGACTTACACAATGCAGTTGCCATCATCACAACCTAGAAAGAGAAACCAAAAATTGACATTTTTTATTACTATGGGGATAATGTAGAAATACAGCAACTTCAAACATGTAGACTTTTAAAGTCACACTTCAACATTAAACATGTACTAATGTACATGAATTTTCAGCAAACATTATTATTCAACAAACCAAAAACTATAATGCAACAGTAATATAGCAACTTTAGGCGTCATAGCAATTTATAATGCAATAAAAAATATAGCAATTTTAAGCATACACAGTTTTAACGTTACTCCTGAGAACTAAACTTGCACTAATGTACATCTCTTTTCAGAAAAAAGTTATTATTCAACATAAACCAAAAATAATAACGCAATTGTAATATGGCAACTTTAAGCATCATATCAATTTACAACGCTATAGAATATATATTCACCTTAATTAAATATTAATATTAATTAATTATTAATTAATTATTAATTAAATATTAATTAAATAAATATTCACCTGAGTCATTAAAAAGCAAGCTAAGATAAATGATTCCCAGTGATGCGTGAACACTTAATACACCCTATCCGATTCTTGCCGGGAGAGTAACTGATGAAAACCATTAGTATTTGAAATACGATGCCAAATCGTAGTATGTTAAAAAATAAGAGTTGCCAACTGTAAACTTAATTAATTAGTTAATTAGGAACGTAATTTAGAATTAGAAACTGGGCGAATTGCACAATTTTTTTTTACGTTCCGAGTTATGCCTGTTATATAGGCCACGTCAGAGCCGAGCATTACAGGGCATTAAAAATGGCAGCCGTGTGCATACCCTAAATATTCATTAATTTAAAAGAAAATTCACGTGCGCTAGTTTCTCATCTAGTGGATACGTTTGGGCTATGAGCACACAAATATTTTGAGAAAAGATTTCACCTCCCCGTCTGTGGACTACCCTAATATACTGTATATATAATATATATATATGTTAGTATATGTTATTCTCTGTACACCTATTGTATGCCTTATACATGTAGGAAGGAACAATAAATTATTATTATTATTATTATTATTATTATTATTATTATGAAGGTTATATTTTTTTAACGTTCAAAGATATTATAAGATAACATTCAATGCTCACCCAGAAAAGGAAATGGTCGTGTGAATGATATGACATAAAATTTTTCCCCCTGCACTTGTGTAAAATCAGCCATACCGTGGAAAAACTTTCTATCTTAAATTCCATATATATGATAGTAACTTTCGTAAAATTTCATTTTAATTTTTTTACTTAAAAAACGCACGCAGAACATTTATACATACATAAATGCTGAATTTTAAATTGTACAGAGGGATGACAAAAGTAAATAGACACCATGATGATTGTTGTCAAGAACGAAAGGCAAAGTTAATCAATGGAATACCAAAACTTGTGTCAGATTTACATAATGGAAAGAGGAAAGCAACACGATTCTAAATACATTCATTCCATGAATATGTTATTATTTATTGACCTATTAATTATCAAATAAAAAACTATGCACAAACCAAATGTGTCTATTTAATTTTATTAATCCTGTATGTACGTGCGGACACGCTTTGCAAGCACAGCTTATAAAAGGATAAAAAACGCCACGTTTTAGAAAGAAATATTTAGTTAAAATAACCAAAATATGTGTTTGACTCTTTGATAATTTTAATTCAAGGGGTTAATTTATCCATACGATGTTTTCATTAAATATTCTTTTTTATCTGGCAACTAACTTGATTAAATAAAGCATCTGATTTGTACATAATAATTTCGTTACTTCACTCAAGTGTTTTTCAACCAATGTTTCTATTTGGTGTTTTAAAAAACAAAAAACCGTAGTTAATACAAGTAACTAAACCAACTAAATATGTTTTACTTTCATTAAAAAAAAAATTGATGTCATTTATCTTTTTGTCATAAAAACAAAATTTTGTCATTATTACTAATATTTAGTAGAAGTAATTAAAATATAGTTGGTGTTATATTAATTCTGGTAAAAGTAGCCAAAGTCTGTTTCATATAACTAAGCCTTTTTCTTTTCAGTGTAAAAACAACTCAATTGTACTGTCTCTGTATAAGAAAACTACAGGGTTAAGTTTTAGGACACTTGGTTAAACATTTCACATCATACTAAACATTTAAAATGACGAAATAATGATTCTGAAGCAATATTTTGCCATTTTAAAGTTTAGTGTGATACAAAATATTTAACCATATATCAACATCTATTTAGAATGTAATTTAAACCCGAAGAAAACATTTCGTCACTGTAATTTTCAAGCTGAAAAATAACTTCCTAAAATCAGTTTGAACGACACATTAAGATACGTAACATATACAGTATAAATGTCCTCTTCAGGGATCTGTCCAGTTCCCTTCTCACTCGAATGGAGCAAATTTAAATGATAGAGTGAATCTATAATTCATTTGATTATTTAAATGTGCAGACTTTGAAAGTCTCATAATGAATTATTCCGTTTAACATCTCATTAAAAAACAAGTTAAGCATGTTCTGTGTACCACGCAAAAGAGAGAGAGGAAACTTCAAGCTTTGAAGTAGTTCTTGACCGTTGCGGTATATGCCGAATATTCAAGAAATTATGGATTTTTAAATTTAGATTTAAGAAACTTTCCGGACACACACCCACACCGACACCCACTTATTATTTCACAGTTATGGTATTTATTGTTCCTACCCTCCTACCCTCCTACCCTCCTTCTTCATTTCCCTCCTGCTATGAAAGTTTTCCAACGCTTTCGAGTATCTCTGCATGCCTTCATATTGACAAAACTCATGGTATATATATCAAATATGACTGTTCAAATTTCTGTTGATGACTATACTTGTTAAGGATAAGATATCTGTAACTTTGGCTAAAATTATCAACCATAGTATTTCCAAAGGAATATTCCCATCAATGCTAAATATTGGTTGTATAACACCCCTTTTTAAAGGGGGTGATTCTGCACTAGCAACTAATTACAGGCCAGTGTGTTCATTATCTGTGTACAGCAAAGTTTTGGAAAAAATTGTAAAACGTACAATGTAGCGATATTTAGAAGCCTACAATTTATCATCTCCAAACCAATATGGCTTTCGTAATAATAAAACAACGGAAATGGATATTTAAATCATATAAAAAATGCAAATATAGCTAAAGAGAACAAACAAATAATAATATCAGTATTTATGGATTTGAGTAAGGTGTTTAATTTAATACACCATAATATTCTACTTAATAAATTATATTGTTACGGCTTTAGAGGAGTAATCAGTGATTGGTTTAAAAGTTATTTGTCCAATAGATATAATTTTGTATTAGTAAATAAGGTTTGCTCAACTAAAGCGTTTGTCAAACATGGTGTGCCACAGGGTCAGTTTCGGGTACACTGTTATTTATATTATAGGAGTATATAAATGACCTTCCATGCTACTCTCATATACTTAACTTCATAATGTTGGCAGATGATACAACTGTGTCTTTTTCTTGTAAAGATGTTAATTCAGCTAAGAATATATTTAAATCAGAATTTATCAGTGTAATGAAAAGGTTAACCACGAATAAACTCTTCCTAAATACAAGTAAAACAAATTTCATGATTTTTACTAATGTATATCTTGCTGAACTAAATGTTGATGTAATCGCTGTAAAGGAGTGTACTGTAACAAAATTTCATGGTGTAGTGCTAGATAAGAATTTGCAATGGAGTGATCATGTAAATTATATCACGAAAACGATTCCAAGGAGCGTTGCTATAATGGTTAAACTTAGAAATGTAGTCCCTAGACAGGTTTTATTAATTCTGTATCATACTCTTGTTCTTCCTTATATAACGTACTGCACCTTTGTTTTGGGGGAACTTCGCTAATAACGCTTTAAATATCATAGTATCTTTGTCATCTAAAAATGAGCAATAAGGTTATTATCTGATGTTGATTTCTTTGATCACTCTACAGAAGTGCATTATTTAAAGACCTAAAACTACTAAAGCTTGATGATTTAATCAAACTGGCACATTTTAATTTTATTTACAAGTGAAAGAACAAATTCATTAACTTGTAATGGGTCAATAGATATTTTGCAACTCACCAAAAAATCCACTCATATCAGACCAGAAATAGATCAAAGCAGCATGTTATACCTCAATTTAGATTGTCTTCATCTCAAAAATTACCCATTTCCATTGGTTTGAAACTATGGAATGATGTAAATGCTGATGTAAAAAATATTTTGTGTGTAAATTCGTTTAAAACGAAGTTGAAATCTCGATTAATAATAGGATACTAATAAAAATCTAGGATTAATGGACTAGGGGCACTCAATATGTTTTGCCCCACCCTTTTTTATTAGCTAAATAATAGGCCTTGGGGCTGAAATGTCTTTTGGGCCGTAAGTTTGAACTTTCTGCGCTTCAAATAACCGCATTTTTACAGTTTGAACCTCTCCTCCTTGTATAAAACCGCTTTTAAACGCCCTTGTATAAAACCGATGCTTAACGCAGTTTCGAAAATGGCGTCTGACAGTGATGCGCGTCACAAACAGAGAGCTGTTATCGAGTTCTTAACCGCAGAGAAGGAAACAGTTGGAAATTATTCACAAACGTCTACAAAACGTTTACGGAGATGCTGTTGTTGATCGAAGCACAGTTGGACGCTGGCCTAAACGTATGAGATCATCGAAGAGAGGGAGAGCCAGCGTCGATGATGAGCCACGCAGCGGTCGCCCGGCAATGACTGACATCTCACACTGTGCAACGTACTAACACCATCATTCGATCAAATCGGCGCGTCACGTACAAGGAGCTATCACTGGAGCTAGGAATTAGTGAAGGATGTGTGAATACGATATACATATGTGCCAGTGCCAGTGACGCTTGTCAGATTTGTGCTCCTTCTTACTATCAAATTAACAGTGTTTAAAGTCAGTGAACCGTTATGTTACCTCTCCAATAAAATTTGTAAATGTGCCAAGATTACCCAGTTACAATCTCATTATATGGTCCACAATACTTAATTAATAATAATACATATAATATATCCTCAAAATTTTCTAGCGACATCCGGCACTACCTTCTTGGACCTATGAAGTAGTAAACAGTGACCTTGAAATAGCGGGCATACGAACGAACGAGCGAGTGAGCCCTTTAAAATTACGAATGAATGAACGAACGAAACGAATGAACGAGTGAATTTTAACTACATAAACTGTTCAAAATATTTTCAAAAGGCCAGGTAAAGGCTCTGAAATCTTAAATGAAAGACCACGCAGAGATAAATAGTTTTCTTACTTTAGGTATATTTACAAACTTACGCGCTTACGTGATTTAAAGGGACAAGGAGTGGGCACTTCTTCTAGCATCCCCACCCCGTTCCCCTCTCCCGCCCTACCCCCACCATATACACTGCGAATCTTCCGTTTAATAGTAAAAGTTTTGACGATGAACGCGGGAAATGTGTTTCATTACGGTATAATCGTACAGTGACTCCGCGTGTATACTTTTTGTGTCATAGTTAGTAATAGTTACATAATTAATGTGAAAAGATGCCTGAGCATCGAACCGTTGGTACCCCGAGCATGATTTAAAGGGACGAGAAGTGGGACCCCTTTCAGCGTTCCCCACATCTCCACCCCCAACCACCAGCTACGCTCCCCCGCAAGCCGTTACAGATACAATGGGGTCGTCTGCTGAAAATCTTGTCGAAAATCCTTTGTTATGTTTTATATTTGACAAAGTAGATCATATTAGGTCAGACCTTCTTGTATCTGTCTGTCATGATTTTTATGATTCGGAAGAAATAGAATATGCGAGGGTACAATTAAACACCCTGCTCAATGTTACCCTCCCAACTCGAAGAGGTAATTCTAGAAACGAGAATGCCCAGAAAGACATTATAAATAAAGTGTCGACCCTCCGGGATAATGAGAACAATATTACCTTCTACGTTACTAATTTCCATAGAATACCGGTAATCTCTATGGGTGACATAGACGTCTCGGTGCTCCTCAAACAGTACGGGGCTCCAATAAACCTTAGCCCCACCTCCCATGGCCTAAACCATTAGAGGTACAGTAAAACTAAACATACCTTACAAAAAAGAATTTAATCCTGCATTTAATGAGAAACAATTAAAACTTGGTGTTCCCGCCAGTGGCTTCCAAGACAGCCTGAATTCGCTTTGGGTAGCTTGCCAAAAGAGACGTGAATAGATCTTGATCGTTATGCAAATTTGCTAAAACAGTTTCAATGTGTTGCGTCATTGTATCCTTCGAAAATCGATTTGCTGCAGGTTCTTGAAACAAGAGACATTCAACCTTGTCCTTTATAACTGATCCAATGTGTTCACAGACCTTCATGTCAGGAGAATTTCCTGGCCATTCTTCATTTCCAAAGAAATTGATCTCATGGTTCCGCAACAAATGTTGAGTGGCTAATGCCTTAAAGCAGGGGGCCTTATCGTGCAGAAGTGTGACCTGATCGACACCCATAACATTGTTTGGGTTTCTTAGAAAAGGAATGACATGCTGGGATAGAATAATATCACGAAAATACTGTCCATCCCAACTCTGACCATTTGGCTTCAGCACCCACCTGAGCTTCTTTGCAGTGAACAAAACAAACACACCAACACAGTCTGGACTTTTTAATAATTCGCGATAATGTTCATTGTCATCGATTTCATCTGGTGTTGTGGCCCACACTCGATCATTTTGGAAGTTAGGCCGACGTGTTACGTAAACAAAAAATTCATCGGAGACAGCTAAATGCATGAAATCATCCACATCCCAATCTTCAAGATAATGGGCAAACCACATTCTGTCATCGATGTTAAGATGAGTTTTTCTTGGCTTTGGAAGTTCATGCCAAGGCTTTAAACCTTGCCTATGACGGTACAGTCGAATGATCTCACCACTAACGATCTTTCCTCTCAACACTTCGATCTCTCTAGAAAGTTTAGCACAGCTGTTTTTCCGCTTACGCGTACCGCTTTCAATGATGTCCTTTGTTTCTTGAGAGAGTGGCAAATTTGGGCGCCCAGATTTGGTTGTATCCATTTCACATTCATCCAAAGTTTTATTCCAATTTCTTTTGACGAAGTCCTCACTTCTTCGCAACTTTTTGGCAACCCATGAACGTGTTATAAAGGTGGCTCCAGCATCACGAGCTTCTCGAAATGTTATTGCTCGTATGCGATCTATCACACGTTGCCTCTCCGAATCACCAATTAATTGAGAAGCCATTATATTATCACTTTATCAGCTAGAGTAATTTTAATATCTGCAATAAATAAAGAATTTTATATATTTTTATAATCACTAAAAACTATTTCGATATAAGTAAACATGTAAGCTGCAAATGGGGGAGGCTAAGGTTTTTTGGAACCCCTTATAATGAGGTACAAAAGTCGATAGTTGAACTGAAACACCAACACGTGGTGTCAAATCAGAAAAACGCGATTTCGCTAGAACAATTCCGGTCAGAGTTAGATGCGTTGAAAGAGACGCTCCTCCCAAAGCCCAGTTACTCGGAAGTAGTTCAGCAAGTCAGGTCTCCAAGAAGCGCGTCGGGCAGCGAAGGAAACAAAATCCCCACCCTCAACTTCCCCCCGAAGGTAGGGTGGAAACGCAGCACGCAGGGGTAGTGGGCAACCCCCCTTCCGTTCAGGAAAGGACCCCTGCTCCTGATTTCACAATGAGGAACAGGGACAGTCCAATGCCAAGAGACGAGGCATCATTGCCCTCTTCCCTACCTCCCACTGCAGAGGAGAGGCGTTCGATTACGCCTCGCTTGGTGCGCATTTCCCCCCCCCCTCTCCCACCGAAGAAGGAGGGGCACGCGCGGCCGTCAGGTTATAAGCACCGCTAACAGACCCTCACCAAGCCACAGAGTAGGGGAGGGGCCTCATATCCCCCAAAGGTTGTGCCACCCATCCCCCATGCAAGCGAACCCTGCCTCAGGGAGATCGAGGGAGGAGGACGGGTGGGTCACTGTTAACAGGCGCTCTTCCCGGAGGTTTCCTCAACCGGTCTCCGCGGCGAGGCCACCGATTGGGAATCTCACCCTCTTTGTGTCGCGAATTCAGCTCTCGAACGAGGCAAGCGATATTCGACACATGATGGGAGAAGTCATTGGTGAACACAGTATATTGTTAGTTAATAAACTAAACACAAAATCTCCGTATTATAACTCATTTAAAGTAATAATTAAAGGTGTAAATTCGTATTTCAACCCGTATAATATGAGTCAGTGGCCAGACGGTATTATTGTTAAGGAGTTTATTCACTTTTCCAGGAGATTTGATAACAGGCAAAATAATAATAATAATAATAATAATAATAATAATAATAATAATAGGCGCCCTAACGGTAATGCCTGAAAGTTGTACTGTGTATAATAATAATCTTACTAATAATAAATTTTCTATCAGTCATGGCGGATAACTTGTTTAAAATTACTAGGGGTTCAATTATTTGGTCAATAAAACTATAGTCATGAAAATCTTAAGTTCCACAAATATTGACACAATGTGAAGCTCAAGATTTTCATTGCTGCGTTCTTTTCTATAGTTTTATCGCGGTGCTGGGGGCCCTCGGGCCCAGTAATTGGTGGTGGGGGCGTCACACATATATTTTCGTTCATTACTCATCACCCCCATTCACCATACGAAGTTTGGTCGAAATCGGTTCAGAAACGTAAAAGTTTTTTCTGAGGACAGACAGGCAGACACATTTTTGCTAAATTATAATAGTAATGATGCCCGATTAGGTTAATTAAATGGCCGGTTAGGTCAACTGAATGCCCGATTAGATTAATTGAATGCCCGGGTACGTTAATTGAATGCCCGGTTAGTTTAATTGAACACCCTTGACGATTGGTTAGGTTAAGTCATGATATTTTCGTTAAAGCCAACGAAAATATCACGACTTAACCTAACCAATCGTCAAGGGCGTACAGATGACCTAACCTGGCATTCAATGAACCTAACCGGGTATTCAATAATTTTACCATAGGTTTCGTAATGATCTTGATGACGTCATTTAATGTTTTAAAATTAATTATTTAATTGCTATTTTCTTACTCACAGCGACAGACATAATGATATTAGGATACCTAATAGAAATTTTGTAATATTTTAAAGTGGGGAAAATAAATAATTTTCTAAAAATGATCTTCAACTATAAAAGCGCATCTAATCAGATAACTTAATTAACGTATTTCTATGACACCTTAAAAATAGAATGATAAATCAATATCCTATCAAATTGTTTGTGTATACGTAAAATTATTTGTACAAAAGCCACAGTAATAAAACGCACAAAAGTCACGGTAAATAATTTCAAGTGTGGCTCGTTTAACTTTAAACTCGTGTTTATTTAAATTGCCCGTTTTAATTATGTAATTTTTTGTATTGAATCGATAAAGAAATCTTTTGTGAATCGAAAAATGTTAAAATTATAACAAATATCAAAATATTTTGTATAAAAATCATTGAATTTTAAAAATATCAAAATATTTTGTATGAAAATCATTGAATTTTAAAAATGCATGTTTGTTTTTAGTTTTTTGCAAAAAGTTCTTTATGAATTTTAAAAATATATACTTTTTTTAAATTGAATCGATAAATAAATCTTTTGTGAATCGAATGATATTAACTGTTTAGTAAATATTGACTTATTTTGTGCCAAAATTATGATTAAAAATGAAAAATTTAAAAAATGCGTGTACAGGCATGGGAAGAACTGTACCCCTAAAAGGGGGGAAGGAATTATGTTAGGGAATTTTTTTTCAGCATGGGCACTGCACAATGAAAAGACGCATCGAATGGTGAAAACCACATTGTTCTACACCAATTGTAGCGACCTGTAGGTGTTCGCAAAAAACTTATATATATATATATATATATATATATATATATATATATATATATATATATAAGGCTTCATTTCTGAAATAGTATATTAGATAATGTAAGGTCAGTGAGGAATTCAACTGTAGATGTTCATAAAATCTGCGACAGTGCAAATTTGATACTCCTGCAGGAGCACTGGCTACCTTAGCAAGAGCTAAAATTCCTCTCTCCCATCCATGATGACTTTATGTCATCAGCAGTAGACTTGTCAGATGAAATAATGTACGGTAGGTCTTTTGGTGGTGTTGCTTTCTTAATAAGGAAAAATTTGTCAAAACATAAAATTTTTAACAAGCGATAATGTAAGGTTGTTAGGCATTGAATTACAAGTGAACAATGATTGCATATTAATTGTAAACTGCTATCTACCATACAACAACGGCAGTAATCTAGATGAATACATTGATTTGCTGTACAAAATTAAGTCTTTATCAGATCACCCCAAATATTCTCACTTTATAATAATGGGGGACTTTAACGCGCATGTAAACTCGGAATTCTTTGTAGAATTGGGTAACATGTGCGAGTCGGCCAATTTAAGTATAAGTGATGTAGATGTATTAGGGGTAGCCAGTGGTAATTTTACATATGTTAGTGATATGAGTGGTACCACCAGGTGTATTGATCATTGTCTCACTAGTAATAATCTAAAGGATCGAAATGTTAAGTTCATATTCTGCATGATTTCCTTCTTTCTGATCATAGACCATTAGAAATATTAATTAACTTTACCAATTTATGCGCAAACACGACTTAACAAGAACTCAATAGGTAAGAATAATCGCGTCGATTGGTCTAATGTTAATATGCAACAGAGAATAGAATACAAAGAGAGAACAAGTCACCTCTTTAATAATTTAGAAATTTTGCATCTTGCCCGTAGTAATCCTTGCTCAAATGATTTTCACTGTAAACTCATAGATAGGTATTATAGTAAGATAATATCCCTGTTAAGAGAAGCAGGAAGCCCCCTGATTAAATCTTACAACTATCATACTAAGACTATTCCTGGATGGAATGATTTTATTGCCCCCCTGAAGAGCGAATCGAAAGACGCCTATGATTTGTGGTGCTTTCATGGTAGACCCAGATTAGGACCAGTATACATGAACATGTGTAGAAGTAGGGGTCAGTATAAGGCGGCCATAAGGCGATGTAAACAGGAAAAAGAATCTATTCGAGCATCTGTGAAGCTCGCATAAATAACGATAACAAATTTTGGAAATTTGTTAAAAATCAAACGGGTGTCAAAAATGTCCTCCCTCCGACAGTCGATGGGGTGTCGGGGGAGGATGAAATTGCTAAGCTGTGGAAAAACCACTACTCTAACATTCTTAACAGTGTGAGTAGGGGTAATCTTAAGATAGATTGCAGCGAAACGACTGTGGGAGGGACAAGGGAAAATACTTTGATATCAGTTTCTGAAGTAAAGAGGTAAATTAAAGAGTTAAAGACTGGTTCTGCGTCAGGGGTAGATGACTTATCGAGTGAGCACTTAAAACATGCCGATGACGTAGTATGTCTGCATATATCATTGTTCCTATCAGCCATGCTTGCTCATAGCTATATCCCTGCAGAGTTCATGAGGGTATATATCTTGCCCCTGTCCAGCAATAATTACAGGCCTATTGCTGTCGCTTCCTGCTTCTCGAAACTACTAGAAAAACTCTTGTTACTCCGACTAAATGATTTCCTATGGACATCTCCTAATCAGTTTGGTTTTAAAAGGTCCCACTCAACTGACCTGTGTATCTATGTACTTAATGAAACAATATCTAAATACATTGACAGTAATTCAACTATTTATAGCTGTTTCCTAGATATAAGTAAGGCATATGATAGGGTGAACCACAATATTTTATTTGAAAAACTAGAAGAGAGGAAGGTTCCCATGTACATATTAAACGTATTGAAATTTTGGTATTCCCACCAATCTTTCACCGTTAGGTGGGGCAATGTACTATCCGAGTGTTTTGGCTCCTCTTGCGGTGTGAGACAAGACTCCTTGCTCTCCCCTATGCTGTTTAATGTGTATATTGACGGATTAATTGCTTCACTTAATGAGGCAACAGTGGGATGTTGTATAGATAATACAAGGATAAATAACTTAGTTTATGCCGATGATATGGTGTTAATAAGTCCCTCTGTTAAACGTCTGGATCGGCTACTAAAAGTCTGCGAAGTGTATTCGCAGAAACATGATATTCTTTTTAATGTTACAAAAACTAAGGTTATGCAATTTCATCCTAAAAGCTGTAATCTGCCAGCTGATTTAAGGTTTAAAATGAATGGTGAAGTAATTGAGGAAGTACAAAAGTTTAAGTATTTGGGTCAAACTATTACCAGCTCCTTGAGTGATGACTCGGATATAAGAAAATCTCGAAGCCTGTGTGCTGAAGCGAATATGACTATAAGGAACTTTCGATTCTGTACTAGTGAAGCTAAAGACGCTCTCTTTCGTACTTTCTGCAGTAATATATAGGGACAGCAACTCTGGGTGAATTATAAAAAAGGTTCTGGCAGAACCCTAAATTTGCTGTACAACAGGTCTTTAAGACTCTTACATAAATTACCCCCGAGATGCTCATCTTCGCAAATGTTTGCAACCCACAATGTCCTGAGCTTTCCGGAGGTAAGAAGACGTGCTCAATACAGTCTAATGCAAAGAATTAAAAAATCAACCAACCCGATTATCCAAGCTATTCATGAGTCCTGCCATTTATCCTCTAAGCCAGGGCTTCTCAAACTTTTTTCACTTGTGACCCCTTTGGATCAGACAAATTTTTTCGCGACCCTTCACTCAATGTCATAAAAGCAATAGGTACTAACACTGTATATTTATGAAAATAATAATATTTTCAAATGTTTCTGCGACCCCCAATAATAGGGCGGGTCATACTATGCATTTTTTTAAATCAATGGAGAGGGGTGTTCAAATGACATATTTTGGTGTATAGAACACAATTCTGAAGAAAATATTTAATTCTGATAACCCTAACCTACATCATTTTGCAGTTGATTATTATTAAATTGTTGATTATTTTACTATTGTAGTTACCCTAGAATATGTCTTCTCACGTTTTCTATCATGGCTGCTCACGTTATCTCTCATAGAGCATTGTTCTAACTAATTCATATAAACACATATAATGTAATTCATATAATAATAATAATATTTAAATACTCAAATAAAAAGGTGTGCCATTCGGCAAAGGTACAGAAAAACTATGATGAGATTCAAAACATTGCCCTTGCTAGTGTAAGGTATGGCATAGGGCTGAGGCCAACTGCAGCGATAGCAACAGCAGCTCTGATTGACGCAGGAATCATCACAGAAGACAATACAAGTAAAGTGATTGATAAGAGCAAGGTCAAGAGAGCACAGGAGAAGTTGATGAGAGAGCTGGGGAACAGTTCGAGAAAAAGTGCAGGGAGGAGGGGGGGATCTCTTGCATCCTCTTTGATGGGCGGATTGACCTGACCAATGTGATGATGGAAGCTGAGGGCAGTGACCAGTCTTTTCCCGCAAAGATCAAGGAAGAACACTATAGTGTTGTTAGTGAGCCTGGCAGCTACTATCTGTTCCACTTTACCCCAGAGAAAGCAACTAAAGAGGAGTCACATGCGGAGAAGATTGCTAAGGTCCTGTTTGCCTGGCTGAAAGAGAGGGGTTATGATAAGACCTTGTTGGCCATTGGAGGAGACTCAACAAATGTCAACACTGATGTGAAAGCTGGAGTAATGCGGAAGCTGGAGCTGCACCTGGGTAGAAAGCTGGTCTGGTTGGTGTGCAACCTGCACACTGTTGAACTTCCCCTGCGCCATCTCATTGTTGACCTTGATGGCCCTACTCTGTCAGACAAAAAATTATCCGCGCCAATAGGAAAGCTCCTTGATTCTGCTACAGACTTTGATATCAATCCAAACTTCACCCGAATCTCTGTTGGCCCTCCACTGATCAAGCTTCCTGACAAGGTCATTCAAGATCTCTCAACTGATCAATACTATGGCTATAAAATTGTCTGTGCAGTCAGGGATGGAGTACTTCCTGCAGGGCTGGCTCTGTTAGAGATAGGACCAGTAAACCACAGCCGCTGGCTCACCACATCGAACAGACTTCTCAGGCTCTGGGTGTCAAAGCACGGACTTAAAGGAAAGAACCTGAAGATTCTGCAATTCATTGTGGAATTCATCATTGGAGTGTATTACCCATGTTGGTTCAACGTGAAGGTCAAGCACTCCTGGATCGAAGGGCCTAGGCACATCCTCTTTCAGCTGGACTGCCTCAAGTCCCAGAGAAAGGAGGTGCTGGATATTGTGATGCCAACTGTGAGAAGATCTGCTTGGTATGCCCCCAGTGAAGTCATCCTCCAAACACTACTCTGCTCTGAGGATCAGAAGGAGAGGATTGAAGGGGTGGAGAGAATCCTGGCCATCAGGGGAGAGGGGAACCCAGACACTCAGCTGGGGGACTCCTCTGTTAGGAGCAGAAGGACACCTGACATCAATTGTGATGCTTCCAGCATCGGTGACTTGATCAGCTGGTCAGAAGGTGTGTCAGAGCCACCTCTCACCTGCTCTCTAAGCACCTCAGAGGTGAAAAACTTCATCAACACCCCCATAGAGGTGCGCAACTGGCCTTGCCACACACAAAGCATTGAGAGGGTTGTTAAAATGGTGACTGAGGCTTCTGCTAAGTACTTCTCACAGGAAAAGAGGGATGGAGGGATCAGGGCTCAGGAGACCAGCAGGAAGCTGATGTCCAAGTCTGAGTCAAAGCAGGATTTGTGCAACCTGGCAAAGTTCAAGATGTCAGGAGAATGATCTTTGTAATTATATCCAGTGATATACATGCAGTTCACCTATTAATAAATATATGTAAAGTTGATTTGGCCTTGTCAATATAAATGATTTACCTTATATCTTTTAATATATTATAAAGGGGTTCAAAAGGGTAAAATTGGCAATTTAGAAATACAAAATGATGTAGGTTAGAGTTATCCTATCCAAAACCGAAGCTCATATTTGAATTCCCCATGTAAAACCACATAATTTAGACACCCCTGATGGTAGGATTTCCTTCAGATTCATGTTGTCACCTGAGTACGACCCGCCCTACCCCAATAATATTTACGCGACCCCTAGTTTGAGAAGCGTGGCTCTAAGCTATGGAATTCTTGGTACGAAAACGTCTGTCTGTAGTTCCACTTAACTTCGACATTACAGTAGTATTTCTAATCAGTTGTATATATTTCTATCCTTAGTATATGAACTGTCATTGTATTAATAATATTTGTCATATGGACTATTATAGTCTGCCAATAAACCTTTTCATTTTCATTTCATACATTTTCAACAACTGAGATACTCAAAAGTGTGTTCACAGTTTGTTCCTCGCCAACTGACTGAAGATTACAAAGCCCAAAGGAAAGAAATTGCTTCTGAGTCTTTGGTTTGATATGAGATAGAAGGAGATGACTTCCTTTCATGAATTGTGACTGGGGATGAGACTTAGGTACACCACTTTCAACCTGAAACAAAATGCCAATCCATGTAGTAGCATCACGCAGACTCCCCACGCAAGAAAAAGTTTGAAATGGCTCCCTTTGCAAGAAAGGTTATGGCCGCTATCTTCTGGGACATGAAAGGGGTGAGTCTGGTAGACATTATGAAGAAAGGACAAACAATCAACTCAGAGGTATATATTACTACCGTATAGAAACTCCAGAGACGTATAAAGCGAGTTCGACCGCAGACAAAACTGGAACACGTCCTTCTTTTGCACGATAACGCAAGACCACACATCAGTTTGCAAACAAGAGAGACTATCACAAAAATGCGCTTAACTGTGTTACCCCACCCTCTATACAGCCCCGATATGGCACCGTCAGACTTCCATTTGTTTGGGCCAATGAAGGATGCTATTCGTGGAAGAAAGTTTCAGAGTGACGATGAGGTTGTTGAGGAGGTTAAGAGGTGGCTCCAGCGGAACCCAGCGGACTTTTACCAGCAAGAAATAAAGGCCCTTGTTTCGCGATGGAGGAAAGCCGTAGAAAAGGATGGAGACTATGTGGAAAAATAAAAACTTGTAAAAAAAGGGATGTAACTACTTGTGTACAAAATTTCTGGAACTTACAAGGAAACTTGGAAAGAAAAAATAAAGGTGGTGCAAAATATATTGAGTGGCCCTCGTACATTACTATTGTTTATTCATTTCTCGTGTGTAATCTAGGATTAAAGATACATTACTCGTGATTGTTCAGCTTTTATCTCTCATGTATAATATTGATTTCTTTGTATGGTATTGGTATAATGCCTTTAATAATGACTTTACATTTGTTATATCGGTAATGATAATTTAAAATTAATACATACCTTAATTAATAATTCTTATTCATGATTTATATATTATTAATAATAACTATCTGTTTTATTTTTAATAAGAGCCCAGTAAAGCCTAAAGCTTAAGGGCCAAATAGAATAAAATAAATAGTCCACCTTCACAGTTAATTATGTCATTGTAAATTGTAATATCACTGTATTTATTTCATTATTAATAATAATGAAGGTTATTCAATTCAATTCAATTCAATATTGATTGAACTTTCATCATTTTCTGATTGATGAGTAAACGAGTGTACTGTATATGCGTTGATTCAATCTAAATGAAAATAGAAATTTATCTTTAGATCTAATCCATTTTTAGAAAGCGAAGCAATATAAATCTTATTGAATTTTGTCTGAAGTCTAACCTCATTCTGAAAATCTTTTTTAAAACTTTTATCCTGGAAATCATATTGTAGGCCTCTTGTAACCGAGGCATATTGTAGGTTACATTTGAGCGTATAAAACTGCGTATATTACACAAATCTGCTCAATGTTTCAAGTTTGGTATCCTATTGAATTTAAAATTTTGTTCCCAGATGTGACAGAATTGCTCCCAATTTTACATACTTCTAACAGAAACTAAAATGGCTTAAATATGTTTTACTTATCTTGCATATCATATGGATTACTTATGTGGATTTTGATCCCCATTAAAAATTAAGATAATTTTATACGTTATTTTGTACGGCTATTAAACAGGAATTTCTATAGAATAAGAACATACTTTAAGTATACCTAGACTAAATTAAAAACTGCTTTTACAGCCAAAAATTAAAATTAAGAAATAAGAAAGCGGTGTCAAAACAAATGTCTGTGAGGTACGTGCAGCCTGACAGTAACTTTCTTAGGTTAACTAACTTCATGCTTGGAATAAATCTTAATTTTACGTAGTTAAAAAAATAATCGTTCATGATTTTGTCCTTTTAAGGTTAATTGTTTAGAAATGCGCATAATACAAAATAATAAAGGATTTCTCAGCCGTTTCGATCACTTCATTCCCCACCCACCCCAACCCGAAGTCCCGCAAAAACCTACATGGTTGTTTGGTTATTCTCGTTTAACTACAAAGGGTCAGTGAGATGAGAGTAACGCCAACACCCGAGAGGAATGAAACCTCAAAACTTGGGGTCACGTGAACCGTCAAACCAAAGAACAGCGATTTGAGGAAACAGAGCGATTGAGTGAGACTAAGTACAAGGACAACTGATGTAATTATTGTTACATTGGAAATTTACAGTATGTGTAACCTGAAATACATTTTACGAAATAACTCTCAAAAAATACTTCACATTCAATACACTCAACAGTGAAAAATTTCTAAATGAACTTAATAAGTTACGTCATTCTATCCGTGTAATTATTAAGAGAAGAATTATTAAAAGAGTGGTAGAATTCAGCTTTGTGATATTTTGTTTTGAAACATCGCTCTCATGACAACTGCCTTCATGCAGAAAGTGATAGAAATTTCATTCATTCCAGTATCTATTTACATTCAGTTTCCTGTCTTTGTGTTTCAACCAAACGAGTAGTTGTAAAATGGATCTCCGTTTGAGAATATCGAGAATATGGGATTCACATTTAATTGACAAACAACTAAGTACAAAAAAAATTAAGTTTGAGCACCTTGATACAGTCACTTAATTCATAAATACAGTAAATGTTTCACATCCAGTAATAAGATGTTCATTATTACTGTGCCACTGAAACAGATAAGGAATCTGTTCTTAAAACGCGCGCGCGCACGCACAAATATATATATATATATATATATATATATATACATACTGTATATAAAAATTAGAATTCTAACATTCATTTTTATGTACGTATAATGTCCAAACTCCCATAACGCTCTAACTGTAAATAAAAATCATGCAAGTTTGGAAAATAATTAAAATTTTTATTTTCTTTCTATTTTACCTTTGCTAAATAATTTCCTCTCCAATACTTGATGAATTATTTCTTTTTTTTTAATTACTTAATCATTTTTATATTAAGCTTAACCATGAAATCTTGTTAAATTCTGCAATGTTAATTTTTTTATTCTCTTAAATCATAAAAGATGAAGTCATGTCCTGAATAAGTATTTAATTTAAAATTTTAAACATTTAATTTTAATAAAATGCATATCTTAATTTCCATTTTTAGTTGACACGGCAAATCATGATAACATCAGATTTTTCAATATGCTGTTACAACAGACTTTACCTTCATCTTTAAATAGTTTGCTTTATCAGTTTCTGCAAGATCCACATAATATGGATTTAGTTAGCAAAAAATTTAGCCTATTAAGAATCGAAAAAAACAAGTCAGCATTAAATAATAATGACGTCACCCAATAGTATGATATATAAACCATTGTAATCTTTGAAATTATTATTGTGTTCTGCCTGATCTGACCAAGAGGCTGAAAGCATACCCTGTAATAATTTTGAAGCAGTAAAAGTCAGTAAAGGATAGTTTTAACTCTACCCTTGGGTTCGTATTCTTCAAAGAATTTTGTTAGAATAACACAGCACTTTCAAGAAGCAGTAAGTTAGAAAACTTCTCCGATACGCTACAAGAAGAATTGGGGGACTGTCAGATAATTAATCTAATAAGTTTTTGCAGAATCCTCCGATCCGCTGGAAGAAGAAATCAGAGTGTAGTACAAAGCAATTATTTTGATTCCCTACGCCCCAACGCCCCAACGCAGTACCAACTACCACAGAGTGAGAAATCCGTTGCTGTCACCTAACCAAAACCCCAGTCAACTTCGAACCACCCAAGGCCATCGACGGAGGATTAACATATATATACAGAGCATTTAAAAAAGAAAATACACGCCATGATGATTGTCCTCAAGGACAAATGGCAAACCTCATTAATAGAATGTCAGAAAGTGTCACCTTTACATAATGCAAAAGTCAAAGGAACATGTCGATTCAATAAATCTGTAATAATTTATAGACTTTTAATATCAAATCAAAAACTATGGAAAAACCGAAGGTGTATCAACTAAGGCATGGTTAATTAATCATTTTTAGGAAAAAGTGATGAATGATGAAATTTTCTAATTAATCGATGATTAACTGATTAAAAATTATTAAAAATAAATACTTCTGAAAAGAGTAAGAAAGAGCTTTATTGTTTCTGTTGCATGAGATAAGACCGAAGAAAACATTTTGCTCAAACATTTAGTTTGCTTTAGTTCAAGAAATCAGGCATGGGCGGATTAGACAGTTTATACATGCAAAAAGGTGCCAAATTCAAATGATACATTACAGAATTTAAGGTAAAATGATACTGAAATTATGAGGAAAATTAATCATTTCCCATCATTTTCTAAAAATATTTTTGGATTAATTAATGATTAAATTCGAAACAACGATTAACTGATTAAACAGAACCATGCCCTAGTGTCAACCCTTTAAATATATATATATATACACACACAGTATATATATATATATATATATATATATATATATATATATATTAGGGTGGTCCATAAAAACAAACTTTCAATATTCTTTGTTCCCACCCATGAAATGTGTTTCTATGCGTTAGGTATTACCACAAGCAAACTATTTTGTCGATTGAATAATAACACTGGTCAACAAAGATTTTTCATCAGAGTAAAATTTGTATTGGCTGGATAGCATTTTTCACGCTCATTCCAAAACTGCATTCAGATTTTTTCTAGCATGTATAGTTTTCAAGATGAAGGCATATATATAACTACACAGATTTAACCATTTTAAATAGGCAAAATACTAATATTTCAACATTTGATTGTGTTTATTTTATTGTGTTTTTTTAGTTTATTCATCTTATTTATTTCAATTATCTTAATTATACATCTTATGTATTCAGGTGTGAGCTTTTACGTCTAGCAGCATTGTGATTCAGGCAACAACGCCGTGCTTTGTGTGTCAAAAGATCAGTCCAGTCCAAGAACTTGTTGTGTCAAGTTGGTGTACATTTTTTTTAAATTTATAGTTTGCTCAGGTCAGTCAACATGCCTCGACAATGTAAGAATGACCCCGACAAGTTCTGTTTCGTATGCGGCCAGTTCACAACTAAAACACAGCGACGAAGTATTACAACCGACATTAAGAAAATATACAAGCTATACTTTGGTTGCCATCTAGGTGACCAAGATAAACCATGGGCGCCACATCAAATCTGTTCTGGCTGTTGAAATGGATTACGTGATTGGCTTAACAAAAAGAAAGCTTCAATGCCATTTGCCATACCCATGATATGGAGGGAGCCGAGAGATCATCATGAAGACTGTTATTTTTGTAGTGTGAACTTAACGGGGTTTTCTGCCAAGAACAAACACCAGATTGTATATCCAAACTTGGATTCAGCACGTAGACCAGTAAAACATGATGAAACATTGCCCATTCCAATTCCCCCAAGTGATAGGCTAGATTCTATCATAGATGACATGGAAAGTGATGAAGGTGCAACTGGCGTTTCCGGACCATCTACAGAACCAGAGTACACTTTTGAAGGTAGACATTTAGAGCCTAAAAAGTTAACCCAAGGACAGTTGAATGATCTTGTTAGAGACTTATCGCTGTCTAAAGAGAAATCAGAGCTTCTCGCCTCAAGACTAAAGGAGAACAATTTACTTGAGAACAATGTTCGTATTAGTTACTACCGAAAGCGGAATTTTGAATTAACAGCATTCTTTTCAGTAGACGGTCCTCTCTGTCATTGCCATGACATCAATGGACTATTTACAGCCATATCTCAGACGTATGTGGCATCTGAGTGGCGCCTCTTTATTGATTCGTCGCAGAGAAGCCTGAAAGCAGTTCTTTTGCATAATGGTAATATAATGCCATCCATCCCCATTGCCCATTCCGTCCATCTAAAAGAGACATATGACAATATGGATATACTACTTAAGGCAATCAAATACGACAGTCATCAATGGAATGTTTGTGGAGATCTAAAAGTTATAGGAATGCTTATGGGTATGCAGTCAGGATTCACAAATGGATATGTGAAAACTTTCTTGGAAGCAACAAGTCACCTGCGTATAAGGATGGAGTCAAGAACCTCCTTGATGCCTTCAAAGAAATGGAGTGTCGAATGTCGTTAAATATTCACTTCCTGCATTCCCACTTAGATTTCTTTCCTGAAAACCTTGGTGCAGTGAGTGACGAGCAAGGAGAGCGCTTCCATCAAGATATTCAGATGATGGAGAAGCGCTACCAAGGATATTGGAATGAAAGCATGATGGCGGACCATTGTTGGATGCTGTATCGTGACAATCCAGGCCAAATTTACAAAAGGAAATCACACTCACAGCGCTTTTAATAAAATAATGTATATATTCTTTATTTATAAGTACATTGAATAAAGTATATGATGTATTTGTTGTTTAGCATTCCTAAGTGTGATCTATACATCCATAAATTTTCTTATAGCAATATCAAAAACTTAAAAATATCAAAACCAGTGTATCTATATAACTCTACGTGCTAGAAAAACAATAAAACCAGATTCGGAATCAGCGTGCAAAATGCATTAAGAAAAGTGTGATCATGTTTGTGATGAGAAAAAAAGTTTCATTTTGTTGGCCAGTGTAATTAGTGGTCGCGAAATGAGTTGAAATATTATATCTTTCACTCTTCGCTTCTTGAACTTGGTGCACTATGGGTGGTGCACTTCAGATAACTTATAAGGTCCTATTATTAAGACGTGTTGAAAGTACAGTGGTTTATTTCTTCCTCAATAATTCGAGCCCTCTGCAAGAGAATGACCGCCCTTAACTTTGTTTTTCTCTCTGTTCATTAGTCTATCATTTAATTCTTGATTTTCTTATTTTAATTTCCTTTACCCTCGTGATTGGGTTGATGGTATAAAAGTGTGTGGTAGCCAAAACCATGCTCTATTATTTATTGTATTATGTATTATTTCCATTTTGTATTCATTTTAATATTAGTGTTTTCTATTTTGCAGAAATTTTGTTAAAATTAGCTCGAATAGTTTATGTTCAATTATGACGACTCGGAAGAAAGCTGAGATTTGGCTGATAAAGCAACCACAAGAGCAGGTGTCGGCAACCTTTTGAACGCAGTTTGCCAGTTTACAATTAATGCCAACATTTTTACAGCCCTGCGTGCCAACTCTAATTTTCATATACATATTTTGTAGAACGGTCCGCTCTATTTCAATCCCAACAAACAAATTAAACCGCTTTTGATTTGTATTTTAACCAAAACTACACACAGACAGTTTGATACTGTTCTTTATAATTTTTTAATTTCAATATATAATAATATATAAATATATAGTATATAATAATATTCAATATAATAATTTAATATAATTTTATAATTTAAATTTTTTTGGAAATTGTAATTTTTGGGGAATCACTTGGCGTGCCTTGGACAACCACCTCGCGTGCCTATGGTTGCCGGCCCCTGCACTAGAAGAATTTCCAAAACAACAACTTCCAACCAAACGGTCGGTTTTGCAACGTTTCCATCATGTGCGAATCGGAAAACCGACCCTTTCTATCAGGGAAGTTGCCCACGCAGTGATGGAAGAAATCATAGAGACGTGGGAAAGTGGTGGAATCCCAACCATGAGAAAAGATCACGCGATTACTAAACCGGAGAAACTCTATGCCACATACGTGAATTTGAAGAAGAGTAAACATAAAAAGTCTAATCCGGGAATGGTAAAACAGCAGGAATTATTCAGCAAGGTCACTGAAACATTATTTGATATAGCAGCCCAAGATGCTCTTGAGCGGATCAGAATTGCTGAAGATTTACGCTTCTTGGAAGATCAGAGGACGAAACAGATGATAGCAATGACTACATTGGATAAGAAACTGTCAGAGAAAGTAAAACGTTCACGGCAGAAAAAAATGGATGAGATGAGGAGGAAAGAATCAGCGCAGATGGAGCTTGAGGCCCTCAACAAGACATTCCAACTACCATGATCCTCGTCGTCAACAGATAAGGACTCAGATGATACATACGGTGCCAAGATCAAGCATGACACGCCGAATCCATCGAACCCTTGCAAGAAAATTAAGGTCATCACTCCCGAAGTAGCAGCAACAACGGACCGGATTAATATCTCAAATCGGAATGCAACCTTTTTCCTTGCGTCCACATCAAGAAGTCTGGGAATCTCGCCCGAAGAACTTTCAATATCCAGGAGTCAAATCCGGAGAGATCGCCAACGGCAAAGGCAAATCTTCAGTCAGACTTCTCGAATACATTTTATGCCAGAGGTTCCATTGGTGGTCCACTGGGACGGCAAACTGCTCTCTGAGTTGACTGGATATAAGCACAATTAAAGAGACAGATTATCGATTCTCGTATCAGGACTGGGGATTGACAAGCTCTTATGTGTACCTAAGATACCGCGAGCCACGGGAGAGGACATGGCAGGTGCAATATTCAAGACTCTTCAGGAATGGAATCTTCTGGACCACATCGTCGGAATATGTTTCGATACAACTGTTCCCAACACAGGAGGCCACACAGGAGCATGTACTCTCTTGGAAAAACGATTTAAGAATAAGCTGTTGAACCTGGCTTGTCGTCATTATGTACATGAGATTATTATAGGTGATGTCTTTACTGAGCTCTTTGGTTCCAGCAGTGGTCCTGATGTGCTCATCTTCAAGAGATTCCAGAAGGATTGGAATTCCATCGATGGAGCACATTAACAAACTAGCCTCATTCCCATTGACGCGTGTGATGTCATCCTTGAATGGAAGAATGAAGCCCTGGAATTTGCGCGAAATCTACTCTCTGGTCCCTCTCAACCGCGTGACGACTACCAAGAATTTTGTGAACTTGTCATCATCTGCTTGGGAGATCGTCCGGAAAGGGGAATACGATTCCGAGCTCCTGGAGCTTTTCACCACGCACGCTGGATGGCAAAAATTTTATATTGTCTCAGGATTTACTTGTTCAGGGGGCTGAGCAATGTAGTCTGTTCATCTGTCTTGTCTACATGAACATGTGGTTCACAGGTCTGAATACAATCCACGCCCCTTTAAATGACTTATGACCAAGCTCCGACGATAAGGTGAAGTAAATGAGAAAATTTCTTTGACTTCATTCAAAGCACTGGAACGGCATCGGTGGTATATAAGTGATAGTTTGGTATCACTGGGATTTTTCGATGATAGGGTCTCCGAAGCTCGCAAACTGGCAATGGTGGATGCTCTTAAGATGCCTGAAGTAAAAACAGCGCTGTTAGGGTGCAAAAGGGAGACAGAAGGATTTTACATTCTGACATAGATCTGGACCGATTCATTACAAGTAGATCATTATCTTTGTTCGAAAAGCTGGGTAATGGGTATTAGAATAAAGTGGCTGGAAACTCACCCAAGGACGTGGCCCAGTGATGAATACTATAAGAAGGGGCAAGAGTTAGCAAAAGCTCCGAAGTCGGTCAATGATTGTGCAGAAAGAGCCGTGAAACTGGTCGAGGACTTCAACCGGGAAAGGACAAGGGATGAAGATCAATTCCAGTATCTGCTGCAGGTGGTAGAGCACCACAGGAAAGAATTCCCAACTCGCAAAAAAACAGACCTGTGATTTTCTATATTAGTCTTATAAATAATTTGTGTTTTGTAAACTCCAGCACTTGAGAATTACGTAATAAAAACTTATTTTGAAACTTTATTTTTACTTCGCGACCTCTAAATACAATCCTATTTTCTTCATTTTTTATAAGAATTTTTTTTACCATTGTAACAAATTGAGAGGATGGGACAAGGGAAATCAAGAGAATTTTCTTTATTTGCTTTCAGGTGGACCACCCTAATATATATATATATATATATATATATATATATATATATATATATATATCAGTGGCGTGCGGTGGGTGTGCCCACAGGGTAAGCGGTAGCTGCAAATATATATATAAGTTATATATATATATATATATATATATATATATATATATATATATATATATATCGGCTATTGATTGATGGCGTGGTAAACGCAGTTTAATAATAAACAGGAACACCAGAGAAAAAATAAACATCCTTTAAGGTTTAATCAGTACCAACGTTTCGGAATACAGTAATTACATCTTCAGGGCTAAAACAATAAAAGGTCAATTCACAAGACTGAATCATCGTTAGATCTGCTATGTTTTGGTTAAGGTACTTGTTTATTTTATTTATTTACCTTTTAGTTTTAATGCTTTTACATTTTCTTAGCTATTTTTTATAATTTTAACTTTGTTACTTTAAATTGTTATTAAGCAACTTACAATTGCAATTTGTATTTTCTATGTGAATTGGGCTTTTATTGTTTTAGCCCTGAAGATGGAATTAGTGCATTCCGCAACGTTGATACTGATTAAACCTTGAAGGATGTTTATTTTTTCTCTGGTGTTCCTGTTTATTATATATATATATATATATATATGCATTATACAAGCATCATAACTTTATATTAGTTTTCGATTACTGTAGTAATATACTGACTGTTTGTAATTTGACTTTTAACTGGGTAGGCGGCGCATGCCCCGCTTACCCTGACTGCACATGCCACTGATATATATATATATATATATATATGCAACGAACTCACTGTAGAGTCTAGGCTTATAACGCCTTCATTAAAGCAAGCAAGAGTAAACAATAAAATAAGTAGAATACACAATAAAAGGAAAAATGAAGAATAGAGAAATAAAGTTTCAGAACCTCATTAACGAATTCATTACTTGGGAGAAACCAATCAGATGTTTTGCGCTAAAAGTGGCAACCACAACGAAGGAGGCTAATTTTTTCTTCCTATAATGGAACGTGAGAATAGAGGTGAGTTCTTTATTGTTATGATACAAAGGTAAAAGAAATTTTGGTGTGTGTGTATATATATATATATATATATATATATATACATATACAGTATGTTTAAAACTCGCTGAGGCACTTAAAATAAGTAAATTTTTAGTTCTTTTTCAGAACAAATTTATGAAAGTTTCGGACTTATAAATTTCTTATATATGAACACGATGCTTTCCTCAGTCAATAAACTGCTTGAAAGTTAGAATAAGCATAAAATAAAAAATTGGAAGATCAAAGAGTAAATTAAAATAAAAACTTAAAAAGATTTTAACATGATGTAATTATTGAAGTTTTGCTGATTTAATTTGATAAAAAGTATATAAAAATACTTCACATATTTTGTATAATGAATATCAAATGAGTAAGTTTTTCCCCTCCAACTTTCTATATTTCAAAAGGAATGTAGGATTAATTCTGTGATTAAAAAAGTAAATCTGCTCAACCTGGGAGGGAAATGTGCTCAACCTGGGAGAGCCAGAAAAATTTGATTAGGATGTTATCTGTCCTCCCAGGTTCAACCAATTTATCTCAATGACTACTAAAGGGTGTCAGGAAATGATTGCCCCCCCCTTCCTGTACAGAAGAAACTGAAAGGAATAGAAAAAAACAGACAAAACCACGCGAAAGAGCGTTTAATTTTGAATAAAAAACACTTGTTTTAATATCGGGTGTTGCCCCCATTTACAGCTCTGACGGCCATTAATCGACGGGGGTATGATCCCAGAAGTGTCTCAAAGAGATCGGTATCATGACTCATTTCTTCAAGGACTTCGTTGATCTTTGCAGTCATAATTTCTGTTGAATACCGATTCTGAATGGGTTGTTCCAGCATTAAGGACTCCACCCGATCCTTCATGATGGATCCGACATGTTCACAGACATTAAGATCGGGAGAATTGCCAGGCCATTCATTATTTCCGAAAAAATCAATGTTATTGTCCTTAAGCAGTTGTTGAGTCGCAAGTGCTTTCATACAGGGGGCTTTGTCGTGAAGAAAGGTTGCCTGTTCAACATCCAAAACACACTCGGGGTCTTTCAAAAACGGAATTACATGTTGGGCTAAAATTACATTTCGAAAATAAGGCCCATCCCAACTGGTTCCTCTTGGTTTGATAACCCAGATGAGCTTCCGAATAGAGAACATAATGAAAACACCCACACATGCTGGATTTTTTACTATTTCTCGATACTTCTGGTCGTCTGGGACTTCATCAGGAGTTGTTGCCCAAACCCGATCATTCTGAAAATTTGGTTTTCTGGAGACATAAACGAAGAATTCATCGCTGACAACCAAGTGAAGGAAATCGTCTTCCGTCCATTCCTCAAGATAATCACAAAACCATAGCCGATCTTCAATATTAAGATCACTCTTCCCTTCCGTGGCTTAGCTATTTCATGCCAAGCACTCAAGCCTTGGCGAACTCGAAATTGATGCACAAGTTGCCGATTGACTATCTTACCACGACGGATAAGTATCTCTTTCGCTACCTCAGAGCAGCTCTTCTTTCGGCGCCGTGATGCAGCAAGCACAATGTCTTTCGATTCTTGAGATAATTTCTCCGGTCTTCCTCCTCGAAATTCTGTTTCACAATCTTCAGGATTCTTATTCCAATTCCTTTTGACAAAGTCTTCTGATCTTTTTAATCTCTCAGCCATCCAGTGTCGAGTTATGAAAGTTGCACCAGCTTCCTTTGCTTCACGAAATGTGACAGCTCGAATGCGGTCAAGAACTCGCTTTTTCTCTGAATCGTTCAAAATAGATGATGCCATGGTTTCTGTGGGGAAAAAAATGGTAAGAATTAAAATCACAGGAATAGAACATAATGGTTTTTATTCAGATTTTAACGCTCTTTCATGTGGTCTCGCCGGTTTTTATCTATCTCTTCTAGTTTTTGCTCTACAGGGGGGGGCAATCATTTCCTGACACATTTGTAGTTAAATACTTAGTCATATAATTACTAAAAAATTTTTATGGTTACGTCAGATTTCTTCCACAGGTTCGATTTTATCCATTTTTGAAGTAGAGATATTAATATTACAAACAATAATTTTTTTTTTTTTTTAAAACAAAGTTCCCATTTTGATTAATTTAACTGAAATTACGACTTGTGATGAAATACTGCGCCACTTTAACGCAATGAGTAATAAAATGAGTAATAAATTTAATAAAAAAATAAATAGTGGATGAGTAAATGAGTAATAAAAATGTACAAATAATAAATTTTATTATTTCACCAATTTTTTACCCCATTTAATTCCAATGACTAAATATGCAGTCTCATAAAAATTATACAGGGTGTCCCATCATAGAAAAAATAATAAAAAAGGCAAAACAAAAGCTTTTATTTACAAAACGTGCTCAATATGTCCACCATTGTTTGTTCCGTATCCCATTCACAAAATTCCATCCCCCAGTCGGGATCATCTTCGCTTAATTTCTGTAGGATCTGAAGTTTATATGGATGCCATTTGTGAGCCTGAAGAATACGATGGATGCTACTTTTCGACACTCCTGTCTCGGCGGACAATCGCCGAATGAGCCAGGATAGCAGTCGCTGTATCATCGTCAGTGGACCTCCTAGAAGGTCCACTGCGTGGTTTATCTTCTATGGATCCTGTTTCCTTAAACTTTGCAACAAGTCTGCTAACACAACTCTGTGTTATTGGCTCGCGGTTTGGAAGCAGTCTGTTAAATTCAGCAGCGGCCTCTCTTTGACTCCGATTTCCTATGAGTAGAATTATCTGGATTCGTTCTTCCTTGCTCACAGACATTATGGCCTGTAGAAAGAGAAAAAGATGAATTATGGTTTGTAGAAATAGAAAAATATGAATTTCTCCTATGATGCCGGACTTATGGGACACTCTGTATATTTATAATAACTGAGATAGACTAATATAATTTTGTGACCTTCAAACGCACACATTTACATTAACAATGAAAAACTTCAGCTGTTGTAAATGTTGGTAAACTCTCCTTTAAAAGTAATTTTTTTATCAATGTAATTACATTTACTCAGTAAAAATATTTGTTTTCGGCTGTGAAATACGTATATCGAAATTTTGTGTAAATAAAACTTTATATATTCTTTGTTTTAAAATAAAAATAAGTAAATTAGATTACTGCAAATATATTACGTTTATTTCTTTAATAATAATTATGGATCAGTCTTACCAGCGTCTGTATCGCCCTGTGGGTAACACCGTTTCTTTATGGGCAAAGTGAAGGTCGCGGGTTTGATTAACAGTGTCTCATGCTAGTTAATAACGAATAACTTCCCTTCCCCACTGACTTCCTCAGTCTGGCTTGTGTTTTGTCAGCTTCTGACACTCTTCACTCATTTTTATAATTATTAACCAGAAAACAATGGACAACGTGGGTTCGAATCCTGCGGCTCAGATGAACCTGTCTTGTTTTTAAAAATGAAATAAAGTTGCACACAAACAAATAAACATGTAAAAAAGAATAAAAAAGAAGAGATTACACTAACTAATAATAATAATAATGATAATAATAATGATAGTAATGATCCGTCAGGGGCCAGGAAGTGGCATAGCGGTCAGGCCAGACAAACACGGCCCGTTGCGCTTACTCCTACATCATTATTACTGTAACTAAGATCATCGGGAGTCGAATCCATGGCCTCAGTATCTTTACTTTGCTTACTGGGAAACGGTGTTACCCAATGTTAAACGGATGCTAGCATTATACTAAGTAGATAAATAAATAAATAAATGTCTGGCTTTTATCACCATTCATCTATCTACAATAGTGAGTGTTTTATTCAGCATCGATAGATAGATTAAACGCGGCTCTCTTATCAGTGGTGAATTATGTTATAGAGATAATGAACCATGACTTTTTACAGTTTTATGCAGTTGTGAGCAATTACGGTACTAAAACGTAGTGCGAGAGATAACCATTACATAATCGTAACATGACGTCCACCTTACATCCACCTTACATTTAAATAAATGATTTTTCTGTGTCCTAATTTTACAATTGCAATCAATAAATTTTCACTGTATGACTGGCCTTTCGTTCATACTACTACTAATACTAATACTAATAATAATAATCTACAGAAGCTAAGGCTAACAAAGACCCTAAGATCCACTCTAAGGTTAGCCCGAGAGAAAGAAGAGAGTAGGCGGTTAAAAAAAGAGAATAGAGAGTTAAAAGAGAACAAGGGATTAAGTAGCAAAACCTATCATTCGTGGGTTAACATTCATTCAGAAAAAGAGAGAGAAAGACTCACCATCATCATCCGTCGGCCACTGCCGACAAGTCGGAAAAATAGTCGAAGAGAATAGGAAAGGGGTGAAATATGAAAAGAAGTAAAATAAGAACGCTTACAAACCATGCAAACACATTCTTAACTCAAAGAAATACTGTCATACCATGCAAACTACAGACATGCAATTAAAGAAAGGATGAGGGAAAAAAAGTATGAAGATTCTAACAAAAAGAGGGTTAGTTTACCCTACGAGATACATCCATGTTCGTGTTAGTCTAATTTTTTTTTTTTTTTTTTTTTTTTTTAATATAAATTTAACGCTGGCATATCACATGCTGGTATTTCGCAAGCTGGCATCAATCGTCAACAAACTCAAACCTCGAATATCATCTCCAGAGCTCCAGTTGCTAATTGTTTTATTATTTTAAACAACGTTAATACTTTTAAATGCCTATCTAAACAGTTTTAAACATATTAATGATGGTAGAGTTCACGACAGACGCGGGAAGATTATTCCATTTACCAATTACTTTAAACGTAAAAAGTTTTTAGCGATGTTAGTAATAAAACGCCTACCACGTAATTTAAATCCGTTATTACGAGTATTGCTATTATCGAAAATGAACAATGTCAAAATTTAGGTTATCGATTTTATTAACGATTTTGAAAACCTCAATAAGCTCCCCCGTCAATCTCCTAGTCTCGAGTGAATGCAAGTCTAACTCTTTAATCCTATCTTTGTAAGACTTGTTGCGTAGGACGGAACTAGTTTCGTGGCACGTCGCTGAACTCTTTCCAACCTATCAATATCCTCACGCAAATATGGGCACCAAAACTGAAAGGCATATTCTAAGTGAGGCCTGACTAGAGACTTGTAAAGGGGCAGTATAATATTCTTCGATTTAAATTCGAAATTACGCGGTATGAAGCTTAACATCCTATTAGCTTTTGCGCAAGACTCTAGGCACTGGTTACTAACTTTTAAATCCTTAGATACGCATACGCCTAAATCTACTTCCTCGTCGACGCTCGCTAACTGTCTATCGTCCATCGTGTACGTGTAATTATTGTTACGAGAATCTATATGCAAAACTTTACCTTTGTCTACGTTAAATTGCATCTGCCACTTATCCGTCCACTCCATAATCCTATTTACATCGTCTTGGAGCCGATTTCTATCTTCCACGTTAACAACTTCACCGCCTAATTTAGTATCTTCCGCGAATTTTGACACGTTACTGGTCAAGCCTACATCTATGTCATTAATGTAGATTACGAATAGCAATGGGCCTAACACTGAACCCTGTGGGACACCGCTACCTACATCCAACCACCCCGATTCCCTACCATTAACAACGACCCTCTGTTTCCTAGCACGAAGCCATTGCTCTAACCAGTTAGCTACCTGACCGCGTATACTGTGCCCTTTAACCTTCGCAATTAATCTGATCAATGAAAGAAAGCCACCCCAGCCTTCTTTAGTTAGCTTTATAAGGCTAACTAGCGAAAATATAACGCCCTAACCTAAACAGTCGTCAGGGCGTACAGTTGACCTAACGACTGGTTAGGTTAGGTCGTGATATTTTCGTTAGTTAGCCTTATAAACCTAACTAAAGAAGCCTGGGGGCGGCTCTCTTTCATTCATCCAATTAATCTTCTCTGCGAAACTGTATCGAACGCCTTTTTAAAGTCTAAATAAATAACGTCAGCCGCTCTATGCCTATCGTACTCGCGCACTATTTATTTATAAAACTCCAACAAATTAGTTAAACAAGATTTATGGCGTCGAAACCCATGCTGACTACTATTAATCAAATCGCGACTAAGTGATCGACGATACGATCCCTAACTACGGATTCCAAAAGTTTACCGACAATTGACGTTAAGCTAATAGGCCTATAATTGCTAACTACTATGCGGTCGTCTTTTTTTGAAAATGGGCGTAACATTAGCTAATTTGGAGTCTTCAGGAAAAATCCCCACTTTCAGTGACTTATCAAAAATTTTTGTTAAGAGGCCTACGATAACGTTTTTCAAATCTTTCAAATGTCCAGGATAAAGCGCGTCTGGGCCTGGAGCCTTGCTATCTTTTAGCTTATCGATATAATGCCCAATCTCACCCTCATAAACAGTTATTTCATTCAAAATAGTCTCGCTACTAAATGGAACGATATCATACACATCGGGGACATTATTTACGTTTTCTACGGTAAAAACTATACTATCCGATTATTATTAAAGTTACCAAGAAGTGTGTAAAATCTAGTATCGGTATCGTGTGGTTGAACAGGAGGTCTGTAAACAACAACGAAATTAAAACTAATACTACGCGCCCTAACTTCAACGCATATCGCATTAATTGCTGCCGGAAATTCTATCTTAACCTCGATAGCCCTAAGGGAATTACGAATGTACAACAAAACGCTGCCACCAATCCTATGTAACCTATCATTAGTGAAAAGATTAAAACCCGCTATATCAAGTTCCCCCAACAAGTCCCAAGTCACGGTATTTAACCACGCTTCGGTTATAGCAACTATATTGTAGTTGCCGGAATAAATTATCGCCTTAAATTCGTTCAATTTATTTCTAATACTACGCGTGTTAAAATAAAAGACGTTTAAATTATTTTTACCACGGATCGGGTTTTAAACTATTTTTCACGTCGGGCCGGCGTTTCCCAAACCCACAACGTTTAAAGAGGGCTTCGACCTATACAGCTTTAGGACGTTCTCATCGATTAACCTACCTAGCCTAGCATTCCCTATTTCATTGAAATGCACCCCTATCTTTTATAAAAAGGCTAGGATCACTAAATTCTGACCACAGCTTTAAGAAGGGTACATTTTCCTCAGCACAAATCTCTTCTAGTTTTGTATTAAAAGATATTGTTTTTGACGTAATCCTAAGACCCAAACCGTGCCTAGGGGTAATAGCTAGAAATAAAGACCTCTCTGACCTTGCGTTCAAGGACCTATTTAACCCCCTATATCTCTCCAAAAGTTCAGGCACTCTCGTATCGTGCCTATACGAGTCGTTGCCCCCTATCATCGTCACCAACATCGAGTGACGGGAGCAACATCAATCCTATCTACTTCGTCTCTAAGCCGGTCAACCCTGGGCCCTGGTAGACAGATCCTCCTCCTCTTGGTTGGATGCCGTTCAACGAACTCCTTATCCATATGACGCACTGAGGAGTCTCTAATTAAAATAGTTTCCCCCTCCTCGTTCATATCCCTATCCAATTGGGCGAGAGGTTTCGAAACCTCGATAGGGGGAATTCCTATCACCTCACGTACGTGACCTAGCTCCACCCTTAACTACTATAAATCCCTCTCCGTCTACTAATCTCGGGCCAACCTTAACCCCTTCCTCAACTCTATCAACCTTCCCGATAAGCTACCTATACTAGAAACTATGTTCCTCACCTCACCCTTCAAATTACTAACGTCTTCAACGTTAGTATAGGTCCGGCCTTCGTCAACTGTAACCCTATCCCTGCCCTCATCAAGCGTTGCAAGTCTTTCCGTCACGTCGCGTACACTACGTTTTATATCAACTATCTCCTCCCTTAAATCACAAAAGAAACAAACCGATCTCTCGGTAATCGCCGTAGGACCGCCGTTGTAATCCTTAAAATCAGTATACCACCGATTAACCCAACACCTAGCACACGACGCTTTCTGCGACGGCATCGCGCAAGCTAATGTAGTTAACGTTTATAACCGTCACAAGTTTAAGTTAAATTAAGCCGGCACGCTATGAAAACTTCTAAATTGCTAAAAACCACTAATATTCAGTTACTTAATTATAACAATGTGAATATAAACGCAAGTATATAAAATTCAGAACTTTCTAAAAGTAAATTTATTTGCAATATCCAAAAGTAGAAACAATATCAGAGAACACAGGGAATGCTTCCGCTCAGCAAGGAGTTTGGTTGACGATGATGATAATGATAATAATAATAATAATAATGACAAATTAATGTGAGCTGATAATTTTTTTTATAATAATAAAGAAGAGAATTGAAGATATCTTTTAAAAATTTGGGCGCAAAAGACTTAAATATATTCTAAATTCCATTCTCTTCTTTGTGAAAACGCCAAACAATTTTTCAGAGGCGGGAAGTATTGAAACAAATTCAAGCAGAAGTTTATGCTAAAATGTGAAACAGCGAAAAACCAAGGAGAAAACTTTTCAGGAAGAAAACACACGAAGGATGAAGTGATAAAAATGCAGACATTCTCAGTTATGAAAGCGGAAATATAAATCCCAATTTGTATATCTCAAGGAAGTATAGAACGACTCAATCGAGCGAGAATATTGTAAGGAAACAAACAGTGTGTGTATATATATTTTTTTTTTTAAATGTATCAGTAAAATTTATTTCTATTATTAATATAAAGTTTAGAATCCTTTTTTCTTTAGAATTTTACAGTAATCTTAAATTGGATGTATTCGGAGTGGCGCAACTGTAAAGTAAAATAAAGAAAAATGAGGTTTCAGCGCAATCTCAATAGCCATAGTTATCCATTTGTAATTTTTCTATCTATATTTTATCTAATTATTTATTTATGCATGTATAAAATAATTAATATCCGTTGTAATGATGTAATGTGTATATATAGTTGTGATATACTAAATAAACATTCATTCTTTTACATTTCTAAAGCGAAAGAGAAGGTATTAAGGAGGGAAAAATGATGGTAAATTTATTAGAAATAAATATCATGGAACTTTGGTAAAAGTGGAGTGCAAAAATCTATTCTCCTTTGGCCTCTATTGCTTTCACTTCCGGTTTTGAGTCAATAAGTAATCCTCTTCTTAAACTCTTAAAAATACTTTTACATTTAAGTGAGGTATTAAAAACATTAAAACTCGTTTAAGTGATTTTCACTACAAATGATCTCCGACATCTGAATAATACGAATATTAATTGTAATCTTCGCTCATTTAATTACGATGCATTTCAGACTGGTGATTCATATACTGTATGAATCCCGAATGATGTCGAGGATAATATTCTTCACATTCCAATTTCCTCACCAATGGGATGAAAAAAATAGATCCACTTATGTGTATTGCGTTGGTGGGCGTGCAGCTGGAAGTTGGGGTTCCTTCTCGTCTTTCATTAGACCTAGTTCAAAGGAAGAAGAGGAAGATGATCGAAGATCTTAAATAAAAAGATTGTAATTTTTTTTCCATCAAGTGGAGAAAGACGTCAAATTAGATGCAAACTTTAAGAACATGTTTAACAGTCAAAATTGAAAAAGACACTCGTTATCAAGGCTTCTTCGTTAACATGGTTTCAAAACACCGACATAATTCTGAAACTTTGGGATTTTATTTCGAGAAATAAACGTAATAATCATTCAAGAGGGTCAGAAATTGCTACAGTGCTCAGGCCAGCAAATCGGTCCATTGCACTAATTTATGTATTATTATTATTACCAGCATCATCTAGAGACGAACCCTGGAGCGAAGTATCTTCCCTTCGCTTATATGGAATCGGCGTTACCCACTGAACTACTGAGGCTGGCGAAGATGATGAAAAGAGCACTTCCTTCTGTATCTGCAGCTTCCATATCTTGTATAAGTTCTGTAGATCGTTAACTGATGGAATTTACATTTGTCTCTGAATCTTCAGTAACCATTTTTTAGAGAAACATTTTTTTGGGTAATTTTTGTATTAAACAAAAGCTCATATTTGAATTATTTACAAATAATTGATTTTTTGTGTTGAATTTTATTTTTTTTTATAATTTTGGAAAAGTAATTAATTAATCTAAATAATTTTAAAATATTAAACGAATTATATTTATTTTGGAATTATTCCTGTTCAAATTTACCACATCTCTGAAATTCTATATTTATATTAAAATTTATTTATTTAACCCTAACTCTTAACTGCAACTATGTATTCGCTTATACATATTATATACAGAAATAAATATCTGAATTTTTATACTTTTACCAGATCGCTACGCCACCCGGACTTAAGGATGGGGCTGGCAAATTGAGTATTTATAGTTCTACTCCACATAACAATTATATTAAATTATTTTAGGTCAAACATTTTATATTTCCATTTAAAAGAAGAAAAGAAGACAATAAAAATTCTTCTTCTTCAAACTAAACGACTAATATTAGCTCTCTATGGATGAAATTTTTCTGCAAAGTCACGTTATGAACGTTTTTGCTTAAAATTTTAACATTTCGTAGCAGTCATCCGTAGAAGGTTAAATTAATATATATGAAAACTATTAATTAATCAAAGAAGCGTTTTTTCTATTAATATTCTGTGCAATTTTTTCTTGAATATTTTTTTAAGGTGAACAAATTTATATTAAATTAAATAACTAAATTATTTTTTATTCCAAGATTGTATTTTGCCTAGTACAACTAAAATATGTTATTTTAAGCAAATAAACTTTAATCATCTATCTATCTATCTATCTATCTATCTGCCTGTCTATCTATGTATATGTATAAGTATATTCAGTAGCTTTCTCTATTCTGACAACCCATTAAAAATCTTTATAATTTCCTCGCTTTTAAATTTGGTATCTACATAAAATTAACAGGCATCACAACCATTTCGACTTTTAAACTCAAGAGAATTATTTATACTCTTTGAAAGTTAAATTTAAAAACAAAGCTATCAATTTTTGAATAACCAAACTATTTGACAACCAACCCGGAATGGTTAATTCATTTTCATGATTGCGCAAAACATTTCACAAGTTTATTACCAGAAAATTAAGTATAGTTAGTGGAATAAACATATTAACTAAATAATAAATAAGTAAATTTTACAAACATGGCAAATAGAAGAATCAACAACAACAACAAGCGCCTCCCCCCATTCACTCATCTCCTCTGTCAAAGGTTTGAGGAATTCAATGCGAGTAAACGGTGGGAATGACAGACGTTTACCGTTGAAAATAAACAATTAGCTTTATATATGGAATCGTATCTGTCTTTTATGCTAAACTGAATGGCAGAAAAGGATGGAAGAATAAACAAATTAGAAGAAGAAAACAAAGAACTAAAACAGCGTATAAACGCTTTTAATGAGATCCTCACCAGAAGACGGTCTGCAGAACCAGGGGATAGAAAACGAAAAATTAAACAGCGATCTTAAATGGAACCAAGCAAATACTATACTTTATCAGGGGACCCGGAATCCCTCAAGGATCCTCGCGTGAAAACCAAAGAAATCGTCAGAGACGCCATTAAAGAAAAACTTCGTATAAATATCCCTCAAAATGTCATTACGGTGGCACATCGAGTTGGTAAAATTATTAACGACACTAACGAGAGAATTACAAAATTCAAACTGAATGATCTTTGGATGTTAGAAATACAGTGGTAAAAATAAAAATAAACCTAATTATTGATGAATCACTCTGTGAATACAAAAAAGAAATTTGACAAATTATTAAAACAAAAAAGAAAAATTTATTTATTCCTGTTATGTACGAAACAGTATAATTTATATCTGTTAAGTCCCAGGAAGGATAAAGAGTGTCGATTCATACTCAACATGATTTCGACACCATTCGGAAGCATCGACAAATAGATGCTATCCTTACTCATATACATAATAATAACAAAAGAAAACAATAATAAATCATAAATTTATTCTGTCTTGAAATTTTATAATTCTATAATCCTCATAATCTTCAAATTTTGTAATTTTGTCATTCAGATTTTATAATTGTACATTTTTTAAGTTTTTATAATTTTATAAATTTGTGACGTTTCAACTCTTCAGTCTCATTGTCGATATACATATAATATTACGTTCTTACTTTGCAACAATCGATATTTTAATATATATATATATACATATATATATGTTATATTATTTCCCTCAAGGTCCCTCCAGTTCAAGTTCACGAACCTCAAGTTCAAGTTCACGAAGAACTTATTATTCCCTTAAGTCTAACTACGCCTCCTTAGTACAAAGAGTTTAATTCCATACAATCGGCGTACATTGCATATTCTTATTAGATATCGGCCATAGATACATTCCTAAGAAAAGAGAACATCATAGTTCTCCCCGTTACGCCCTCATTAGTAAATAAATGAAGGACCCCGCCTTCTCGAAGTAAAAGTCACACCCTAGCAAAACAAAGGGTTTGGATTATTTTGAGAATTGCATTATTCATTCAGTGCTTCCTTCCAAAGTAGAAGTCATACGATCGTGATGTACTCGCAATGTGCGGATGACGTCGCCAACTTCGGATTTTTATAATATATAAGAAGGGATTCCACCTCCTTGGGGTAGAGATTCAAATAAACCGAGTTAGACGCTAGTATCCGGATTAAAGCAGAGAAAGTAATCCGCAAAGGACTCAGACGGGATTAAGAGGTCTTGGGCTTAATTAGACGGCGGTAAGGAGTCCGTGTCTAACGACTCGGAGAAACTTAGTCTATAAAACTAGAATTAAGGACCTTATAAATTCAAAGTCGCCACAGACGACTTAGTACTTGTGTCAAAAAGAGACCAGGATCTTAATAAATCTAGGATTGGAATTTAAAAGTTGCACTTAGTGGTTAGGATAAAGAAAATTAAGAATAAAATTTTTTTTTAATTATATTTATAATGAAAGCTATGTTACTAATTAAATGCGTATAACAAAAGGATATGTAATTAAACTGCACGGAAATTAACTTAAATGAATAGCTAAAGTGACTAAATGCATTTGACTAAACATAAATGACTAAAAGAAATGATGAATGACGATATATAAATAGGTGCAGGAAAGCTTATTGCTCAAGTTAATAAATAAATCAGAAGTAGAGGCTAGAAAACCCCAAAATGGAATCTGGTGGATGCTGAGATGCAGACGACAGACTCCAAGTGTATTTCTCTTATCAGTGAATTATTTACAAAATAATCTGTTTTCTTTGCCGATGTGGTATTGGAGAGTACCAGCATTCAGAAAGAGCCTTATAATAAGAATATAATGAGAATTATGAATGCAAGTTGTACTGAAAATTGAGCAAGACACATTTACATGACACAATTAATTAAAGCAAAAAAAAAAGAATCATCACAATAGTATAAATATCAAAACATCACAAATTCTAAACAATAAAATAAAGAATAACAAAAGTTACAAGAGAAGTCGGGCTGTACTCACCAGAAGGTAATTTATCTCAAACAGAAGTGAGGTTAGAGACGACTTGTCAGACAAATAACCTGTCGCTTCTTCGGAAACGAACGTATGAACACATACACACTGATCGTTTAGAAAGGGTCAATGTGGGGGTAGAATTATGTTGCAAATTTATAGTCTTAAGTTATTTTAGCTTTAATAGCTTTAATAAACTGGGCATTTAAGATGAACTGATAAGGATTAATTCTGGCCAAGAAGTGTATCTTCTTGACAACTTGCTTAAATTGATTTCAACATTGAAAGCACTATAAATTCAAGTAAAGTTGAATATCTGCCGACGAGTTTTCTTGTCCCTAACGAGCCCTTAATTATCGCACTCTACTGAGCACACATGAGGAGGTAAGATATAGCGACGACTTCTTCAGGTCATCATCATCGAGAGTACGATCTGTTATACGGAACACAACACAGAAGAGTATAATATATTATATATATATATACTGGATATACACCTCCGTGGTGTAGTGGTTACCGAACTTCGAATCTATCGGCCTCGGGATCGAGACCTATTGACGGTAGGCGGCGCGCAGTAAAACCCATTTGTTCATCCTTCCCCGCAATAAAAATTGGTTAGTAGATAAATGGATACTCTGGGGAGCCTAGTGGTTAAGACGCTGGGCTGTTGGTGGGGCGTGGTTCGGTTTCCACGTTAAACTGTAGGTCTAAGGTGAAGTGAAAAGCTTGAGCTTCGTCACAATGAACAATTCGGGCATTAGGAAAATCAAGGATATATATAAACTGTATATATATATATATATATATATATATATATATATATGGTGAGAGAGAGAGAGAGTAAGAGAGTGGTCCAAAAGTCCCTCTCTCTCTTCCTGAAATAATATTTCTATTTTATTTTCTACAGGCCATAAATGATGAATGTACAAGAACGTACGATGGTAGTAACACTACGTATCCAAGTAAAGAAGTGCAAAGAAATTCGAGAAAAATTCGAAAGGAGATTTTACAAACCAGGACCGACAGACAAAGCAATTCGAGAACTGGTCAATAAATTTAAATTAACAGGATCTGTTCATGATGAGGCAAGATCTGGACGTCCAGCTACCTCTCAAGAATATGTCGAATTAGTAAGAGATGCCTTTCAAACAAATTCTAGAATGTCACCTTGCACAACATCACGTAGACTGAACATACCAAAAACACTTCTTCTAAGGATTTTAAAATGAACATTATAAAAAAAGTTACCATATTCAAGTGCTACATAAGTTACACAAAGAGGATTATCCAAGACGAGTCGCCATGTGCACAGAATTGATTATAAAAAATTAATTCCGAAAACTTATTAAACCACATTTTCTTCAACGATAAGGTGACATTCCACACATGCGGGAAGGTTAATCGACATAATTGCCGTATCTAGGCTAGTGGAAAAGCAACCGAGTTCCAAGAATGGGAGAGAGATTCTTCTGAAGTTAATGTCTGGTTGGGTATGATAAGATCGAAGATTTGCGGACCTTTTTCTGTTGCAGAAGCTACAGTAATAGGACCAATTTATCTTGATATGATGCAGCAGTTTCTTGAACTCTAACTTCGTTTAGATGGCATTTTCAGCACTGTTGTCTTTCAACAAAATGGAGCTCCATGTCACTAAACGTCCGCTTTAGAAATAGCCACATGACCCTAATATATATATATATATATATATATATATATATATATATATATATATATAGTTCTTCCCCAATTAATGCATGGAAATTCACTTTGTTTGTTTTGGACTTATAGCGAACCGCGTCTAATCCTCAAATTTTTTAATGATTTGAGACAGGTGCGGGAAACCCGCATGACCTTTATAAACGAATGATTTACCTGCCTCGTCTCTCTCTCTCTCTCTCTCTCTCTCTCTCTCCCTCTCTCCCTCCCTCTCTCTCTCTCTATCTTATACAAAAAAGTAAAAAGTAGATCAACGGCAATGCATCTACAAAATATGATGGGAGTCGAACCGCGACCACAAGTCTTCATAGGAAAACGGTGTTACCAGATATCATTATTGAAAGTATGCCACCATCTAGAATATTATTTACCAGATACAGCGGTAGTCGAACCCCCAACCACAAACCTTTTTATTCAATATAATTAAGTTTTATTACTAACAATAGAATAATAAACAATAACTCTAACATTCTGGTTATTTAGCTGAATTATTTGGAAATAAATTCATTTATTCGAAAATATATAAGAAATAAATCATAATGGTCTGAATTAAAACCACACAAATTAATGTTTATATGTATATATATATATATATATATATATATATATATATATATATATATATACACACATATATATATATATATATATATATATATATATCACCACACAATATATCCTTTTCGCTACATTCTCCAATATAACGATGGTTATTTACAACTAGGATGGTTTATTAATCTCATTATTAGATTATTCACCACTACGATGGAGAGCAGTCTTAAAGTGTAATACGGTTTTGGGCTTTTTATAAATATTTTAATTACACATCTACACATTATATATATATATTACTCGATAAAGTAATTCGAGGTTAAAATGAAAACATTTCCCTCCGTTATGAAGACACTCTTGGCCAGAGACGGATAAAGGATGAAATGGGACGCGAAAGAAAAGGGACTAATTTGAGAATTTCATTCTTGGTAATTAGAAGGGGTGTATATATACATTACTGGAATAGATGTTACTCCCATATATACAGTGTGTATATATGTATATATATGTATACACTCATCAACATTGACATCCCACCACATAATTCACCTCAGGTGCCAGCCAATTAATCCACAGTTACACAATCTGGCCTCTCTTACTAATGTAATCTTAGGAGGAGACTTTAACGGTAAAGAGACTAGTTCGTACCTGCACAACCAAAGCAACACCAGAGGCGCCAACATAGCCACACAACGAAACAGCCTCTCTATTCTTAACAATATACAGGGTGGGCCGTAAGTTTCCATACATAGGAAAAATAAACATTTTTTTATGGACAACCATTTTTATTTATATAATATGCTCTACATGGTTGCCATTGTTTTGAAAACACATTTCAATACGTGTTCCCCACTGTTGATGAACACGCATTAGCACAGTTGACGTTATGCTTGTAATGGCGTTGGTGATACGTTCCTTTAGATGATTTATGTCTCGTATCTTTTCCTGATACACCATGGCCTTCAAGTGCCCCAAAGATAGAAATCAAGGGGGTGAGATCTGGAGATCTGGGAGGCCACTCCACAGGACCACGCCGACCAATCCAAGCATCCGGAAACTGCTGATCCAAATACCGACGCACGTGAAGACCATAATGAGGTGGAGCTCCATCTTGCTGGAAGTAAACTGGGAAGTTACCTTCCTCGTTTAGCAGGGATGGGAAAATCTCTTCTTGCAACATGTTAAGATACCTTTCGGCATTAAGATTTCCACTGACAAAAATTGGTCCAATAATTCTGTCACCCCATATCCCGGCCCACACCATCACTTTACCGGCACCTTGCATCTTCGTCGGACTCAGCCAGTTAGGGTTAGCATTACTCCAATAACGTATGTTTTGCCGATTAACCTCGCCATTGACGTAAAAATTTGCTTCATCAGTAAACAAGATCTTACAACGCATATTCTTAGGGTATCTGAAACATAAAAACAAACGTTTAAATTTTCCTATGTTTGGAAACTTACGGCCCACCCTGTAGAAGAAAATATACACATACCACATCAAGCAGAATAATCAAACTCCTCCCCAGACATAACGTTCTTTTCCCCTCACTAGCAACACATATACACTGGAGAACAGAAAAACAACTGGCATCAGACCACCTGCTCTTCACCATTACAACACATTCTACACTCTGCCCCAACAGCCTTAGGCACACTTACAGAAATTACAAGAAAGCTGATTGGGAACAGTTCAAAATACAGACTGAGGAATAATTCACCACATTAAACAGCACACCCATCATAAACATCAATACAACACTCAAGACATTTAATCAGATCATCAATAATGCAAACAAATACATACCCAAGCAAATATAAGAAAGCTGATTGGGAACAGTTCAAAATACAGACTGAGGAACAATTCACCACATTAAACAGCACACCCATCATAAACATCAATACAACACTCAAGACATTTAATCAGATCATCAATAATGCAAACAAATACATACATACATGCAAACAAATACAACTCAAATTACACTAGAGAAATAACTCACCTCATAAGGCAACGTAACAACCTCAAACATAACACACAAACACCACACACAGAAGCCATAAAACAGCAGATACAACAGCTCAGCAAAGAAATAAACAACAAACTCAAAGAAAAACAAATAGAAACACTTAGGAAATTGAATTCATAACAACACTAAACAACTCCACAGATACATCCAGGCTATACAAGACTATAAACAGCATTACCCACTCTAACAGCAGCATTCACACCTCACACGCGGCTATCTGTCGCAGCCAAAATAATATCTCAACATATACACAATAAGCTAACATTCTAGTTAATCACTACGCAAAGATAAGTCACTTAAACAGAGACAACAACCAGAAACACGCAGACAGACAAATAGCCAGACACAAGAAAACCTGCAGACTCGACACAACCATTACAACCTTCAATACAGACCAGACCACGAAGACCATCAAAAACATTAAGAATTCGAAGGCTACTTGACCTGAAAACATATCTAACATACACCTTAAACACTTGGGCCCACAGGGAATACTAGCTCTCACAAACATCAGCACATATTCATACCAACACTGTGTTATTCCTGACATATAGAAACAATGTAAAATTATTACACGACTCAAACCAAACAAAAATCCAACAGAACCAGCTTCCTGTCGACCAATTACTTTACTATGTACACCTTCCAAAGTAACAGAAAGACTAATCTTACAAATCACCAACCCGCACAGGCCACTATCGCCTACTCAACATGGATTCAGACGTCACCACTCAACCACGACATTATTCACTAATCTCACGCAGCACATCATGGATGGCATCAACTCCAGACGACCAATTCAACGTAACTATTAACAACAATAGACATTAGTAAAGCATTTGATGCTATCCCACGCTTCCCTCTCATAAACAAAATACTTAACACAAACATGCAAAATAACACCAAACGATGGCTGAGCAACTATCTTTCAGGAAGATACTCACATGTCACATTTAATGGCAAGTCATCCAAAAACAAGCTTTTTCCGAACGGGGTCCCTCAAGGCTCTGTTCTCTCACCAACACTGTTCAACTTACAGTATACATGCATGACCTTTCAACACCCATAGATAACAAGCTTTCCTTATCATCATATGCAAATGACATCACTCTAACATCCACCCACAACAACATCGACACCGCTACAAATAACCTACAAACATACATAAACAGTATACAAGACTGGCTCACACACAATAGACTCAAAGTAGCGCCCACAAAATCAACCATCACCTTGTTTACAAGCAACACAAAAGAACACCAGATAACTCCAGAGCTCACATTAAACAACACAAACATTCCACATACTCACAGGACCAAAATACTTGGGGTCACATACAACACATCATTATCTTTTGCAAACACATTCAGGACATTAAAAACAAATGTACGTCAAGACTTAACACGCTTAGGGTACTAACAGGCACAAACTTTGGACACCAGCAGGAAACAACATCACTCATATACAAACAATATATTCACTCAGTTATGGACTATGCTAGCCCATGCTGGGCTCCCTTTATCTCAAACACACATATAAACAACTTACAGACAATACGAAACAACGCGCTTCGTATCATTACAGGATGTACTCAAACAACGCCAATAGAACACCTGCACACAGAAACAAAAATACTGAAAGTTAAGGAACATTTAAACATGAGGGAAACACAATTCATCGCAACAGCGACAACTAACCCACAACACCCTTGCCACTACATGTACAATCATGCACCAACACCTCGCACCATTAAGGTAACACCAGAGAGACATTATAACCAAATACTCCATTCCATACCACGCCCCACAGAAGTCACACAGTACAGAAAACACATACACACACACCTAACCCACAAAGCACTGACACGACTCGGTCCGAATGCGGTCCTAGTTGTGAAGCCGCCACCCATTGACAGGTCAGAGACCAGCCTGAGCAGATCGGATCGAGTTAACTTAGCACAATTCCGATGTGGACATCACCCCAACTTACGGACATATAAATACAGATTAGACAACTCCACAGACGACACCTGCCACCTGTGCGTGGACACACCACAAACAATTGAACACATTATGACAGACTGTACCGCTCTAGCACAACAACGAACACAACACAACATCACTAGTGCGCTGAACCTCTGGTCCACCGGTAAGGGCGATCGGTTGCCTGCGTGCCTTCGGCTTGATCGGTAAGGTTGGGCTGATCGGTTAACCAACAACAACAACCTTTGAAGTGCGGAGGAATTCCTACACCAAAGTGAACTCATTAAATTTATATAAATATATAAATAAAAGCTTATAAAGGTATTCCACACATTATTGTTGTTTCAATATCTCTTGCTCTGCCCCTTTTTTAACAGAACTCATATAGTTCATCAATATATACTGTTCGTATTAGTCATGTAGGTCAAACAATTATTTAATTCTAACTCCACAAATTGAAACACTGAATGGCCCTGAATTATTGTGAAGGTCCACTATTTATTCTATTTAATTTGGCCCTTTAGGCTTTACCGGATCATATGAACTATAGTCTGCCAATAAAACTTTTCAGTTTCATTCATTCTCTCTCTCCCTCCCTCTCTATCCGTCCTGCGCATGCACAGAGTCGACTATCGTAGAAATTTCGAAACGCCCACTTAGGTATCACTGCCCAATCAAGAAGTCAGCGAGCTTGTGATTGGTGTACAGCTATTCGTCACTCGAAATGGGGTAGCGCAGTCACATGTAAAATGGGGTATTTTCAGCTCAGCACCATCTTAGCTGATATTTTTACTATGAATAACCACGCATTAATAGCCGTCATGGACATTGCCAGTCAGTCAGAACTCTATTGTTTACCAGACTTATATGAAGTAGGAGATCTTGGATAAGTCTTACACGCACACACACACACACACACACATACGCACACACACACATACACACATACGCACACACACACACACACTCATATATATATACACACGAAAGAGTGATTTTATCTTCTCTTCCTTCAGGGCTGAAGCCACAGGGCTGATCTTCGCAGCCGCCGACCGGAACGAATTACTTTCAGCACAGGCCATTGCAGACATTTGTGATGCCCAAAAGATTGATCCAGCGAAAGGAACCACAACTGAAATGTGAGTACAAATAATTATTTATTACATATTAATTTAAAAACTAATTTTTGTAAAGTGATTTAATCTGATTGCCGTTCTCAGTCTATATATATATATATATATATATATATACACACATCATGTATCTTGCAGCTCAGTGAGTAATACGGTACTACATTATATTAATCAAGAATCCTTTGCAACTGTTAATTATTCTTAAAAAAATCCATAATTTGTTCATATTTTGACTCGTACCAAGAATGAATTACTGCAAATTTTAAAGGGAGGGATTTTTAGCGGTCCAGGGTTCGAGACCCAGTGATGGCAGGCGATGCGTAGTATCATGCAGCTCAGTGATTAATACGGTCCTACATTATATTAATCGAGAATCCTTTGCACCTGTTAATTATTCTTTAAAAAATCCATAATTTGTTCATATTTTGACTCGTACCAAGAATGAATTACTGCATATTTTAAAGGGAGGGATTTTTAGCGGTCCAGGGTTCGAGACCCAGTGATGGCAGGCGATACGTAGTATGTCCAGCTAGGATAAAAGTACTTCCGACTCCGTAAATTAAAGTAATTGTCAACTGTATTTAGACTAACTGCTCCGCAATTTCTCTTTTAAAAGTTTTTCGGCATTTTCTCTTAAAGAGGTTTCAAATTTCTACTTTTACGTATTTATTATATCATAATCCATAGGCCTGCAGACTTTCTTCAGAAAAATGTATGAACAGGCCAAAAATAATTTGAAAATTTGTCTACAACCGTAGACTTTTTTCCTTAAAGGACCGACGCGGAACTCGATCGTGTTATAGAAACTTTTTGTGATAGTTTTGAAGAAACTAAAATCGAGGACGAGAATTTGGGGACGGATGCACAAGTTTTACTGCACATTCAGCACAGCGATTGTGTGTGTTTGTGTGTCGGGGAAGAATAACTCATGTCTCTTCAACAATTTGTTAAATGATAGAGCCAAGAGGAATGTTTTATAAACTAGTACATCATAGCGCTTACTGCATACAACACAATTTTATGTAATATGTCGTTCAATATTTTTCATACATATAGGAGTGACATTGGCATAAATTTTTTATACATTATATATTTATATCCAACTTAAAAATAGTTACAGAAAAAGCATCCATTACCTTTTAAATAAGATACAGAGCATAAGACTCGTCATTAAACGCTACACAATCTAACATTGTTGGAAACATTTTACATTTTACACAATATTGTTGCAATTACTAAGTTACATTATATATATATATATATATATATATATATATATATATATTATGCGTAAACCTTCACATAATACACCAAGTGTGTACAAACGGGAACAGATTTTTTATCTGGCTGCAAACCAAAACGTCATTTTGCGTAGTGTCACACAGACACTCTTGTACTATATAAGCTCTTGTACTATAGCAAGTTTTGCTATAGTACCCCTGTAATTGGTAAGGACTCCAGCCAATTTGGAGAATGTGCAATTGCTCGAAAAATTTTACAATAATAACGTCATTCCAAGGATGAACCTCCAGTGAGTTAAAATAGTACATTCGGTCCCTATTTTTAAAATAGACAGCGATCCAATGAAGCCCTTCACCTCCGCTAACATCCGTATTTCGAATAATAGAGCCGCAATGTCTCGTAGCTGGAAACTTCAACGTTTTATTCTTCGCAAACACACCGATAAATTCGGAGCGTGTGAATCGGTCACTATTCATTACTCTCTGGAGTGTATTCGCATGCATATTAAAAGTCTATGACTATACCTCTAAACCTATCGATCTCTATTAGGGCTTGTAATTCGAGGTATACTAGTACACTAATAGGCGCGTCTAGAGGCTTGGCGAATTTCAATCTGACTGAGCTGTTTCCACTCCGCTGTGGACTTAAGTGCGTGTTTACCCTAGCAGATAAATACGGGGTGATGTCAATCGGATTAAAGGTTAACTTGCTCGACGAATTCCTTCTGTGTTACGCCAATTCCTACTCATTGCAAGTACCAGCAATATGTGCAAGATTACTATAAGCTCTCGACCAAAGCGGGAACACGGCTTCTTTTGAATAATCCGTTTCTAATGTTCCCACTAAGGCGACTCCATTGACGTATAGGGTTATATTTTTAAGACTGAACTGTTTAAAATTAAAGGCGTTCTTTTTATATTTTCCATTCACAGAAACGTGTTCCTGCATTCCAATTAATATCCGTTTAGGTAGAGCTCCCAAGGCGACGCTTTCTATCTGCTTCGATGCCAGCACTGCTGGCACCTTGTATAGTTTGATCTGTACTCTGTTAATTGGGTATTTTACTGTGGCGTGTAGTAAATTTTTTTCAATTTCTAGTTGTTTAGCAGAGCTTAATTTCACTCGGCGCACGCGGAGATATGTTTCCATAAAATGAATCACCACAGGCTTCGCGCTCTCTTCTTGGTCAGCCCTTAGATTTAAATAGATCTCAGGATTCGTACGAGTGAATTTTGTTTTTATATCGACCCCATTCACAAGCAGCTTCTCCTGGAATGTGAAATCTGTGTGCAGGCGTCCGAAGCATTCATATATCTTTTTTTTAGAATTTTTAAATTTGTCCTTTATACTGCTTTCGTCTTTAGCTTGATAATAACCCTCGACAGTTAAAAAGGTGTTCTTCGCTTCTTTTGAAAAGTTGAGGACATTTTCCAGATAGGCTCGTAGGTGATAGTACCCCGTTCCTGCCAAGATGTTAACCTGGTTTAAATACACATCAATCTGGTTTAATATAGAGTATAGAAAGTTTGTTTCTGGAAATACAACGTATTTGTCTTCGCACTCCGTTTCATCTGAATGTGCTATATATAGTTCAACGTACATGTGCACACAGCTTGGATTAAAAAAGTAAGGGCCTGAGCTGGGGATCACGAATTCTATAAGGGCATTCGGGGAGCTAATGGTGTTTAACGGATTAATTGTAATAAAGTCACCGTGCTCAATAGAAACTTGAGTTAGGGGCATGTCAAAGAGAGATAGCTCCAATTTACAACATTGTGAACGACACGGATGGATGAAACGGGCCATGACCAGTCAGAAATAGTGGTACCTCTCTCGGCAACTAGTAAACAGCTTGAGATTCATGAGAGCAATGTCCTTAGCTTATATCAGTTAAAAAAATTATCAACCATAGGTTTCAGTCGCTTAGAACACTTCTTTTTTTATGTCCTTTTACGTTTAACACCACGTACTGGTAACCCCTCCTTCTTCTTCTTCCGGAGAGGCCTCTTCTTCTTCCCACTACCACGCATTTTTCTCTGCAACTTTGATGATTTCGTCCCACGTGCACTTTAAGTGGGTTTTTAGAGCTTCTTTAGGCTTTGTCCCCGACATTATGTCTTGTACCGTGTTAAGACCTGATTGTAACGCTTTCCTTCCGAGATATCTGGCAACCCTCTTCAGCAAGGGGACAGCCGTACGCAGTATGGTTGAAAAAATGGATCCGAACCCACTCGCGCACTGGTATCTCACCCCTCGATAGACTGTGAAAAGCCTTCGGGGCATTACACCATAATGCGATGAAAATGCAGCTTCACTGTTAAGCTCCCGTCATCGAATGGAAAACTTTTTCCCTCAATCGTTCTTATATGTATTGAGATATTGGTTAATAGATTAGTTGCGACATTGACATAATGGGGCTTGTTATATGGAATGCTCAGGCTACTTCCTCTATGATTGGGGATGTGAGAGATGCGCAGTAGATCGCGCCTGGGTATCTCCGACAAACTGATGCTCCACGATATTACTGTACAGGGTGTCCCATAAGTCCGGCATCATAGGAAAAAATAATAAAAAAAGGTAAAACAAAAGCTTTTATTTACAGAACGTGCTCAATATGTCCACCATTGTTTTCAATACACAAATTCAGACGTGATACCCAGTCAGCAAGCACACGGTGAATGTTGTCAGGAGTAAGTAATGGTGTTACATGCCCCAATAATGCGCTGCCGCAAATGTTCATCACTCCTAATTTTCTCTGCGTATACCAGCGCTTTCAAGTGGCCCCAGAGATAAAAATCTAGTGGCGTGAGATCCGGGCTTCTAGCTGGCCATTCCACAGGCCCTCGACGTCCTATCCAATGACCAGGGAATTGTTGGTACAGGTATTCCCTTACTTGGGTGCTGTAATGTGCAGGAGCGCCGTCTTGCTGGAACCATGTTGGCAAATTTCCCTCTTCGTTCAAGACACTGGGAACTGCTTCTTCCTTGAGCATACGTAGGTAGGTGCCTCCAGTGACATGTTCATCGAAAAAGAGGGGGCCTACGATGCGATCCTTCCAAATGCCACACCATACCATCACCCGAGATGTACCTTGTTCCTTTGAAGAGGTATACCAGTGAGGGTTGTTTTGAGACCAGTAGCGGGTGTTCTGTCGATTTACCTCACCATTTCCAAAAAAAACAGCCTCGTCACTGAACAGAATGGTGGACGAGAAATTGGCATCCCGAGCATAAGAAAAATATAAATTATGGTTTGTAGAAATAGAAAAATATGAATTACTCCTGACGCCGGACTTATGGGACACTCTGTAAATGGAGCACCGACAATTCAGCGCAGGACAATTCAGCGCCGACAATTCAGCGCCGACAATTCAGCGCAAAGACAATTCAGAGCAAGACAATTCAGCGCCGACAATTCAGCGCAAGTCAGTACAGTTAAAAGTTTAGTTAAAAATAATAAAAATAAATCGCAATAAATAAAAATTGGGTCTGTATCGAAGGAGTGACATTTCAAAGGAGTGACATAAATACCGTAACGAAGGAGTGACATAACGAAGGAGTGACAAATCGGAGATAAAATTCAAAGGAGTATAATTATTAAAATTTTATTTAAAAAAACAAAATTTGTTAGAATTGTTAAAATTAAGATTTTATTTCAAAAACTAGAAACCTAACCTAACCTAACCTAACCTAACCTAACAGTTGCAAGCCTCTCTTCCCTCTGGATTTGTTCTTTCTTCTTCTTTGTTGGTATTTTCGCGCTGAATTGTCTTGCGCTGAATTGTCTTGCGCTGAATTGTCTTGCGCTGAATTGTCTTTGCGCTGAATTGTCGGCACTGAATTGTCGGCGCTGAATTGTCCTGCGCTGAATTGTCGGGTCACGCCCTGTAAATATAGCACATGTCTGGGGAAGGATAGGCATTGTCCAATTTCTCCAATTTCAGCTGATACATTAGGCTAGATAAGTCATGTTGTGCTTCGTGAAAGGTATCTGTTTGGAGGGCTGCTCCATATCGGCACTCGGTTATAATTTTGAGCAGTCCTTTGTCTTTAATATTTCTGTTAGCCTGTGATTTTAGTGTCAGAGTATGTGCAAGGGTATCTTTGTTCACGATTTCGTATACTAAATCAGACGTGCCATAATGACCTGGGCCTTGTGTTACTACTTTAGTGTAATACTGTGCCTTCCAACTCCGGGCGGCACGCATGGTCTCGTCCCGAGTTACACTTGCATATTCACATTCATCACGGTCTCTAAGAACCGTAAAAACGGATTCTTTTGTGTCAATACTTAAAAACTTGGTCGTCAATTGAATCTCGCATATTCCAACCTCATACGAATCACGACCCAATTCGATGGGACCGTGGAGTTCTGTTACAAAGTTGGCCAGAGTGTTGCCAGGATGTACAGACAGAGAAAAAGAGGACGGGAGTGTGACGTAGAAGTGGTTAGGCGCCATGTTGTGTACTATTTAAGCTTCATTATTGCATCAGCTTTTAAATAGGTGTTGAAGCTTTCTGGGTACCCTAGCCATTTCACCAGGTACATTTTTCTCTTTTCTGATCCTTTGCTGCCTAAAAATTTTTCCAATGTTAAGCACATTTTTTCTTAAATTAAATGTCACTTTCTGCAGCTCCTCGCCGTAAAAACCTCCTGCAATTTCTTCCCCATTCACATCTTCAACGTAATACAGCATTATCTCGTCTTTAGGTCTCATAGCCCTAAATTTAAAAATCTCACGTGTCCAACCTTGCTCAAATCCCTTCGCGAATTTATTACCCGAACGCCACAACCTTACATAATCATTGATTTTGAAACGTGTAGAGTGTGGCGGTGCTCTATTAATATCTCTTCTAACCTCATGATCTGTGTGCGCCCTCTTTCTAAAATTTCGTTAGGTGTTGTCCCAATAGCACGGTAGTGTGAACAGCTGTAGGATGAGTCCAGCGAATCCAGAATGTCTATATATCTGCATGTGTTTTATGTGTGACATAGCGATGTATGCGTTCCTTTATGATACGTTGAATTCTTTCAGCTAAAGAGGCCTTATAGAATTGGTAGTGTAGTAACTGATATTAAACTCTGTCAACATGCTCTGAAAAGCTCGGCCTATAAATTCTTTCCCCATGTACCTCCAAAAATAGCCAGGAATCCTGTTTTCTTTCAACATCAACGTTTTGGTGGTTTTAGCAACTGTTTCAGGCGATTTATTTTTCAGAGGAATTAGCCACAGATATCTAGAGAATACATCGATTATGAATAGGATGTAGCAGTAGCCACCATTGTACACAGAGTATATTTGCATGTCTGTTAAATCCGCTTGCCAAATAGAGTCAATCGAGGGCGCTGTTTCTTTGGTTGTTTTAAACCTTTTTCCCACCGGCTTATGAAGTATATAAGCATCCTGCTCCCGCAAAAAACCCTCAACATCTTTTTCCCCTACTCCCTCATTATAAACACCTCTGTACAGTCTATCAACGCCGCCGTAGGAGGTTAGACTAGAAATGTCATAATAGCGTTTTCTTAATGTTAACTATTTACGTATTTTAGAGGCACGCAGGGAGGGTTGACCGGTGTTGTTTGGTCTCTTCTTTCTCCTCTTCAGAGTCGCCACTGCTGGGGGTGATGGCGTGTTCAGTTGTGGCACATGCGAGCCTTGCCCAAGTCTTTTCCTATCAATGTTTTGGGGGCATTTATTTGTTGTAGTCTTACTTTAATATGTTTCCATCCTGATTGTGAGGGCCTATCCCACTTTCTCACCAGGTCATGGACGATGTCAACTATATTCAAGCCCTCTACCTTTGTTCCTTCAACAATAACCTCGCCTGTATCGGTTCACTGTATGATAGGATTCTCACTCAATAGCTTATAAAGACTTAAGCCTTTATTCCTCAATGTAAGTGGAAGATTGCTTTTTAATAGATGCTCGATATGTTGTGGGGTCGATCTGCTATTCTTTGACTGGTCATCTCTAGCACCGACCACAGGTCCTAGGCCCCATGTTCAGCGTCGTCTGCGCTGTCCCTAATAACTACGGGGACCTCTGTCGGATTTTTATAACTTTCATACTCATGAAGAAATTTCTGCAGAGCTTCTTGGTACAAAGTTCTTTTCTCATCAGGTGACTTTTCACTCTTTAATATTTCTTTAGCCTCTTTGTCATTCTGAAATATACACCGTTTCAGGCTCGTTTGGGAATATATTCGTTCTTAGAAGCACCCTAAACGCTTTTCGAGGATGAAGGTCACAAACCAAATATTCGTAATGTTGGCTTGTAGCTTCTTTACAAACTTCCAAAAAATCCTTACGCTGATTCGGGAACATTTGATTGGCTAATACCCCAATTTGTGACACATCTCTAGGTTGCGCGAATAAGACTAGATATTGTGTATTTAACGACACATTGCGCATGTATCTATTTTTGAAAAATAGATTCTGATTGATGAAGAATACGCTTATGTTAAGATGGTGGGGGAACACAGTAAATGTCTCGGCAAACGTTTTATCCATTTCTAACATGAGATCGTCAATTGCAATGACTGTATGTTCATTTCCTTTTAACGAATTAACGTTATATACGCCTTTGTGGAACAAAATATCATCTTCGTACTCGTTGAATACTGAGTGGTATGTCAAATAGCACCATATGATTTTATCCATAAATTTTGAGAACATCTCCCTCTTATCTTTAATGATTTTAAGATATAAACACAGTTTTACCATATCCTGTAGGGCCAGATATAATACATGTGGACGGGCTCGTGAACCTGAATTCACGGATGTGAAGTCAGGACGGGGTTGTCCTTCGGGTTCGCGTCAGATGACAGGGATGTAGATGATTTTTGAGTAGTAATACCATACAGGCGCTTGGCTGCTGTAGATATAGAATATATTATGGGTCGTATAATGCAAACCTCTCAAAGTAGTACAACCTTCAACATGGACAACTTCATGATAGATATTGACTGGTTATTTCATGTTGCGGGTCATACGGCCACACCTTATACTCTTAATTTCAATTCTCAGGCTATTTACAGGTGGCATATAAACACCGATCGTGGTTGCGGCTTTATAGCAGTATTCTTAGTTCATATGTTTACTGTAATTACAGGGGCCAGAAAAATTTGGTTGACGACGATTGTGCAGCATGCCCGTAAACTGGCTTCAGATTGCAAGCTTGAGTTTGACTGTAATATGGGTCCTGAAGAGCTGAGAAGCGTAGAGAGGAAATGAATGTTTGTATAGTTGTATTTGGGATGGATGACCGTCGTAGGACTGTGTATGTTTGTATAAGCAGTGAGAGAGATCGTCAAGACCCCTAATTATTTAGGGCTGTCAGTCAAGGACAACGTTTCTCCCCATCCGTAATATAAGGGACCTTTACGCGAGTTATGATAGAAGTCGATAATATGGAAGACATCATGAATTGTGTAAGGGATGTCTCGAGTTTGCGGACGATACAGTGAAACATCATTGTAAGGATTGCCACATGATATGTGAGCAGTGTAAAAGCTCCAAATGTGAAAGCCGTGTAGTTGAAGCTGAGAAGAGGGACTGTAATATGTGTAGACGCACATTTTTCAATAATAAATGCATTGAGCTCAATAAGTCAAAGAGGTTATCTCACATCTACTTGTAAGCTACACTGTCTGCGATGAATGCATGTAAGTCGAGTGTGATAAGTGTCACAAATGTGGTAAACGAACAAACGTTTTTAAAACGATCGCACATGACAACCCCGTGAAACTCGTTGTTTCCTATATTGTCAAATTAGCGGACAAGTTAAAAAAAATGACTGTGTATATTCTTCCCATAACGGGGCAAAATTTGACACACAATTCCTTTATAAAGAACTGCTTGAACACGAGTCATCTGAGATATTTACAAGCGATCCCTTGAAAAGAGGAAACAAACTTATACCGATGCAAATAAGAGGTAATGTTCAGTTTAATGTTCACTTTATTATTCACACATTGTAAATTAGCAAAGCTACCCAAGGTGATGAGCGTAGCCGCCGACGTTTCAAAAGGCTATTTCCATTACACTTTCCTCACTAGCGACACTTTAAATTACGTAGGACTACCTCCCCCAAAACATTACTTTAACTATGCCAACATGAGTAATAGTGAGCGTGAAGATTTTGACCACTACTACAACATTTTTAATGAAGACGTTTCATACAATAGAGCGGATGAATGTGAGCGTTATTGCGTGAATGATGTGCGCTTGCTCAGAGTATGTTTCCAGGCCTTTAGAAGGATGTACATGGACCTGTTCAACTGTGATCAGCTGCAAATCGCCACCACGATCGCTTCATTGTGCTTTCCGGTGTTCAAGAACAATTTCATGCCTAAAGACACACTGGCCATCATTCACAGAAACAACCCCTCTAGTTATGAGCATAAGGCTATTTACTGGCTCATACACCTACAGCAACAGACCAGTGTATACATAAAACATGCCCGCAACACGGGGGAAATCCCCATCAAGGTCAGTGGTCCTGTTTCTTGGATGGATGGTCTAAGCCAGTGGTTCCCAACCGGTTTTGGCTTATGGCCCCCTTAGGAACCTTATTTTTTCCTGTGGCCCCCATAAGTATTATTTTCAGTACGTAATATGCAGATTAACTCTATTTTACAAAATAACATTTTCCTGTGGCCCCCATAAGCATTATTTTCAGTACGTAATATGCAGATTAACTCTATTTTACAAAATAACATTTTCCTGTGGCCCCCTTCAAATGTGCCATGGCCCCCAGGGAGCCATATGGCCCCCGGTTGGGAAACACTGGTCTAAGCGAAGACCATGTCACTGGTGAGAAGACAGCGTACTCCTTTAACGGGTGCTGGTGGCATGGTTGCTCATGTCTTGAGTGTGGAATCGTAGGAGATACCCATGGTAGAGGTCCTGCCGACAGGCTTGCATGGACACGCACCCGGGATCAGCTTATAGGTTCCCAGATCACTCACAAGGTCTTGTGGGAGCATGAATATAATGCACGGATGGAAACAGATGGGCAGTACCGCGAAGAAATAAACATCATCAAACGTTCAATGGTGTTGGATCCTCTCAGATGCGGCGATGGCTTGTTCGGTGGGCGTACAAATCCCTTCAAACTATACTTTCCACCTGCGGAGGGCGTGAAACTGCATTACTACGATTTCTGTTCTTTATACCCCTACGTGATGAAGAACAAACTGTGCCCCGTAGGAGCACCTGAAAAACTGGTAGGCCCAGCTCTGTCCACCATCGAAGAGTTCTCAGCAAATTTCAACGAGAACTATTTCGGTCTTTCTTTCGTAACGTAGATGTATTCCCTCCTCGCGACTTATGGATGCCGATCTTATCTGTCGTTATAGGACACAAGTTCATGTTTCCCCTGTGTGTGAAGTGCGCAGAGGAGAACAACAGGACCTGTAATCACACAGCCAACCAGCGGAAGATCAGAGGTGTATATACAAGTCCTGAGCTGTCCCCAGCCGTTCGCCATGGCTACAGAATATTGAAGATATATGAGGTGTGGAGGTTTCAGAAGCTACACAACTTTTTTACACCATATATAAACACTTTTTGAAGGATAAGGTAGAAGCATCAGGGTATCCACGAGGAGTTGAGACCGAAAATGAAAACTCGACGTATATTCAGCGTTACCGTGATCGTGAAGAGATAAAATTTGACCGGTCCCAAATTGTAAAGAACCCGGGCAAGCGCTTTAGTCCAAAGTTGTGCCTAAATAGTCTTTGGGGGAAATTTGCACAGAATTCAGGCAAGGGGAACGTCCATCTATTCCAAAGTTATAATGGGGTCTGGAATTATGCCAACGCTCCCGTTAAAAAGGTCATGGAGAACGTGAATGTGGGTAATACGTACATAATAAAATACAACATTACCTAATTGGTTGCAGATACATCACGTGTTACAAACATACCTGTATAGCCAGCTTCACAACAGCATACGCTCGCATGAAACTTTGGGATCTACTGCATTCTCTTGGGCAGAAGGTTCTACATGCAGACACAGATAGTGTGATATTCACAGAGAGGGAGGGTGAATACATGCCTCCTATTGGAGAATTCCTCGGAGAATTGACTGATGAGATCAAGGATGAGTATGGTGATAGTGCATACGCTGATTCTTTTGTATCAACAGGTCAAAAAACTTATGAGGTACGGGTAAGGGTGGGGGAGGAAGTACGATATATCGTGAAGACGAATCACGCTTACCCAGGTGAACCGGCGGATCGTTAAGTTTGATTCGCTGAAGGAACTAGTGTGCTTAGAAGATGAGGGTGATCAACCGCCCCAACTGACTGTAGGGACCGACAATTTTCGGGCGCAGAAAATGAGGTGTGTGAAGGAGCTTAGGGGGACGAAAGTGTGTCGTAACACCTATAGGAAAAGCTACCAGGTGCCTGCCATCTACGATACCGTACCTTATGGGTACCATAGCCCTTGAATGTTTTATTTTATATATATATATATAGTGTGTGTGTGTTTGTGTGTCTATTTTCTCGTTAACGATATGTTTATTTATTACGCGTAGTTGAATATATTCCGTGAATTAAAGACTAATTATTTCTTGATGATATGTCTATTTATTTAAAATAAATTGTTTCATTTAGCTTTTCATTTTCTCCTTCATGTGTGTGTGTGTGTGTGTGTGTGTGTGTGTGTGTGCAGGAAAAGGCTAAGTAAGTACCGCCCATTATATGGCCGATCAAAGGGGACAAGTGACTCCGACCACTAGCTGATCATATTTCTGCCCTGCGTGCTCAGTTGACCTCAACAAGCCCTGGATCTCAGACGTGTGTTTTGAAGAATTCTCGTGTAGACGGAAAAAGTAATGGCTACATTTGATATTGCGTGCTCGACATTCATGAAGTGGTATTCGGTAAAGTCTACAGATGTGGTGAACCCTCAAAGAATCTCGAGTCCTTCCTCTTTTGAAGATTTTAAGGCCATATTGAGCCGAGCGAAGCGTGAGGAGCAGGAGGTTTTCAAATACTCTCCGGTTATTCTGGCGAGAGCATTGCGGGCTTTCGTGGCTGAAAGGATGTGATGGACTACGTCGTAGGACTAAACTGCGTAAAGGTGCACATACACCGCGAAGTGAAAGAAGCGTCACGTGTAGAAGTGAAACAACGGGTATGGGTAGTGAGTCTGTGTATATGTATTGAGTTGACGAATCGTGTGACAAGCGGTATTATGTCATGTTACATCACACCAAGTATGCATACCCTGCGTCTGAGAATGTAAATCTTGTTATCATGGACAGTCTAAAATATTTTTTATCATTACGTTCATATATATATATATATATATCATGATGAGGTTCGCAGTGAGGTTGTAGCTAAAGGCCTGTGTGAGTTTTTAATAGAGTTTAGGAATGAGTATCGCCTGCTAAACAAAAAGGACAGATATGGACACATTTTTCTCTCAAATAGAGGGACGGAGTGTTAATAAAATGTGTGTAGTTCGAGAAAATACAATGTTGAATAACGTTGAACGAAGCTGTATGGTTTCGCTAAAACATTAAAGCCGTTATTACTTCATGTAACAGAAAAATTCTGATTGCCCGACATAATGGGATACAAGTATTCACATGACTCTCATGTTGGTGCAAGCCCGTGCACGAATCACTAACGCTTGGTATGACGGGCCCATGTGACTCCGTCACCTCAGAGCTTGACCCGACTGGACGTACACTCCTCACAATAGAAAACGATGGAGCTTCCGTTGAGCAGTATCCTCATTGCCGTGTACGATGTGTCCGTGACGAAGTCAGTGCGTGTGTTCAGGCGTAAAACCGGCGCTGTTAACTATGTACTGGAAACACGTTGTAGACAAACAAACTCTGGTAAACGGAATGTTATTTATTTAAATGTTGAGGAGATGAATAGAATCTTCGTGATAGGTGTAGGTACAAGAAGAGAGCAGATTAGTGATGCACCCTCATGTGCCATTATTTGTACGTTGTGTATAAATCGCGACTAGACATGCATTGATATACGATTGATGTGGAAGAATGCATCTGATAATAACGTCCTTTTCCACACGCGAAACCGTTTCATCCTCGAGAGAATGTTTGAAATCGTCGGTTTCCATAAGCTAAAACCTATATGAGACGTACGTGTTACCGATATGGTTTATTTTGACACGCTTTCTCAATACGCATACACCGCTCTGCACGAATGGTTTACCGAGTGTAGGACTGAACAAGGCGAGAGTGGTTTGGAATTGGATGTGTATTTAACAGGTATAGATTCTTTGAAATATCCAGAACTTTGGTACAAAGGACTTCAGCGGTACAGGGCTGAGCTCACCTACACTATTCACCCTGAAGAGCTATTTATTTATATATCGAGCAGCTGTCGGCACGACTTAGAAGATTATTTCAACTGCCGATATGCGTTGTGAAGAAGAGTTCACGGTTGAAAAGCTCGGATTGGAAAGAATAAACCCTCGTTTGAAAAGGAATGTTTATAATCTTGAATTTAATAATGATGTTGTGGCAAACGATGTCCTATTTGTGCGTGCTTTTGATTGTATCCTATCCGTGTTTAAAGAGAGTGATAATTTCCAACCAATTGTAAAGTGGGCACAAAAATAGTGTTAAACGAATTGAAGGCCCTTTACATTGAGTAGTGAAATAATGTTGAATCGTATTTATTGCATAGTACAAAGCAACGATGATATAACTGTAGACTCGATAACATGCGAGTTTAGTATGTTAATTAAGCGCGGTAGAACATAAAGCACGTATTTTGCTATATATATATATATATTGCCTATTTTTGATTGTGTATTTATTTTGTATATATTTCATATATGTTAAATTATTTCCAATCATTCAACTAAATAAACAGAATGTCATAGTTGTATTTTATTATTCAATGTGTATGTGTGTGTGTATATATATATATATATATATATATTTTGTGTGTGTGTGTGTATGTGTGCGTATATATATATATATATATGTTACGCCCCGTTTGTGTAATTGCCCAATTCATGAACTGGGCAATATAATTGCCCATTTCATGAAGTGGGCAACTTACTGACCATTACATGAAATGGGCATTTATATTGCCCAGTTCGTGAAATGGGCAATCACGTGTATGACCTTTAAAATCTTATACAATTCTACAAAATGGGCAAGCAAAATTCCACCCATTTCACGCACTGGGCAATATAAATGGCCATTTCATGTAACGGGCAGTAAGTTGCCCATTTGCAACGCCTAAACATTGCCAGCACAAGAAAATGCTGCTGAAACACCTGTACCATCACCGCTGGTGCCAGACCACTCGCCTGCGCTTGAACCAGCCGTGCAGCAAGTATTACAAGACAATGTTGCTGAAACACCTGCACTACCACCGCTACAGCCAGACCACTCGCCTGCGCATGAAACAGCCGTGCTGCAAGTATCACTTAAGGACGTATCACAAGACGATGCTGCTGTACAGTGTACACCCTGCTGTACTCGCACGGCAAAAAGCTCATGAGGACATAGTGCTACCAGCAGAAAAATTTTTGACGCGAAGTAAAAACGTTGCCAGTGGTCGACGTTGGTTATAATGTAGTAGTTACAGTATCTCAATTTGATCGTAGTAAAGGTGATCCTCGTAATATAATATGTATAATTCTTGCTAAGGACGACGGTGGCTACACAGTAGAAACAAAGGTCGAAATAATAAATGGTAAACTTTCAAGGAATCAGTTTGAATCTGTTTACTGTACTGGTCTTAAATCTAGCGATATTCCCTCAAACAAACTAAGCATTCGCGAAATCGTTAAACTACAAAGTGTTTGTGAAGGACAAGGGTTCAGGAGGTGCCATTGTAGGAGTAATTTTCTAACTAAACGACGTTTATGTTTGAAAAATAATCTTCGTTGCAACAGCGCCTGTCACAGTTACAAATCCTGTAAGAATGTACACTAATCTTTATCACTTGCCTTATCTCTTTTTAAGGCTTCACTTTTTTAATAAATGATTCAGTCGAAATTTTAATTTTCCTTCAGACAGATGCCCATTTTACGAAATGGGTAAGCAAAATTTCGCCCATTTCACGAACTTGGCAATATAAATACCCATTTCATTTAATGGGCAGGAAGTTGCCCACTTCAAGAAATAGGCAGTTATATTGCCCATTTCATGAATTGGGCAATTACACAAACATACACACACATACATATATATACTGTATATATACGATATTTAACGATAACTGGGATGATGGGAATATATAAACGATGCATGTGTGCTTCAATAAATATATATATGTATACACCACGCCAAATGGCTGGTTACGGCTTCTAAGCCAACTGATGCTGTCAAGAACACCTCCATTAATATATACACTAATTAAATAAATAGCGCAACCTGGCACTATAAAAGTTATTATAATATATATATATATATATATATATATATATATATATATATACACACTCCTTTCTAAACAAGCCATTTACAGCCAACTGGGGGATTAAGACTTCTAAGCCAGCTGATGCTGTCAAGAGCGCTCATTATGCGCCTGGGTTTCCAGGCGAAGGATGCTCTCTCTCCTCTCTCCTCCTCTTCTCTCTTAGGTTAGGTTTGGGTAGCAACTTGCGGGATAAACCACTCCCCCTTGCTTGCATACACACTTTTTTTGTGTCACTGGCACCATGGGGAGAGGGGGTTGGCACCTTGTAACAATTGATCAACATTGCAATTGCATATGCACTCGAACATTTTGCGGTCATACTACTCATTCAATTATTGCCCCGTTTCTTTATTGCCAACTTTAAGTAAAGTGTTTGAAAGAAATCGTATACAATAAATTGACTAAATTCTTAATCAAATACGATATTCTAGCTAAAACACAATTTTGGTTTAGAGATGGACATACAATGGAAGATGCCATAAACATGATATTAGAAAATGTGTATCAGAACTTAAACAACAAAAAACATATTGCCCTGATCTTCCTCGTCTTGCCAAAAGCATTTGATATACTTTCGCATGAAATCTTATTGAATAAACTTCACATATACGGAGTAAGAGGAAATATCCTCAATTGGTTTCAGTCATATCTGTCAAATCGTCATCAGTACATCAAATTAAAAGATAAATTATCCAACAAAGTGAAGCTAACTAATGGGGTCCCAAAAGGATCTATTCTTGAACCATCACACTTTTAATTCACGTCAACGATTTTCATTTTTCAACACATTAAATTGCGTACAATACGCAGATGATAGATGACACATACTTATTTCTTGTCATCATAATTTGGACTCTCAGATAAATGAAACAAAAAGGCAATTAGAACATGTATACAAATGGATATGTGCTAATAAACTTTCAGTGAACCTGACAAAGTCATCGTATATGATTATTACCACAAAACATATAACTATAAACTCTCAAATAAAAATTGGGAATGCCACTCTTGAATGAGGTTAAAGTGCTTGACATTAATTTAAATGAAGTAATAAATTTCAAAAGTCGTGTACAACATATCAGATCCAAAGTATCAAGATTTCTCTTCATATTATTTAAACTAAAAAAAAAAAAAAAAGTTCTTCAAAAGGCACTCCTTGTATTACCTTATATTACTGAATTGAATGTTGAATTGAATAACCTTTATTGATAAAATAAATACAGTTCTTTTACAATTTATAATGACAAATAATTGTGAAACTAAACTACTTATGTTATTTCATTTGGCCCTTAGGTTAAGGCTTTATTGAGCTCTCAATTAAAAATTATTCCTTCATCCATCCACATTTATTATCCTTTACCGCCGTAGTGTCCGTTATCGGACACCAAAATAAAAATGGAAATATATCCAAAATTGTTGCGTATTTGTCGGATACGCCGTGATGGCTGTTTTCGGCCAACTGTGTGGAGTTACCAAGCAACGCTTTTCCGCGAAATTTAAAATTGTTAGAATTTAGTGCCATTATAGGTAACGCTGCAGCAGATGTTGGTGATGCAGTCCACGGACCTAACTTTACCAGACCATGGAATCATTACCAGGTAAGATATAGTTCTATAATAATTTGTAGCTCTCAAATATATATTTTAGACTATATTTAGAGTAAAATTTAGAGTATAAAATTACTTGTACTATCATTAGATGATCTAGAACATGGTGCTCGAAAACGATCAGCACGGGTTTAGAAGGGTTTCCCCGCAACACATGCTTTTTTAAAAATGAATTTTAGGGGGGAACTAATTCATTTGATTTAATTATTTCATGGAGAGTTTGAAATAAATGCATAAATAAATTAATATATAAATTAATATATATATAAATGTGTGTGTGTGTGTGTGTGTGTGTGTGTCATAAAGAGCAGATGGCAATTCATAAGTTGTAGTAATTTTTTTTCCAATTTGCTTCTAGGAACAAGTGAATCTTCTGGACATGCATCAATTTCTATAGCAATTGGTAACTTTTATGCTGGAAACTGTAACAAGAAGTCACGCTATTGTACAGTTGCTGCAACAAGTGATGAAGAGACCATATCAGAAGGAGATGAAAGAGAAAATTTAGAAGAGTTCAGACCTAACGAGTCAAGTAAGCTTTTCATATTTTTTTCAAAAGTAGATAGCTACAGAATTAATATAAATGAATAATAAATACTGAATACAGAAGAGTATAGTCAATTAAATCTCTATAGTACAAACACTCTTACATCCCCTCTGTAGTAAAATATTGGATGAAAAAGTATATTTCTAACTTGAACTTCTTTTTTTCTATAAAGGTACAGCTTCAGAATGTGAATCAGAGGACGATATTTTGTCTTCTAGCACAGTTGTCTTATGCGTCGAAAACCATTTACCCTTGTCTGTATCTAACGAGAAAAGGCGAAAGCAGACTTCGCAGAAGCGTACCCCTATCTGGAAAAAGTTACCAGTCGACAGCCTATTCCACCTGAACCAGACTTTGAAAATGACTCTCGCGTATCAGAAAATATCGAGGATGACTTAGTGAGCCCATTTCAGTTTTTTTCGAAATTTATTGATAAAGATATTCTTGATATTATTGTTAGTCAAAGTAATTTATATTCTGTGCAGAAAAATGTAAATCGTCCTCTAAAATTGACTAGGGAAGAATTTGAGCAGTGGCTGGGACTGTCTATTTGGTTTAGCCTCTGTAAAATAAGTAATACTCGTGAGCACTGGAATGATGGTATGAAAGATGAGCGTTACACAAGCTTGATGACTCGTGATTGGTGGGAAGAGATAAAAAGTAATATTCATTTTGTAGATAATTCTCAGCTGTCTGGTGATGATAAAATAGCTAAAGTACGCCCCTTCGTGGAACATTTGAGAGCTAAATTTAAAGAAATTCCAATGATCAGAGATATATGCATAGATGAGTCTATCATTCCATTCAAAGACCATTCTGCACTAAAACAATATATCCCAAAGAAACCGCACAAATGGGGTTTCAAATTTTTTGTGTTAGCTGACAAAGAGGGAATGGTGTACGATTTTATTCCATACACTGGAAAGATTCAACCAGTTGATGACCCTACAGTTCCTGATCTTGGGGCTAGTTCAAATATAGTTTTGCATTTAGCTCAAAGCATTCCAAATGGCAAAGGATACAGACTGTTTTATGATAATTGGTTTACATCTTTGCCATTGCAAGTTTGCTTAGCAAAACGTAAAATATGGTCTTGTGGCACTGTTCAGTCAAGAAGGTTGCCAGGTCTCACATTTTCTTCAGATAAAGAAATGCAGGCTAAAGGTAGAGGTACTTTTGAGGAATGGGATGCAAATGTGGATGGGGAAAGAGTAACAGCAATCAAGTGGTTTGACAGCAGGGCTGTTCATGTGTTATCAACTTTTGCCACAGCGTATCCTGTTGTTCAAAAGGAAAGGTTTGATCGTAAGACAAAGGAGAATGTAACAATAACTTGTCCAAATACTGTACATGAGTACAACAAAGCAATGGGTGGGGTAGACTTACATGACCAGATGGTTTCTCTCTATAGATTCTCATTCAAATCAAAAAAATATTACCACAGAATTATTTGGCATTTGTTTGATATGGCATTAGTCAGTGCTTGGCTAATGTACAAGAGGTCATGCAATGCTATGGATATTCCTCCTAGAAAGCAAAATAAGTTATATTTTAAAGTTAGGGTAGCTAAGGCTTTGATGTTTGCTGGGAAAGTGACACAAACAGGCAAAAGAAAGAGACCATCTATCGAACAACCCCCCAAAAAAGTTGGGAATCAGGACTTACCTCTACCTGATATTGATGTACGATATGATGGTCTCCATCATTTGCCTGATGTTGGTTCTGTTAGGCATATGTGTAAAATGGTTGGTTGCAAGAGACGAATTGTAACATTCTGCCAAAATGTAATGTTTATTTGTGCATTGCACAAATAAACAAATGTTTCACAGAATTTCATATTAGGAATCAATAAATTCCATATCCTGATTCAATTGTAATAGTATATATAAATGTAATATGCAATTCCAAACCCATTTAATATGTTTGATGTAATAGTTTATAATATGTTAATAAAATTTTTGAGTTGAATTCAATGTTTTATTCTCCGTAGAGTTTCACACATTTTTAGCTCCATGTGCCGTGGTGCCCGATTTCATCCACCTTCATTAAAAATATAAATAAAAGAAGAAGTATAAATTTTAATGCCTACACTGCTTCTTTGCATCTCATTTACCACAATTATTAATATATTTTTAAAAAATAATGGAAATAAATAGACCTCGGCGGTTAAGGGTTAAGTAAAGTGTTTGAAAGAAATCGTATACAATAAATTGACTAAATTCTTAATCAAATACGATATTCTAGCTAAAACACAATTTTGGTTTAGAGATGGACATACAATGGAAGATGCCATAAACATGATATTAGAAAATGTGTATCAGAACTTAAACAACAAAAAACATATTGCCCTGATCTTCCTCGTCTTGCCAAAAGCATTTGATATACTTTCGCATGAAATCTTATTGAATAAACTTCACATATACGGAGTAAGAGGAAATATCCTCAATTGGTTTCAGTCATATCTGTCAAATCGTCATCAGTACATCAAATTAAAAGATAAATTATCCAACAAAGTGAAGCTAACTAATGGGGTCCCAAAAGGATCTATTCTTGAACCATCACACTTTTAATTCACGTCAACGATTTTCATTTTTCAACACATTAAATTGCGTACAATACGCAGATGATAGATGACACATACTTATTTCTTGTCATCATAATTTGGACTCTCAGATAAATGAAACAAAAAGGCAATTAGAACATGTATACAAATGGATATGTGCTAATAAACTTTCAGTGAACCTGACAAAGTCATCGTATATGATTATTACCACAAAACATATAACTATAAACTCTCAAATAAAAATTGGGAATGCCACTCTTGAATGAGGTTAAAGTGCTTGACATTAATTTAAATGAAGTAATAAATTTCAAAAGTCGTGTACAACATATCAGATCCAAAGTATCAAGATTTCTCTTCATATTATTTAAACTAAAAAAAAAAAAAAAGACTTCTTCAAAAGGCACTCCTTGTATTACCTTATATTACTGAATTGAATGTTGAATTGAATAACCTTTATTGATAAAATAAATACAGTTCTTTTACAATTTATAATGACAAATAATTGTGAAACTAAACTACTTATTTTATTTCATTTGGCCCTTAGGTTAAGGCTTTATTGAGCTCTCAATTAAAAATTATTCCTTCATCCATCCACATTTATTATATTGCATTACAACATGGGGTAGCTGAAAGAAATATATAAAATACGAGATAAAATAAGAGGCGCTTCGTGCGACATTGACGAACCCGCCATGGTCACAATTTTAGACACTTTATCCTTTCTTCTTTATCATGCCTATAATCCACGAGAAAATACCTTTAAAAATGAACCAAGTTAATCATAATCGATGAATATTTGATGATTTTATGGCTATTTACATTTTTTAAACTTTAACGCGCGTTTTCTCGAAACTTAAATTTGGCGTGCTCGTCACTGTCGCCCTATATGAGAAAGTCTGGATTGCTACAATTCGAAATTACATTGTTTATTTATTAACTTAAAATAGTGATTGGTAGAAAATATAACAAGAATCTCACCTCTTAATTTAATTAGGGCTGAATCCAAAAACATACAGTAGAATCCATCCACTCTTTAATTCTACTCGAGTGCAAACAAATTCAAAGGCTGTGAAGAGCTGGCTATCTTTTCGTTAGGCTCTGGCATATAACCATAAAGAAGAAGAGGGTTTATACTTCTTAGAATCTATTAAAAAATTCTAACAAGCTTTTAATTCCAACAAGATAATTTAGTTAGTCTCTCTCTCTCTCTCTCTCTCTCTCTCTCTCTCTCTCTCTCTCAACATATATGTGTTGGAATAGAAAAATATGCGATGAGTTAATTTTCTTTTTACATCCTTTATTGTAATAAAAATCGCATACACAAATGCACTCAACTGGCTTAAACTGAAAATTTTACTTCGCACGCAAATTCCTCGTGTTTGCGTACTAAAACTTAGAGAAGATGGCCTCCAGAACTGCTGAGATAATTTTTAGTCGTCAGCTTTGTTTCAAGTGTGTGTGTGTGTGTGTGTGTGTGTGAACATCACAGACGGTTTGTACAGTAACAAATTTTTGTTTGAAACTAATTTTTTTTAAGTTTAGATAAAATGTTAGAAATGACCAAAGCTTCAATTTAGACCCTCCAAAGAAAGACGATTAAGTGAACTCAAACAAGAAGATTTTATGAGAATAAAAACCCGTATCAAAGAACACAAATATGCCTTCAGAAGTTGTAATACTAATAATGCCATTTTTTATCACGCCAGCCAAAATAATCATGCTATAGATTGGGAATCAAGTAAGGTACTTTATAAATGTAATAATTATGTCAAAAGAAAAATAATAGAATCTGTGTGTATAGAAAAAGTAGATAATTTTAATTTGTGCGAAGGTACTTATAAGTTAGACCCTTTAATGAGATTCTTGGTCAATAAATCCCTTACGGAGTCGTGGGAACGTGTTCGAACCTAAGTGTGAATTTCTTAAATGTCTCTGGATTGGAATGTTTCCTTACTCGCTTTTAGTAAATGTAATAATGGAAGTAATTAATGTGGAAATAAATATATGCAGTAATTATGTCAAAACCTTAGGATCTGTATGTATAGAACAAGAAGATATTTTTAATTTGTGGAAATGTAGTTATAAGCTGACCCTGTAATAAAATGCCCTTCTGGTTTCGGGAGAACGATATCTAACCTAGGTGCGAATTTCTCAATGGTCTCTGGATTATTTCCTAATCGCCTTTTTTCATTCGTTTTTCGGTTTATAATTTCTGTATAATAAACAACAATGTAATAACCAATGTAATAATAAATTTATAATTTCTGTAATTAATAATTATGCAATATTAAATGTAATAAATTTAATTATAAATGTAATAATTATGTAAATAATAGAATCTGTATGTTTAGAACAGGAAGATAGTTTTAAAATTTGTGCGAATGTACTTAATGAAAATTGCCCCTCCTGTCTCGAGAGAATGGAATCCAACCTAGGTGCGAATTTCTTAACGGTCGATCCCTGAACTGTTTTTCCCTCTTGTTTTGTTTCATTTGTGTTTCTGTATCCACCCGAGGAGGATGCCAGTGGGCGTCGAAACTGTCGTGGAAATAAACTCTGTCTATTAGAGTGGGTTTTTATTCTCATATTTTGACCTTCACGTAAAAAAGTGAAGTTTTTTGCATTTATTAAGAAGATTTTATGTTAAAATTTTAAAAATTGCCTTCAACAACATTCAACGCTTTTATGGATTGGATTGCCCCAAGAATTTCTGCAAGTGAAAAGATTAGAACCATGATTTAAAAGGTCCTTTAAATACAGACAATTTTTCGTCAGTCTTCTCAAAATTGCTTCATAAACAATTATAACAAAATGAATTTTTATATCTAACAAATACAAATTCAAACATGTTAGTTAACTCTAACTGGTTCACCTCATAACTAATCTGTAAAAATCGGGTAAATTAGTTCTAATTTTTCCGCCATTGAGATTATTGCATTAGTTTTATGATAAATCAAGGTCGTGATCTTAATCAAATTTCCATCCATTTTTTCTCGTATAAAAACTTGGGACCGATGTTAATTTGTGTTATTTTTACCCGAATTTTAATAGTTTTATATTTTGAAGATCAGATTTTAATTTGTTTATATTATATGTTGTGATTCTTGTAATGTAATTTCATACTTTGATAAATTATTGCGTAACTGGACTCTGAAAATAATTTTATACATGTATTTTATATACAGTATGTACGAGTAATTGGAATGGCGTCGCATTTTTATTAGTCAAATTTGGATATTTCTCTCGGTTTATATTTATATTTTTTGTTTGATTGCATTTAAATCATTTATTATTTATTGACTTGTTTTTCTAATTAATTTCACTCTTTTCATTTTCATTTTTGTGAATTTTTCATTAAAAAAAAAAGAAGGCAGGCAATTTTATTTTCATCTTTTACATTGAAAAGTAATTTATAACGAATCTAAAATTTAATGAGAAAAGTCATGAGAAAATGAAATGGGTAAAAACAGTATAAACGACGAGTCAGATGTAAACCATCGAGTCACAGTTAACATGGCCATAAATACATAATAATACTGCCACGGGCTACCTAGACTCAGTCCTAGAGTCCCATGGTGAGAGCATATACTATATATATATATATATGTAAATAAATTTAACGTTTCAAGATTTCTTTTGTTTATTTTTATTAACTTCAGGCCAGGACTGCGATTATGAGCATCTGGACATGATGAAATAGGTCATATCGAGCCATATCAGTCGCATATTTTAAATGTTCACTGAGCAAGAAGCTCATTCAGAGTTTTGTTAATCCAGAGGGTGTAAACACTTGAGATATATATATATATATATATATACAGTGTATATACACGCAGTATATTGGCGTTCATAAATATTCGTACGGAGAAATATTTTTCTTGAATGACTTCAATGATTCGTTTTAGGTATTTTTCTACATCTCTTTTCGACATCTCTCAGTAGAAACTTTAGCACATTCTTCTAAAGAAAAGTGTTGCAATTCATTCAGATTCGTTTCTCTTGCGGACACCTTTTTTCAAATCAAACCATGAATTCTTGATTAAATTGAAATCTGGACTTTGACTGGGCCACTCGAGAAGCTTGAAATTCTTCTGTTGAAGCCATTTCATGGTGCTCTTACTTTTGTTTTGGATCATTATCTTGTTACAGTACTCAACTACGATCCATTCTCAACTTCCGAACTGAAGGCAATACATTATCTATTAAAATTTCTTGATATTTCTTCGATTTCAAAATTCCAATGACGATAACAAACTTTTCTCGACCAGAAGTACTAAAGCATCCCCAAAGAAGCAATCTATCACCACCACCATGTTTAACCATAGTAAGGCTGTTTCTTCCTCGCCAAATATACCGTTGCTCGATGTTCCCGAATAATTCAATTTTGGTCTCATCTGTCCAGAGAACTTTCTTCCAGAATGCAAATCCATCATTTTGATGATCCTTGTACTTCAAACGAGCTTCTTTGTGCGCTTTTCGTAGCAGAGGTTTTCTTCGTGCAACTCTTCCATATAGACCATTCTTTTCAATGTACGACGTACAGTAAAGGGATGGACATAGATCTTAGTCTTAATATTTAGCAAGTTTCACCTGCAGTCACTCGTGGATTTGCAGCAGCCATTCTTTCAATCCGTCCAGCTGTAAGTTCTGAAATTTTGCAAGGTCGTCCACACCTTGGTAGAGTTTTAATTGTTTCAAAGCCATTCCATTTCTTTATAACTGCATCAACCATCGCAAATAGAATTCCAAGTTCTTGTATATTCCTATAATTCCTTTTAGTCTCAGTGTGGCAATAACAGACCCATTGCTTAGCAGTAACGACCCATTGCTTACTAATGGCTTGTACAGTCATCCGTCTGCCATGAAGATTCACAGAGAAAATTCTAGAATTCAGAATTGCCACCAGTCTTTAATCAAAAAACAGCCAACTACTGATAAAAATTTTAAATTCTTCAAGTCTAAAGTGGACACACAAAGTATTAAATAATTTTATAAGTAAATGTACGAAAAGTTTGCATATTAATTTTTTTCTCTCAAATTCTTTTGCTTTACATTATATGTAGGAGTTGAACTAATTTTTTTTTTATTAAATTTTTTCACACGAACGGAAAATTTTTCACAACTACCCTATGCATGGTTAAAAAAAATAAGAACGAATATAACTGAAATATTTTTCTGTACAAATACTTATGAGCACCACCGTATGTATCAACTCGGTTAATATAAGACTAGAAAATATGCGAGCGATGAGTTCGTCACTTTCTGAATTTTTTATTCGACAGATATTGACAAAAATTGTGTGTATAAATGCAATCAATACACTTAAACTCAATATTTTACTATGTACTCAAATTTCTCGTGTGTGCGCACGCAAAAACTTGGAGATAGATGAACTCCAAAACGATGAGATATATTTTTGTTGTCAGCACTCTTTGATGTTTGTGAAATCGTGAAATCACAGAAAGCGTTTGAAATTATTATTTTTTAATTATAAATCATTATCAAAGTTTATATATCCTTATAGAAAATGTCAGAAATGTTAATGAGACCCCAGAGCTAAAATTTAGGGCCTCCAAACTAACGATCCTAAATAGCCCAAACAATATTAATTTATGTTAAAATTTAAAAATTTTACTTTCATCTAATTAAATCGTAGGATCTTGTTATAGATCAGAATAATATGAAATTTAGGTATATATATTGAAACAGAAATGATTTAATTGCGGTTGGTTCACTTGATAACTCATCCATGCGAATTGGGTACCTTAACCCTGATTACTCCACCCTTAAAAAAAGTTTAATTGCCTTTCAAATAAAATTAAGTCATGGTCTATACTTCAAATCCCACTTATTATATATATATATATAAAACTGTAGACTAAAAAACCTAAGCTTCCTCTTCAAATTTTTAAAACCCATATTTGTTATTTTTTGTAACATATTTTGTAGTGTGATAAATTCTTTTGCGACGTGTCGGTGAAAAAAACAAAGTTTCAATGAACAACAATAACTGGAATGGTGTTGAATTTTCGTTCGACAAATCTTGTTTTCCTTTTCTTGAATAACTGTTTTCGTTGATTACATATTAATTACTTATTACTTATTATAATTTCGTGTTTCCCAATTTAAAATCACTTGTTTAAATTCTTCTTTTTAATTTAAATTACAGTTTTTTTTAATTATTGAATGAATTGGTTAAGATTATTGCTGAAATTTTAGTAAATATAAATAAATAAATGGATTTTATTTTACAAATTTATGTAAGAATATTTGTCGAGAAGATAAGTTACTGAGAGACAATTTTATGTAAATGTGAATAATGTGAAGTGGCGTAAACACCATAAAACCATTGTCAGAATTAATTCGTCGGTTATTATTAGAAAAACCATCAACACTAATAATGCCGCGGGCTATACCTGGAACCCCATAGCGAGCGAGGGCAAGTATGTTTCTTGAGCAATTTATTTCTTAATATTTTTGGTGATTTTATGGGTTAGATATAATGTTGGAATATGATGTGTGTAATAAAAAAAAAAAAAACTCAGAACTTTATTTATGAAATGGAAGATATTTCGGATCATCTGAAGATCAGGGCCCCCATGTATTCTTGATTTTTGCTTTACAGTACCAAATATAATAATAAATTAAATTGAATGCCCGGTTAGGTCAACTGTACGCCCTTCACGATTGGTTAGGTTAAGTCGTGATATTTTCGTTAGTTTTAACGAAGACATCATTTGGTAATTGAGGCTGGAGGCCCTGATCTTCAGGTGATCCGATATTCTTACGATGTAAAGCTTAAAACTGTATATATATATATATATATATATATATATATATATATATATATATATATAAATGCTTATGTTAACGAAATTTAACAACATAACTCAGACACTTCCAAACTTATATTAATTCAAACTCAAATTTATAAATAGTCAAACTTATGGTGCTACTATAGTGTGATTCCTACCGGTGACTTCGATACTATAGGGTGATTCCTACCCGTTTTGGTTCGAAACTACAGTACTGTAGAGTGTGATTCCTATCCAAGATATAAATGAAAATATAATAAATATAAAATGCTATTTATTATTCAATTTTATTTATTTAAAAAATAGTTTCGGTGCTACTACAGTATGTGGTCTACCTACGATTGGTTAGGTTTAGTCACGATATTTTCGTTAAAACTAACGAAAATAGCATGACTAAACCTAACCAATCGTCAAGGGCGATGGACATTGAAATGTAAACAAGCAATTAGTATACAAGGTAAGAAGCTATAATTAAAAGGTAGACCGCCGAATCGAGGTAGGAATCACGCTATAGTAGCACCAAACTTATTTATGCAGTATACATTTACTACTTCAGATACTGTATAATTTGTTCGACTGCTTTAAAACTATTGGATCACCTGAAGATCAGGACCCCCAGCCTTCGTTAGTTAGCCTTATAAGGCTAACTAACGAAAATATCATGACTTAATCTAACCAATTGTTAAGGGCGTACAGTTGACCTAACAATTGGTTAGGTTAGGTCGTGATATTTTCGTTAGTTAGCCTTATAAGGCTAACTAAAGAAGGCTGTGGGCCCTGATCTTCGGGTGATCCAAACTATTTTATATATAAAATTAACAACAACACTTTGTAATTCTAAAGAACTAATTATAGTGTAAGCCATATTCAACCTGATTTAAATTAATTTTTAAAGAACAGTTATCCTGCACATCTTTCCTTGTAAACTAAACATGTAATGACTATTCGGAAATACTTTTAATACATTCTTGCCACCGCCTTCATTATTTTATCTTACCCCAGGTAGTTCAAACTTTTATCGTTAAAAATCAAATTTTATTTTACTTATGATTGTCTCTGTTATATGGCTTTCATTGATGTATAATTAGGGCGGGTCGAAATTTTACACTGAATAACCACGCATTGCAGGGGGTTTCTATGGCTCCGGAAAGCCTTCTGATAACTTTTTTACTGTGCGAAGTGCTGTAGGGGTAGCACAATTTTGGGGTTTTTTGCCTCTCACGTCTTGTACTCTGACATATAATAACATTTTTCCTGGTGTTTTAAATCCTAATGCAATGATGTAAAATTAAATGCTAATTGAAATATATATAAATGAAACAAAATGTGTTGTTATTTATTGACGATAGATAGCCATTTAGCAGCATTATATTAAGATTTTAAATTATAGACATATTGAAGAAAATATAGAAAAGGTTAAAATTTTAAAAAATGAAACAATGTTACAACCAGACGTTTTTCTAAAATGATCTTCCTTCATTGTTCCTGTAAATTCTTACTTCCATTACTCTTTCGTGTTAAAATTAGGCATTTTTTTTCCTAGATTCTAAAAGCTTTAGAATAAATTTTTGACGATTTTCCTAGCCATATCGTTCTTCTGATGCTTTTGTTACGAGACTGATAGTGCTCTCCAGTTTCTGACCATGACACAGGTATGGTGAAATCATCAGTGACTCAGCATGAGCTTTGATAATGTCACTGTTGCTGAATTCATTTAGCAAAGGTGGTGGATATATGGTTTCTCTCTCCCAATCAACCAATTCGGTGTAATCTTCTGCCTTCAAGTTGAGTGTTTTAGGAAGTTCAAAGTTTCTCAGTTTGGGGGAAGACTTTCTGGCCTCAATTATTCGCTGGATCGCAATTTCTCTCATTGTCTTTGATCCGTTAGCATTGTTAAAAGAATATTTTCCGGTGTGGAAAAATAGGAGTTACGTTTTAAGACTGGTTCCATAATGTTTTGGAACTTTTCTTCAACATTTCTTACCAGTTGTGTAAGGTACCAAAAATTTATGGCTCCATCAATCGCTTTTGGATGCGATTTAATTTGGAACCACCTGGGAGCATAGCACTGCATTATAATCTTCACAATGTCTTTGAAACCCTGTTCTGGTTTCAGTGTTGATACATACAATCTTAGAACGCGATTAGCCCGAGTGAGCCATCGCATGATCCATATTTCCAGGAGATTTCGAACTCAGGTTTTCGGGAACGCTGCCCGATTGAACTGATAAGTAGATGTCGTACAAATACTTCTGATCCGTGCTGAGCTCTTTTACAACATCAGCAGGAATTTGTTTTATTCTTCCAGTTACTGGAGTGAAATTAACTATTTTTAATTTTGTCAAATCCTTTTTTATCGCTTTGCCAATATCACCTTTGACGCTGTCTGGTCCACTAGTCTGCCCATCAATTGCTTCAAATACATGCCTGAAAGGCAATTCATTCATGTTGAGCTGGCATACTAACCATTGCAAAAATCTATCTAGTTGAATCTCAATCAATTTAATCACAACACAATTTTTCCTGTATTTAATGCTGTTCCATCACATACTAAGGCTTTCAAAGTGTCATTACTGTCTGTATCCAAAATCAAAGTCAAAATTTCTGCTATGGATCGAGATGTTCCTTTATCTGGCATGAGATGGTCTACATATAAACCTCCAGGCTCTTTGACAATGGTGTAGTGCTTTTCTTTTGTTTTACTTCCCCGCGTTAATGTATCATCCATTGTACCATCAAATCCTATGCATTCTAGATGTAAGTTCTCCGATTTTGCCTTAACAATATTTCTTTTACCAACTCGCACTCTTTCTCTTTCCACTTTCTTCCTATCAAGCATGTTAGATTCATTCAAAATTCCCATGTCTTTTAAAGCTGCATTTACAATGGCGGCCGCTGCTCTGCAGCTGACGTGATAGCAATCTGCAGTAATAGCCAGCTCATCATAACGGTATTTGTTTTGTTCATGATCTGCTAACTCCAGTTCAGGTTTAAAATCATCATTTTCTTCAATACTTGCATCCACTTCCATATCATCTAAGATGTCTAAACTTCCAGAAATGTCATTGAAAGAAGCCTCCACTTTCTCTTGAGCTCTTTGTCGAACTCGTTGTTGCGCTTCTCATCTAACTTCACTTCTTCTTAATGCAGATGTTGTAGCTCGATCAATTGGTCCCAGTTGATTTCTGCGTTCTTTTTGTCCTATGAAAGATTCCCATTCTTGGACTGGAATTCTTTCGATACACCTGCACTGTGGCCTTTCTCTTTTTTTTGTCATAGCAATCGCAACTGCATACGTCAAACATATCATCAAACGTTGAAACTTTGTGAAGAATTCCTCCTTTCTACTGTTTTGGGGTATTTTATTTAATTTAGATGGACATCATCAGTCGGCATACTTTCATGAAGATACCTTCTGTACCAATGGTAGGAAATAAAAATCGGTTCCAGATGACTTCAATATCAGTAGTGACAATCCTGTAACATTCGTTGGCACTACATGAACCTTTACCCTCAGCATCTTTTATTCGCCGAACAAAAAAACAGTGCCTCACTACATCAGTTTTTGAAGGTATCATGGCAGGTGGAAATCTAGTTGGCTGGCCGAAAGCAGAATTAGCCGTCTTGCTACGTGTGGCCATTTTTTAAGAGACAAATATTTAAATCATAAATCTATATCATCTGAAAAGAAAAAACATATGATTAGAAAGCTGATCGCACAATATACAGCATATAAGTAAGTCAAAAGAAAATGATAACAAGGGCTCCTCAAATGGGTAAAGGAGGTACTTTGTGCGACCCCTAGGGGGGTTAGCACAGTGCTTATTTTTTTAGGTAATGATAAGAACATTAAGTGGAAATCCATGCAATGCGTGGCTTTTGGATAAATAATTTTTTGGTGTTTCGACCCACCCTAATGTATATAGCACAGCTACTTTTTCGTCTTTTTATTTTGTCAGCTAGTGGTATGTTGTAACCATCAATTTTTATTTCTTATTTATCAGTGTGTATTCGTAGGTTTTACAATCTCCTTGTCAGTCTTTAAGATATGTTTATGTAAGGCATACGATGTCAGTCCTTGTTTCTTCCATAAATCCTTGCAGGTATGAAGCTTCTTTTATCGTGTGGTTCGGTCTTAGTTCTTAAATACTTGCTAGGACTATATTTATGTTTCCTGTTTTGCGTTGTCCTTCGAGTATTCCAAGTTCAGTTTCCTTCAGTGTCGCGTAGTTTATATTCCTACGGTCTCCAAGAAAGCTCCGTTTCCGGTTACGTGTTCTGGTAGTTTCTTGCTTGGTAACGGATCGGCTCGGAGGTTCTCAGCTCTGTTGACTGTATGTGCTAAATGAGGTTTATGTCTGCGATGTCGAGAAAATTTGCTGCTTGGGTTTATATTCATAGGCGTCTTGTCGTTTTTCCTAATGTCCCTTGAGTTTGTTGGGAGGTAATAATAGTAGCATTTCCTACCATATTTACAGACCCCCTGCCTTGCATAGTACTTGCAAATGATGGGATAATAAAATTTGCAGCTGTAGCCAAATTTACAGTGACCGTTATTATAATAGAAATTGCACATGGTGCACATGGTGCATATACACTCTCCTTCCTTATATCTGTGAATGCCCTTAGTATAGTATATACATTAGGGTGGAGCGAAAAATACTTTTTTTCTAGTATGAAGTTCTAATAGTGATTAAAAGTTGCATTTAGTGGACGGTATATACCTGCCAAAATATGAGTTAATTTGTTTAATATTTTCAGCTGCCACCAGGGGGTTAAATTTAACACAATTTTGGGTAAAAAGGAAAAAAATGCTTCTATTTTAGGTTTATCAAACTATTATAAAATTTTATCTTAGAATTATCTAATAGTTTGATTAAGATTCTTAAATGATAAGAATTCGTTTTGTAAAAATGCCTTTTCATATGCTTAATATCTTCAGCTGCCACAAGAGGGCTGAATTTAACTTAAAAATGACAATTAAGTATGATTCTGTATTTACTTGAAAAAGGGAACAGTAATAAATTAGGATGTCTCTCCTCCTTTATACTGGCTTGAGACAGTTAAGAAACGTTATTTCGTGCCTTAACTGAGTTACCACCCTTTCCCCAACCAACCTCCCTCTAGAAAGGGTTCTTGCTGAAGACTATTTAGTAATTTGCTTTTGTGTCAAATTTTGGCTGTTTTTTCCTTGATTCTAATGTAGCACGAATCCAACCGTCTCGATTTGTAAGTTGGACGTATTGGTTATAGCAGCACTAGTTGTTTGTGAGGATTCCAGACGTGCTTTTTCCATTTCCTTTCGATGTTCTCTTGCTTGTAATCGTCTTGTGTGTGCTATGTCAATGCTTCCTATCACCATTATTCTGCGTGTTCGTTGGTCATTTAAAAAATCCTGCTCTTTTGGAGGGACTTTCTTACTCTTTTCACATGAGCATCTCCTAAACTCCTTACATTTGCAGGTTCAGATGTCAAACAAAGTGCATTTTGAAGAGTTTTCAAATTCTTCAAGCTGATTTTTGTACTTAGGCTGATCCTTGCGTGACTTGTATGGCTTTAATAAGGACCTGTATTTATCATGGTACACTCGCATCATCTGTAAAACGCGTGGATGTGAAACTATTGGCAAAGAGGCCTTCTTCCAAATATTTTCTACCTTTTTGGAAACTGCCCCTGCTATTTCAGAAAATGAAGGCTCCTTGTTATTCATCTGCTCCTTCACTAAATGTTTTGTGAACAGGTAATCTTTCATAATGCAGTTATAAGTTGGTAGTTGCATATCACTCATCTCACAAGGTACTTCAAATATGGCACACTTCATATGTTCTCTAGTGAAATGTTTATATTTAGTATTTGATGCCATAATATTTTTAAGAAAAATTCACAATCACAAAATATCCTGTAACATCAAAACATGTAATTAATATATATAATATATTTTATAAGTATATATAATATATTATATAAATATATAATATATAAATAAACTAAAATTATATAATACATTATAACAAGCATTTTATAATAAAATCAATATTATCTCTATATAAATCACTTTAAAATAAAGTTTTATAATATTCCGATCATATTAAAAAACTCTCCGATCAACTGAGCGACTAGGCCTACTACCTAAGAAGACAAGTGTTAACACACTGTTCTAATGACTCACAGAAAGAAATTCCTTCACACCAAAACCCTCCCCCACAACCCTCCCCAAACCCTCCCCCACAACATTCAGTGTAGTCTCAACATGACTCAGTTACTCTAAATTGTGTTAACTTCAGCTCTCTTGTGGCAGCTGAAGATATTAAGCATATGAAAAGGCATCTTTACAAAATGAATTCCTATCATTTAAGAATCTTAATCAAACTATTAGATAATTCTAAGATAAAATTTTATAATAGTTTGACAAACCTAAAATAGAAGCATTTTTTTCCTTTTTACACAAAATTGTGTTAACTTTAGCCTCCTGGTGGCAGCTGAAAATTTTAAACAAATGAACTCATATTTTGGCAGGCATATTTCGTCCACTAAATGCAACTTTTAATCACTATTAGAACTTCATACTAGAAAAAAAGTATTTTTCGCTCCACCCTAATTATACATACAGTTCTTTCCAGATTGTCACTCGGGGCCTTTGTTTCGTTGTTTGTTTCATTTCCTTTAACGGAGATAACTTCAGTCTATTATCATGATTTCCCACTTGTTTTTCGCCATTTACTCTATTCACTCTGGTGTTCTCCAACTGATTTACGTATGTTTCTTTTAGTGCTTTTTTTTCGCCATCTTTGTGTGTCGGTATTCCGACATGTGACATGTCTGTATCTGTTTCACTTTTCTTCGTCTCCTTTCTTGTTTCTTTCTGTTCATCATTTATATTCTCTTCTTTCACTGCTTCCTCAGCATATCTTTCTGCTTTATAAACCGTAAACGAATTTATTTCTGTTATAAATCTTCCACAGAAATATTTTACTTCATTTAGTTGTTTGGCACTTGCTATAAGAGTGATATCTTCATCCTTCGAATTCAAGCAGTTAAAATCAAAGAGAAACTGACAAAGATCACATCTAATTGTCCTCGATTCATCGGTTGTATTGTTGCAAACCTTGCATAACTGTAGAAATCGGTTACCCATTTCCGTGATATTTATAAACAATATTAGGCCTATATAAAGATTGGTGAGCGAAAAACTTGCTCAAAAGGGAGAGGGTGTGGTGCGGGGGTTTTGACAATAGGGGTGAGGGTAAGGGAGAGTGGTTTCCGTTACTCCAGGAGATGGGGGATATCACGCGTTGTGTATGTCCACTGTATTTACATGTTTATATATAATATGCATATACTTATCCTCTTTCACATTGTGACGATTTGCCAGTACCAAAACCACCAAAGACATAGACTTTAGATGGTGATGAACCTGAAGATGAATCTTGTTGTGAACCTTTGGACAGACAAGATGACATGGATACACAATTTCAACCACCTTCATCGGATGAACATTTAATTTCTCAGTCAGAATTAAATGATCTTGTCAGAGAATTGAATCTGTCTAAAAATTAATGATGTACCGATGTATCGGTATCGACGGTATCGGCCTGTTTTCCCGATGTGTCGGTATTGGTGAAATTCTAACCAATATTGCCGATACCACAGGTACTTTATAAAAATATTCAATTTATAAAAATATTCAATTTTGATCCTTCAGATTCTCTAAACTCTGGCATTCTTGATAAGATTCAGATAAAGAAGGATGATTAGTAATTAACACATTGAAAACAAATAAAGCTGCTGGTCCCAATAATAGTTATGTCAGGATTCTTAAAGAAGAGGAGGATAGCTTAGCTGAGACACTATTTTGTTTGTCACTGGTACATATATTAATTATGCAGAAATACCTGAAAATTTAAAAAAGCAAATGCTGTACCCATTTACAAAAAAGGGTAATAAAGAGGCAGTAGGAAATTAGTTTAACATCATTGTTAGCTTAACATCATTGGTAGGAAAGATACTAGAATTATAAAGAATAGTATTAAAGAACATTTGGAAAGTTTTAAACCTTATTTAAAGTTCCCAACATGGATTTAGATCAGGAAGGTCTTGTTTGTCTAATTTCTTAGACTTTTTAGAGTTTGTAACTGATCAAGTAGATAATGGAAATGATGTAGATTAGGGATGTATCGATGTATCGGTATCGGCCAAAGTATCGGCAAAATTGAAGTAACGGAATCGATATCGGTATCAGCCAAAATGTTGGTATCGATACATTACTACTAAAAGTCAGGGTGAGCTCTTAGGTTCTAGATTAAAAGGTTGGAATCTCTTATAAAAGACTAAAAATATTACTATTTCGTAAGCGTCAGACACACTTCACATCGTTTTTCTCTATGGAAAGTGAATTAGTGTATTGTAATAATGTGAACACTCTCATGGAGGCACTTGGTCGAGAGCACAATCCTAAGGAATGGAAGAATGGAAGCGTTTTGTCGATTCATCGAAGTTGAGTTTGAAAGCTGTATTATTGCACAACGGTAACGTCTATATCCTTCTGTTCTGATTGCACATAAAGTTCATCTGCAGTTACTTTTGAAACATACTCAGGAACGGATCCAGACCGATCTGACTGATGCACAGATCGGTGGTGTAGTGATTAGCATCACTGACTACGAATCTATTGGCCCCGGGTTCGATTCCTGGTGACGGCAGGCAGCGCGCAGCTAACTCAGCTATTCATCCTTCGACGCAATAAAAACTGGTTGGTGGATAAATGGGCACTCTGGGCAGCCTCTTCGGTAAGACGCTGGGCTGCTGATCGAGAGGTCGTGAGATCGAGTCCGGGTAAGGACTTCGTAATTTCTGACCACTCGTGGTAGGTCGTGGTTCGGATTCCACGTTAAACTGTAGGTCTTAGATGGAGCAATAAGCTTGACCTTCGTCAGAATGAACAATTCGGGCGGAAGCAAAACCAAGGTTTGCCAAGGATAAATCATTTGTATCCGGGTCAGATACTGTTAATAACTGGTGTCAAGAAGGGAGAAGCCACCAATCACAAAGGCTGCGTTCTAGAGCGCAGGTCTTAGAGAAAATTTGAAAAGCTCCCGCTTCTCAGTCTTCACTGGTTTTTAAACGAACATCGTCTGTCTCGGCAGAATGTAGTTTCGTGAATTAGAAACTGGTTTCCTAAGTTTATCTCTGTGATATATTGAAAATTATGCATTAACGCTCGCTTTTCCCCAAGTCATTATTCTTGCACTAATTAAATAACTCAGTTAAATAGAGCAAACTGTTATAATTTCGAAATTCCTTTCGCTTCAAAAATGTCAGTGCGCGTTTCAGCCGCCGGCCACTGAGCAACCAAACTGTCGTTATATATATATTAGGGTGGAGTGAAAAATTTTTTTTTTGAATTTCAAAATGCTTGGGGTCGGGAAAGTTACGTATTTATGTGAAACGTACTGTGTGAAATTTTTGTAATCGTACGGCTATAATTAAATTGTACACACTGAACTCGAAGTTTTTTAAAATTGGCAAAATTACTAAAATTTCGCCATTTTTATTTTCAGTTTTTTAAATTAAATTACAAAATTACAAAAATTTCACACAGTATGCGTCCAAAAAAAACTTAAAATAAAAATGGCGAAATTTTAGTAATTTTTGCCAATTTTAAAAAACTTCGAGTTCAGTGTGCACAATTTAATTATAGCCGTACGATTACAAAAATTTCACACAGTACGTTTCACATAAATACGCAGCTTTCCCGACCCCCAAGCATTTTGAAATTCAAATAAAAATATTTTTCACTCCACCCTAATATATATATAATACAGAAGTCAGTATAAAGCAGTAGAAATGAGTACAAATAAACAAAACTAACGAAATTAAATAATAAAGTAAGTAATTCACAACAATATATATATATATATATATATATATATATATATTATAGCAAAGTTGCAATTTAATTTTCATGCTCCCTTGCCTCTTATTTCTTTCATGATTGTTTATTTTTCTCAGTGACAAAAAGGTAAACGCAATTTTAACGGGGTGCAATTACATTTTTTAAATAAAAGCGTACGTAATTGGACACCTGGCGACTATTTTCCCCACGGAAATTTCTGCAACGTTATATTTTCTTATTTTTACTTTATATGCTTCTTTCTGCTTATAAATCTTCACTCGTAATTCGAAACTGTGAAATTAATTGGATTTATATTTAAAAAATAAAGAGGGAATTATTGTTTCCTATCGTTCCTCAGCAACGGAAAAACGGACGTAACTATCGGCATGTACGAACCTCCTTTTTAAACTAATTTAATACGTAGCTGAATTTGTCTCAGAAAAGTTTAGGATATACAAAATTATTCCAAAAGGCTTCCTTACATACAAAACATACACTTGGAAACAAATAATGAGAGCATATCTATGAATTTACGAGTTTCTTCGCCACCCAAGCAACCTTTTTCTTTGAAGTTAATGGCGTCACGTTGCAGACACGCATCGTTAGTTCCACTAACAGTTCTAAAACATTATATATATTTATTTATATATATATATATATATATATATATATATATATATATACACGCACACATACTTCATATTTGCATATAACAGACATAAGTTTGCTTATGAATAAGGAAGTGTATAGAAATATTTGCTCAAGTATTACTACGTAAAACTTTATTTCCTAATGAAGAGAATGATATTTTATATCATGGGTCAGAATTAATTTCACGAAATTCAGTCTTGCATTTATGTTTCGTTTGGAATGCAAAAATATTAAATTGCGTAAGATTTTGCATGAGTGTATATATATATATATATATATATATAATATATATATATATATAATATATATACACATTAGGATGTTCCACATCATTGGGGAGGTAGATAAAAAGTCAAATTTCTTTCTTCTACTTTGTTGCTTGTATTCCACACGGTCAGAAACATGCTGTGAACAAGTTTCAACCACTTCGGGTTGACACACTTTTTCCTTTTCTCGCAGATACTTCTCAGTGACGATAATGACCAGAAATTTGTCCTCAGGGTGGTTGATCAATCAGCCTACCCTCGAAATTATGGGTTGTCGGCTCCCGAACAAGACCCAAGTCCTTAGCAAGTTCTTTCACCATCAAAAGGTGTTGGGCCAAGCAAGAACAAAGAGCATGAATGAGGCCCTTGATGCCGTCATGGATTTCTGGGAAAAGTCCCGCATCCCTTTCATGCGACGGGAGAGCGTTCTCAGGAAGATGGAGAACACTGCTGTCCAAGTATGATTCCCTGATGAAGAACCGGAACAAACCTCAAGAGAACAATCGCATGACAGAAGAAATGTTCAAGGGAGACTTGGAGGAGGTTTTGAATATCTCGCACTCCAAAACCCTGGAAATTATATCTAATAAAGAGGACAAAATGTTCTTATAACTCCAGCTAGAAGATCCAAGGAGCTCCAGCATTGGCTCCTCAGATAAGGAACCTTCAACTTCAAGAAATGAGGAAGAGGAAACTCCAAGAAGCAAGTTAGTGAAGGAAGTAGGTGGAAGTGCAACAGAGAAAGGAGACATTTCAAACCGTGGAACATGGAAGGAGAAAGAACATCTAGAACAAGTACTTCGGTATCAGATGAAGAATACGTCGTTCCTTCTACGCCGGGTGTTGCGTTGGAGGCATGGCCATTACCAAGGAAGAAGAGGAACAACCTTACAGACAAAGATCTCGCAGCTACGTACGACCGGCTAAACCTCTCATACAGGAATGTGACAATGGCCTACGCCTTGTTTACGAACAGCCTCGGTCACAACCTCGAAGAACTCTCGATCTCCTCAACTACGATGTACCAAACGCGGAAAATACATCGAAAGACCCAAGCAGAAGCCTACCAGCGAGAGTAGTTTTGTCGAAGTGCACCACTTGTGCTCCACTGGAATGGGAAACTCCTACCCGATATAACAACTAGGAAGGGGGAGATCGAGAGGATTAATATTTTCGTGTCTGACAAAGGCGAGGAGAAGCTCCTCGGAGTCCCAGAAGTACCTGCTGGGAAAGGAGAGGAGATTGTCAGAACAACTGTGAAGTTGGCTACAGAACACGTCCTGGATGGTAAAATTGCAGAATTCTCTTTCGACACCACAGCATCAAACACTGGAGTCTACACTGTTGCTTGTGTCTGGATCGAACAAATGCAGACACGTCGTTCATGAGTTCGTATTGTCCGATGTGTTCTAAGCTTGTATGGGACCATCAAGTGGACCCGACGTGCTCATCTTCAAAAGATTCCAGGATCGTTGGGATTTCATCGACCGTAATGATCTGACCCCAACAATGAATTCTGACGACACCCGCATCCGTTTCACGGAAAGCAACCTGCTGACGTCCTTGAAGGCTTCAGCCGTGAAGTTTGTAAAGGACATTCTAGCTTGTGACCATCATACACAAGCGAACTATCGTGAACTTCTTCAGTTCGTCCAGTTTTTTCTTGGGGAAGCCGATTTGGCAAATGTGAAGTTTCGAGCTCCAGGAGCCCTCCACAGTGGTAGATAAATGTTGAGGGTGATTTACTCGCTGAAGATTTTCCTCTTATAACACCAATTTCAGCTGACGTAGGGAGAGCATCGAGGTATCACGAGTGTCTTTTTCTTCATTTCTCTCGTGTATATTAAACCATCGACGCTTGACCTAAGGCAAAACAGGTTCCAAGAAATGACCTCGAGTTGCTTCAAACGGTGGAGTTTTTTGAAAGAGAAGACGGCTGCCAGGGCTCCTCAAACCGCAATGAGGCGACACTTGTGGTATTCTTCGGATCCGCTGATCAGGTTGGCGTTCTTCGACTCCCAAGTCTTCCCCGAAGAGAAGAAGGACATGGTGGAAAGTTTGAAGAAGCCACCGTCGCGTAAGGAGTTGAAGTCGCGTAAGGAGTTGAAGCGTCTGGAGGGAAAAATGGTCAGCTTCCAAGCGAAACGCCTTTCCAACTTTGTCACCTCGAAAACGAAGTTCTTGTTCTCGGCTTTGGTAGTCGACATAAGATTCCTCGAGAAGACTTCTTCCAAATGGGATGAAGACCCATCCTATCGTGAGGGGTCGAAGAGAATGTCGGCATTATCACTCTTCAATACCAGAGCAGAGAGGAGAATTGTTTTGAGCAAGGAGTTCAACAACTCCCTCACGAAGGGTGAAAACCAAAAATAATACTTTTTGAAAGTGGTTGCTGCTCAGCGGGAAGCATATCCAACTACAAAGAAATCGGCCCTCAAGAAGTGAGGGAGTAGCGTAATTTAGGGTGTGTCGAATTTTTCAACTTTCAAATTCTAAATATGAGGGGTGCTAAAACGTTGCAGCATGACTTAGGAATTCTAAAGCTATTTTTGTTAATTTAATATAATTTAGTTTTGCTTGGTAAGAAGCTACATAAAAATAGTGACTTTGTTGACTTTTTTGTGGAATTATATAATAATTATTATATTAATAATTATATATGCTGTATATATAATGCACTGCTGTTTTTGCTTATTTCACAGGTTGAAACATATTCATCAGTGTGCTGAAGATTACTTGTCCGTCAGTGCTACCATCCTAACCAGTGGGAATTGACCTACAATGGCTTTTAAAAGGAGGACAAGACTGGGGACATTCACACATATGAGCAACCTAATTGGAACTGGTAGAGAGTTATTGCCCTCTGAACTCCCAACTCTGCGAGACGTTCTAAAATATGGGCTACTGCTAAGAGAACAAAGTGGTGAGGATGTGAGAAACTACCCAGCAGCCAGTCTTGCAAAGGACATTTACCCTAAAGTGCTTGAAAAGTGGGAACGAGCAAACAGTTCTTTTGTAGCCCCCGTTGTAAATTCACGAGTCACAATCTTAAACAAGATCCAAGAGAGCTGGGAGCAGGCCAAAAACATATCTCTTGGGAGAGGAAAGCTACATGTCAAAGGGGCTTTCATTGCAAAACTTGACAAGCTTTTTGACATCCTCAGTTGCAAGTGTAAAATTGTTCTCTGCTCTGAATTTAGCTGCCTTGCAGATGCTGGTTGCAAAAACGAAACTCACATTAACTGTACATGCCCTAGGGAGATGAAGATCCCTGTGAAGGAACTTGCTTTCATTAAAGGTCAGAGAGACAAGTCTGGTTCTATTGGACCACATCAGATTGGCTTGCCAGATCAACCTGAGCACAACAGACAAGTCAAAAAGCAGAAGCTGCAAGAAGACGAAAGAAGAAGGCTTGCTGAATATAAGCAGACAAGTAAGCAGGATGTTTCAATGCCATCAAATGAAATAATTTTCTCTGATGATGAAAATGAAGAACAAATAGCTGATGCTCAAGATGGAAAGGATGGAAGTTATGAAGTGACATTAGAAATACCAAGCACGTCTTCAACTTCCAATAAAAAGCCAGAGTACAACACATTAGAAATACCTAATGTTGCTATGCATAGCATCAGATATGGTGTTGGCCTGCGTGCCACAGCTGCCATCACCACTGCAGCCTTTATGGATGCTGGCTTGATCACTGAAGAAGACAAGAGACTTGTAGTTGATCACAATAAAGTTAAGAGGGCCCAAGAAAAAGTTATGAGATCCCTGGATCAGGAATTTGATGATCTTTGTAAGAAGGGTGAAATTGACTGCATCTTCTTTGACGGCCGTCAAGATACAACTAAAGTTTTGCTGAAAGCAGACAATTCAGATCGTCAGTTCCCCAGCATCATCAAAGAAGAGCATTATTCTGTGTGCAGTGAGCCAGGTGGAAGATATCTCTACCACTTCACTCCTGAGAAAGGCTCAACGAGAAAAAAACTGCTGAAGTTATTGCTGATAATCTTGTAGATTTCATGAAGAAGAAGGGCATTGATAAAAGCCTGCAGGCCATTGGAGGTGATTCTACAAATGTTAACACTGGCTGGGAGGGTGGTTCCATGCATTGGGTAGAGGTCAAGCTTTGCCGTAAGCTGATCTGGTTGGTTTGTGCCCTCCACACTAACGAGTTACCCCTGCGACACTTGATCACAGCACTGGATAGGAAGACCTTGTCTAACAACAAGTGGACAGGTAACATTGGCAAGATGCTAGACACTGCAACCGAACTTGAAATTGATCCTTCATTCACCAAACTCTCAATTGGAGAGCCTCTTACTTCACTGAGTGACAATGTCGTAAAGGATCTCTCTACTGATCAAGCGTACGGGTATAGGATCACACAGGCCATAAGGACAGGAGAACTTCCCACAGATCTGGCCCTTCTTGAAATTGGTCCAGTGAGCCATTCAAGGTGGTTGACAACAGCAAACAGGCTTTGTCGCATATGGGTTTGAAAACATGGCCTTAAAGGCAAAACCCTCAACAACTTAAGACTGATAGTGGAATACATTGTTGGTGTGTACTACCCCTGTTGGTTCAACATCAAAGTAAAACACTCTTGGGTGGAAGGCCCACGCCACATCTTGTTTCAGCTGCGGCTAGTTAGGCTGCAAAAGAAGGCTGTAGTGGATGCTGTTTTGCCAACCATCAAGAGCTCAGCATGGTATGCATTCAGCGAAATGATAATCCAGACACTCTTGTGCTCAGATGACAGTGAGGAGAGGAGAGCTGGTGTCCAAAAGATTGTTGACATGAGGGGTGGAGATGATGACACACTTGGAGATCTTTCTGTACGTCCCAGGAAGACACCTTCCATCAACCCCAGTGCTTCTTCCGTGTTGGCGCTGACAGACTGGTCTGACGGGTATTTGAACCTCCTTTGACATGTAAACTGACTACAGCGGAAGTAAAGAAGTTCTTTGACAAGCCTATGCAAGTTCCACAGTGGCCCTGTCATGCTCAGTCAATAGAGAGGTGTGTGAAACAAGTCACAGAGGCAGCAGGCAGGGTGTATACACATGAGAAACGTGAGGGCTATATCAGAGGCCAAGAAGCAAGTCGGCGGCTGATGTCCAAGAACGAATCAAAGCAAGACTTGATGAAACTTGTTGTTTAAATATTTTTTTTTACTGATGTCATTACTTTCTAATGTTGTTTTATGATTACAAGGATATGTTTTATGATTACTAGGATATATTTTATGCAGAGAAACTAAAAATTTTATAGCATTACCTGACATTTTGAGAAGCTAAAATTAATAAATGTTGTTTTCCGAGAGCAATTTATGTGCTTTTTAATCAAACGTAGATTTACCAAGCTAAGTGTTGAGCAATCACAAAAATAATAGCAGATTTGAATTCTTCACATCCAAAAACATATTTTTAAAACCCCTCAATGAAGGAATTGGCAAAAATTAATTTTCACCTCCCAAATTGACACACCCTAGTAGCATATGCTTTCTGATAAGCTTTTGCATTGATGAGAAAATCATTTTTGTACTTCATTTATGTGGTTTATTACATTATGTGTGTTTGTTTATGTATTGTTTCCTTTATATATCTATGTAAAACGGGTTTGATTTTTTGTGTTTTGAACAGCTGTATTTGTTACCATTTTAGACAGAGTACCTACCCTTTATACAATAAACTATTCATTCAAACTATTCTTTTATTCATTCACTTTACATTATATTTTCCTCATTTTTTCCGTGGAACCGGAAAATTCAAAATTTTCATTTTGTGGAGCATATAAAAAATAAAATAAAATAAAATAAAAAATTAATAAATAGTTCCTACTCTCTCCGATATAAATGTATTTAATATTTGCTTTGATGTATATTTTTCACTCAATTGAAGTGAATTGAAACTTATTATTTGAATGTAAGTAACTTTTTATGGTCAAAACCTTCTGAGATTAACTTCATTTATACTACTGATATTAAAGTGAAATAAATCTTTCTGATTAAATTTAAATGCATGATGGAGATCAAATTATTATACATGCATTATTCAAATTAAACTTAAGTTTATTGTTGGGACTGAGTTCAGATGTATCATTAAGATTAAATCTGATTAGGCTGAATCAGTACAATTAGCATAGAACAATAATCGGTGCTGGTTAAGTGTGCGGTCTACCTAGCTTTTAGTTAGCCTTATAAGGCTAACTAATGAAACTATCACGACTTAACCTAACCAATCGTCAAGGGCGTACAGTTGACCTAACGATTGGTTAGGTTAAGTCGTGATATTTTCGTTAGTTAGCCTTATAAGGCTAACTAAAAGCTAGGTAGACCGCACACTTAACCAGCACCCAATAATCTTCCAGTTTAACGAAACTTTTATAAATATTTTGCTCTCTACTCTGTTCACAGAATGGAATGAAATATTGTTGTGATAATGTGGTTTTTGGGCAGTATACAATATATTGCATTGTTTTCCTTATATGGTACTGTTTTAGCAAGCAATATTTTTAATAATTTTCTTTTTCTATATTATAATTTTATAATAGCCGTAGGTTCATATAAACCTCGCTGTTTTTATGTCTTTACAACAGCGGTAAACCTTGTTTCGTTTACCGCTCTTCACTGAAGTTGCATTGTGTTACGTTGGATTTCTTATAATGAAAAGTATAACCATAATAATAGATAATATGATCAGTAATCCCTGTAGAGAATATTTGTACAATCCAGCATAAAAATAGTGTAGATGTTAAATTCTTTATTTTGGAGGTAGGAAATGAGGATGTGGAGTTTGCTGTTGAGGGGTGCGAAATACCCACTTTTATGTTTGTGTATTTTCTGGAATGGGACAAGTCTCCTGGGGAACTGAGCTATTATTGAACTTTGGCTGGGAAGAATGATCTGCCTATAGTCCTGCCTGTATTCAACTGACTTCCATCCTTCCCCACTTCCATACCTTATATTTGCAGTCATGCCCCACCTCATTATTTATACTACAGTATATTAAATTGTAAGAAAGAACACAAGTGTTAACTTTACAAAAAGAGGATGTATTTTAAGTACAGTAAATTTGAAATCTTGATAACTAATTAAATTCAGGTAATAGTTATGGATTATTAGTCGTTGCGTGCATTTGCGTTCACATTTTTTTTCTTCATATGATTATTTTCTGTAGTTATTGCAATTCTGAGGAAATCTCATTTTTGCCTTGCAATCGACTACAAAATTTTGTTCATCGACAGGTTGGCACCCCTTCTATAGGGTATTTAATAATGATAATGAGTGAAGAGGGTAAGAAATTGGTACTGCGCTCAGGCCAGACGAATGAGGGCCATCGCAGTAACTCCTGGATTAATATTATCAGCACCATCGGGAGTCAAAACCTCGACCTCAGCGTCTTCACTTGGCTTATAGGAAAACGGTGTTACCCACTGAATTATGGGCAGTGGAATATAGGATATTTTTTAACTAATCATAAAATAGTGAGGGTGAGGTTGTAAGCCTATTTCATAACCATTAATTTTATTTTTCCCTCAGTTTCCTTTAGCAAACGTTTTCCGCAACTGTACTGATAAACGTAGTGGAACGCTTAAATTTCATTAAATGTAAAAGTGCTCATGTTTAAATGCAAAAAACTTCACTTTTTTCTACGTGAAGGTCAAAATATGAAAATAAAAACCAACTCTAATAGACAGAGTTTATTTCCAACAGTTTCAACGCCCACTGGCATCCTCCTCGGGTGGATACAGAAAAACGAATGAACCATAACAAGAGGGAAAAACAGTCCAGGGACCCACCGTTAAGAAATTCGCACCTAGGTTAGATCCCATTCTCCCGACACCGGAAGGGCATTTTCATTAAGTACATTCGCACAAATTTTAAACTATCTTCCTGTTCTAAACATACAGATTCTATTTTTTTATTTTTTTTATTTTACATAATTATTACATTTACTATTAAATTTATTACATTTAATATTGCATAATTATTTATTACAGAAATTATAAATTTATTACTACATTGGTTATTACATTGTTGTTTATTATACAGAACTTATAAACGGAAAAACGAATGAAAAAGGCGATTCGGAAACAATCCAGAGACCATTGAGAAATTCGCACCTAGGTTAGATACCGTTCTCCCGACACTGGAAGGGCATTTTATTACAGGGTCCGCTTATAAGTACATTCCCACAAATTAAAACTATCTTCTTGTTCTATACATACAGATTCTAATATTTTGACATAATTACTGCATTTATTATTGCATTTACATTTCTTTAACATTTATTATTATTACCCTTTACCCTAATTATTAAATTTATAATATTACCTTTATTATTACATCTGTTGCATTTATATTTATTTCCACATTTATTACTTCCATTATTACATTTACTAAAAGCGAGTAAGGAAACAATCCAGAGACCTTTAAGAAATTCACACTTAGGTTCGAACACGTTCCCACGACTCCGTAAGGGATTTTTTGACCAAGAATCTCATTAAAGGGTCTAACTTATAAGTACCTTCGCACAAATTAAAATTATCTACTTTTTCTATACACACAGATTCTATTATTTTTCTTTTGACATAATTATTATATTTATAAAGTACCTTACTTGATTCCCAATCTATAGCATGATTATTTTGGCTGGCGTGATAAAAAATGGCATTATTAGTATTACAACTTCTGAAGGCATATTTGTGTTCTTTAATACGGGTTTCAATATTTCTTGCAGTTTCTTCCACGTATACTAAATCACAACTTTTACAGGGAATGCTGTAGACACAAGCTTGTTCCTCTTTTGCAACGTTATTCCTAACCAATTTACTTTTCACGGTAGACGAATATTTGAACGCCAAAGCAAACTTAAAATCTTTCGTCAACGGTTTTACTCTTTCTAAGCCGGCAATGTAAGGCAAATTCACATATTGTTTTTGGTTAACTGAAGGTTCCCGAGGGGCATAAAAATATTTTCTGGCTTTAAAATACGCCTTTCTGATAAACCACTCGGGATATTTTAAATCCTTAAAAATGTTCCAAATCTTTGAATTTTCCGGGTCCAGCAAATGTGGGCTGCAAATCCTGAGTGCTCTTAGAAACATGGAAGAAATAATTGAGCTTTTAACCCCTTCATCATGATATGAAAAATAATGAATGTACGAATTACAATGGTAGGTTTTCTATAGACCGTGAAATTGGGCTTTCCGCTTTCGTTAATGACCAAAACATCTACAAAAAGTAATTGTTTGTCGTTCTCCCATTCATATTTAAATTTAATAGAAGGAACAAGATTATTTAATGACTGAAAGAAAGTGTCAAAGTTGTTCCCGTGGTCAGGCCAAAATGAGAAAATATCATCTATATAACGAAACCAAATTAGATCCCTGGGACATATTGTTTGCAACAATTCCGACTCATAATATTCCATGTATAATGTACTGAGTATTGGGGATAAAGGGGACCACAATATTATAAATTTAATAATTAGGGTAAAGGGTAATAATAATAAATGTTAAAAAATGTAAATGCAATAATAAATGCAGTAATTATGTCAAAATATTAGAATCTGTATGTATAGAACAAGATAGTTTTAATTTGTGGGAATGTACTTACAAGCGGACCCTGTAATAAAATGCCCTTCCGGTGTCGGGAGAACGGTATCTAACCTAGGTGCGAATTTCTCAATGGTCTCTGGATTGTTTCCTAATCGCCTTTTTCATTCATTTTTCGGTTTATAAGTTCTGTATAATAAACAACAATGTAATAACTAGAGACCGGATTTTGCCCTTTTTGCCTTTTTTATTCCCGTTTATAGATTCATAGGCTTCTTTTAGAGAAATCCATTTCGGGACTGTGGGATGTATATAATTAAATGTTATAGTGCCTATAAACGCCTATTTTGATGGTTAGTGCCTAATTTTAAAATACGTGCCTATATATGCCTTTTTTAATTTTATTGTACTAAGTAAAGCAAAATAACTCGCATTTTTTTGAAACTTGTAGGCCTAAATAGGGCAGGGGATAGAAAAACCGAGGCTAGTCCTGAGGCAACCAGCACAGCCAATCAGATCACAATACGTCAGCCAAATACAGCCAATCAGATCACAATACGTCATTGTGAAGCGTTCGGCCTCGATCATTTTGTTTGGTGTGGTGCGTGCAACGTGGTGTCTTTGTTCAAGTGCTTTTGCTAAATAAAATCTCACGTTTGTGCTTACAGCTTTTTTTATAAGTGAGAAAAAATGCCTAAGGACAAGACAGTCAAAAGTGTTCTGTTCAGGCAGTGGATCAAGAAGGACTCAAACTTCACTACGGATGGTAGAGTTATTTTCTGCCAACCTTGTTCCAAAGAGGTACGTTGCAACATTTTTTATTCTCTATCCAAAATAACAAACGCACTCGATGTAAACAAATGCATGCGAGGGAATTTGACGCTCCAACAATGAGTGATAATGTGAGCTTTTTCGAATTTAATAGCATCCTAAAGATAAATTGGTAAAGAGTGGTGAAAAACAAATTGTTTTAAATTATTTTAATATTAATTTAATTAATCGAACCACCAACTTCGACGTTCGACTAATGCATTTTATAATTTAGTTACCCTAAAAATTGTCGTTTTCTGTAGTTTCTGAAAAAAAAAAAAAGATTGGTATCTAAAGAAATTATTAAGTTAAGTTGGGTTCTTATAATGAATAGAGAATAATAGCTTTTTGTTTGTTGTTAATTTGATTTATTTTAATGCATGGCGCAGTAATTAAGTTTGTTTTTCAGTAATGTTTTTCAGCATGTGACTTGCCTGGCTCATGCTCTCCATCGGGTGGCAGAAAACATCCGGGGACATTTTCGGAACGTAAATGCACTTGTATCGTCGGTGAAGAAGGTCTTTCTCAAGGCACCTTCACGAATTGCTGCTTTCAAGGCAGCTCTCCAGAAACACCCTTGCCACCTCAGCCAGTTTTGACTCGATGGGTTTCCTGGCTTCAAGCTGCCATGTATTATGCTGAAAATATCAGCGAAATTGCCAAGGTACGAAACATATTCAGTTTAATTAGTACATTCTTCTCGAATCAGGCGAGTTTGTCTAAAACAATTCGTCTAAAATACAATTTGTCTAAATCAATTTGTCTAAATCAATTTGTCTAAAATAGTTTGTCTAAAATCAATTTGTCTAATAACAATTTGTCTAAAATACAATTTGTCTAAAAATAATTTGTCTAAAATACAATTTGTCTAAACAAACAATTTAATATAATATGGCATACAAATTGTTGCCTGATGTACAATGCTATTTATTACTTGCCACGCCCCATTTTAAAAGGTTACCTCTTGTGCGGAATAGTACATCGAAATCAGTTATCCCGGAACCCATAACCCGGTTAGGTTAGGTTAGGTTAGGTTAGGTATATTATGAAATAAAATTAACCCATTTTCAATCTTTTCATCCTCACTCCAAATTTATCAAGCAGACAAATGCATTCTAGTTATCTTCAGTTATTAGTCAAATTGTATTTTAGACAAATTATTTTTAGACAAACTATTTTAGACAAACTATTTCGATGTACTATTCCGCACAAGAGGTAACCTTTTAAGATTGGGCGTGGCAAGTAATAAATAGCATTGTACATCAGGCAACAATTTGTATGCCATATTATATTAAATTGTTTGTTTAGACAAATTGTAATTTAGACAAATTATTTTTAGACAAATTGTATTTTAGACAAATTGTTATAGACAAATTGATTTTAGACAAACTATTTTAGACAAATTGATTTAGACAAATTGATTTAGACAAATTGTATTTTAGACGAATTGTTTTAGACAAATTCTCCTAGACGCCATTCTTCTACAGCCATTTCAAAAGCAGCAAAGCACATTTCATCTTAATTCTGTTTTTTGTTGCAGGTCGTTGAAAACTTAGACGAGCATGAGGCAGTCGTGATAGGAGAAGCGAAGGAGGCCTTATCGTGTCTAACCCTTCGAGACCTGGCCTACATCATGGCCAATTTCGGACGGGTGCCAGGGACCATAACCAAGCTGGAGGAGAAAGGCCTGCTGTTTGTTGAAGCAGTGGAAATAGTTCAAAATTTAAGGAAGGAGCTGAGCCAGGTTCCTGGTAACGTAGGGAAAGAAGTGGTAGCAAAATTTGAAAATGTTCTCCGACGCAATCCTGGTTGGCAGACGTGAACGTTTCAATAGTGTTCAAAGGAGAGTGTCAGGAGGTTCTGGACTTTGAGCCAAGCGAATTAGCATCTTTGAAGTTCGCACCAATTACGTCTTGCGATGTCGGAAGGTCGTTTTCTCGATATAAAAATGTATTGAGTGACAGGCGATGTCAATTTAAACCACAGAACCTTGAAAAATTTTTAATCATCAATTGCCATTTCATTTTATAGTTTAGTTGAGTTTTGTAAGAAGATAGTTTAAATGTTTGGATTTTACTTTGATTCAAATAAAATGTTTGATGGTTTTTGAGATGTTTAGTTTATTTTTTACAATAAAAATCCTGATATTCATCAGAACTGCAAATGGGTTTACTGTAAGTCAACAATAATAAGAGAAAAGTGGGAAAATAGAAATGCCTATTAAGTGCCTTTTTTAGCCTTTAGTGCCTATTTAAGCGACTTTTTTAGGGCTTCTTTAGTGCCTTTTTGCCTACCTATTATTGATTTTTTAGTGCCTATCAATCCTAACTCTAGTAATAACCAATGTAATAATAAATTTATAATTTCTGTAATAAATAATTATGCAATATTAAATGTAATAAATTTAATAATAAATGTAATAATTATGTAAAATAAAAAAAAAAAAGAATCTGTATGTTTAGAACAGGAAGATAGTTTAAAATTTGTGCGAATGTACTTAATGAAAATGCCCTTCCGGTGTCGGGAGAATGGGATCTAATCTAGGTGCGAATTTCTTAACGGTCGGTCCCTGGACTGTTTTTCCCTCTTGTTTTGGTTCATTCGTTTTTCTGTATCCACCCGAGGAGGATGCTAGTGGGCGTCGAAACTGTTGTGGAAATAAACTCTGTCTATTAGAGTGGGTTTTTATTTTCATATTTGCTCATGTTTATGTAATATACTCGTATTGCTCATATGTGTTTTATTACTTCAAGAGAATATACGAGGAGAGTTCAAGTGTTCGATAGTATACGCAGTGGTGTAGTGCTAAATAAAGAAGTGGGGGAACGCATTTTGAAAGTGTTACTCAGATGCGGGGGGGACAATGGCGAGCGCGGTGAGCCCATACAGCTGGGGGTCCAGGGGCACTGTAATCCCCCGGGAAATCTTTTGAAATCTGACCAATTTCAGGGATATTTTGAGGTCATATGCACTGGATATTAGGATATATTCCAAGGTTGAAGATGCAGTATTTCCAGTGTCATTAGATATACGACATCCAGTACGATCAATAAAAATAGCTAACAACTAGAATGATTAACTAAAAAAAAGTTAACAACTGGTACGCCGTGGTGACTGTTTCACCAGATCTTTATAGGCTAGCATTGCCTCAGTCGAAGCTAAAAGAAATGAAACAGTTAATGATTCTTTCATATATTTCTTCTAGGGGTGTGAATTAAAATTTCATGACGTTAGAGATTTGTAAGTTCGGATTTATTTGAAATAGTGAGGGAACGCCGTTCCGGCTACCAAAAAAAGTAAGGGAACGCCGTTCCCACGCGTTCCCACAGCACTACACCACTGAGTATACGCAAGTTTAAATGGCATACATGTAACATAAAAGCAAAATAATAGTGCAAGCAATACAGTATAAAATAGTGACAATGGCGTTCCCAACCACGCATGCGCCATGTGATCCTCACTCATCACAGAAAGAAGCCTTTGAGCTTCATCCATTACTTTTAAAAGTGCCATATGCTTTGTCTGAAAGCGTAAATAAAATTTTCAGTTACAAATAATGAAACCCCTTTTGCTTGCATTATGTAAATAAGAAAAAGCACTTTGATGGAAGATGCAATGTTATGCAGTAAATTTAGGCTTCAATTTGGGAGGATTTTTTGTTTCTGTTTGAATTAGGGATCAAACAAAAATGTCGGGCAGAGATGAGATTCATTGAAACAAAGTCAAGGGAGTTGATTGTAATATACAGTGTATACACACACACACACATATATATATATATATATGATAATTATTTCACGAAAGTAACACGTGAAAAATGTTTATGATGAATAAAACCACAAAGGAAAGGAAACACAGAATGGTGCTCAAGTGTTTTCGTCTAATGACATCCTCAGGAACAGTGAAGTACATAAAGAGTTACAGCCTATATAGAGGTTACAGAAAAAAAAATAATATACAGGGTGTTTCAAGAGGAAAGGTCAATACTTCGGGGGGGTGATAGCATCGGTCATTGTGAGAAAAAAGTTCATATGAACATGTGTCTATTTCTGAATGGTTACGGAGATAGAGCTGTTTGAATCTACAAATACAAAAGCATTGTTAATGGTAATCAAGAAAGAAAAGCCAATTACTGTTTCTAACATTTAATGTTTAAACAGTGGCATTTTGAATCGTATCAGATACAGAAATGACAAATTTGTTACGGTTTACAATACGTTTTCGAAAATTCCACCGTCAACCTCAATGCAATTTGCAACTCGTGTGCGAAGATCGCGTGTTGTTCGTCTGAGTTGATCTTGACGTTCCTTTATGCGGGCAGCAGCATCCAAAATGCGCGCGAGCAATTCGTCTCGTGTATCCACCTTTCTTTTGTAAACTTGACTTTGCATCACCAGACTGGTAGAATGTGGAGGAGCTTCGTCATGGTGAAAGTACATACCAGCGCGTGTAGCCAAAGGAACATCCTCCAATAGTCCTGGCAATTCATTCTGCAGAAATTCTAGGTAACTTTGTCCTTTAAGACGATTCTCTAAAGTAACAGGGCCAATCAGCTGATCATCGATGATACCGCACCACACATTGGCAGAGAAGCGATGTTGAAAATTTGTTTCCACAGTGGCATTTTCGTCTGACCACCGATGAGAGTTACGAGTATTGTTGATACCGTCACGGGTGAAAGTAGCTTCATCGGTGAACAGTATTAATCGAAGCAATCGGCGATTAGCATTTACCCAATGACAAAATTCCAGTCGCATGGAAGCGTCTCCTGGTTGAAGGTGTTGTACACGCTGTACATGATATGTATGCAAGCCTTCCTCACGTAATGTTCGCCATACTCTTGTGTGTGGTATACCGAGACGTGTAGAAATTTTTCGTGAGCTAGTAGTAGGACTACGCTCTACCAACTGAAGAATGTTTTCCACTTCATCCACATCTTGTTGACCTTCACGTTCAGATGAAACATGAGCGCTGGGAAGTGTACCAATCTCACGCAATGTGTTGAAAATCCTGGTAAACACTCTTCGATCGGGAATTCTGCGGTTCGGAAACCATCGACGGTATTCTGCAACAGGAGCTGTTGCACTTCCATCGCAAAAACCGAAGACATACACCATATCTGCATATTCGGCATATGTGAAGGTGTGTGGCATTCTTAACACTGCTTCAAACACCAAACAATGTTATTCACAACAGTCAGCTGTCGATTGGTTTATGTTGCATGCTTACATTACAGTTTACATGGTTCAAGGTTATTGGGGAGGGAAGGGGGAGGAAGAGCTGCGCGCGCATCAGATTCAAACAGCTCTATCTCCGTAACCATTCAGAATTAGACACATGTTCATATGAACTTTTTTTCTCACAATGACCGATACTATCACCTCCCGAAGTATTGACATTTCCTCCTGAAACACCCTCTATATATATACACACACACACATATATATATATATATATATATATATATATATATATATATATATATATATACACATATATATATATATATATATATAATATATATAATAACGGAGAAATAAAAATAAAAATTAAAAATTAAACATTAAAGGATTGTGGGAGGAGCATACAAATTTGTAAGAAAAAACTACCGATTTTTAGCACAAGATCAAATGAATTGTTTCCAACCAATGTTACAGATAATTTTTAAAAAAATACAAATTTATACTGGAAATCTGCCCGGGTTTTAGAACTCTGCCCGTCTTGTTTAAGTTCCATGTATATAAAAATAAATTGAAAAATAAAAGTTATTAGAGTAGCATACAAGTTTACCAAAGATTTAGCGTTCTACCCTTCTTATCTAAATCTGTTCTGAAGGAATTCAAAACAACAGGATCGAGTTGAAAAAGACCTTTGCTTATGTTGAAGTTATTTGTAAGTTGGATAATGGCAGACTCAAGAATATTTCTATTAACAATGTTGCTAGAGTGAAATAAAACTGTAGCATTATTCCAATCAACACAGTGGGATAACGCTGACAAATGGACAAAAAGGGCACTGGACGACTGTCCTGTTCTAACGGAATATTGATGTTGTTTTATACGTGTGTGCAAATCCTTTCCCGTCTGACCTATGTAAAAGGAATCACATTGTTTACAACCAATTTGATAAATAATGCCTGAATTATTGGTAGGGCTATTTTTTACTATGATATTTTTCACAATATTGTTATATGAAAATACTACATTAATATCCAAAAGTTTCAATGCCTAAAAAGCCCGGGAAAAATGGAGTTTTTCGAAATTACTTACATTCCGAGAATCCTGGGGGTTGGCATCCCTTGGTTGCGGTACGTCGACGATATTTTGTATCTGGCCCATGAATCGTGACCTGGATAACTTCCTTCTTCAGTTAAATGATCAAGTCCCCTCCATTAAGTTTACTTTAGAAGTGGAACAAGACAACTCAATCCCGTTTTTGGATGTGCGTGTACATAGGGAAAGCCCAGGTTTTAAGTTTAGTATCTATCAGAAAAAAACAAACAATTTGTCGTACGTACACTTTTACTCGGGACATGACACCCCCACTAAGAAGGCCATTTTTTCTTCAATGTTTCTCCGCGCCCTCAGGATCGCCAGTCCGGAATACATCGATGCCGAATTAGAAAAAATCAACGGTATTGGAAGTGATCTGTGTTATCCATCTGCGTTTATGGAATCTTGTCTCAACAAGGCAAAACGAACTTTCTATCGTGTGAATAATAACACTCGTACTTTGTCAAAAAATATTTTAGTACTTCCATTTTCCCCGGGCTTTTTAGGCATTGCTAATGTACTTAAACTTTTGGATATTGATGTAGTATTTTCATATAACAATATTGTGAAAAATATCATAGTAAAAAATAGCCCTACCAATAATTCAGGCATTATCTATAAAATTGGTTGTAAACAATGTGATTCCTTTTACATAGGTCAGACGGGAAAGGATTTGCACACACGTATAAAACAACATCAATATTCCGTTAGAACAGGACAGTCGTCCAGTGCCCTTTTTGTCCATTTGTCAGCGTTATCCCACTGTGTTGATTGGAATAATGCTACAGTTTTATTTCACTCTAGCAACATTGTTAATAGAAATATTCTTGAGTCTGCCATTATCCAACTTACAAATAACTTCAACATAAGCAAAGGTCTTTTTCAACTCGATCCTGTTGTTTTGAATTCCTTCAGAACAGATTTAGATAAGGGTAGAACGCTAAATAACTTATTTTTCAATTTATTTTTATATACATCGAACTTAAACAAGAAGAGCAGAGTGCTAAAACCTGGTCAGATTTCCAGTATAAATTTGTATTTTTTTTTAATTACCTATAATATAGATAATTAAAAAAAATACAAATTTATACTGGAAATCTGACCAGGTTTTAGCACTCTGCCCTTCTTGTTTAAGTTCGATGTATATAAAAATAAATTGAAAAATAAAAGTTATTAGAGTAGCATACAAGTTTACCAAAGATTTAGCGTTCTACCCTTCTTATCTAAATCTGTTATAGATTCTATAACATCTGTTATAGATTCTATAGATTCTATAACATTGATCGGAAACAATTCATTTGATCTTGTGCTAAAAATCAGTAGTTTTTCCTTACAAATTTGTATGCTCCTCCCACAATCCTTTAATGTTTAATTTTTAATTTTTATTTTTATTTCTCCGTTTATTGTATGTATATGTATATATATATATATTTTTTTTTTTTTCTGTAACCTATATATAGGCTGTAATTCTAAGTACTTCAGTGTCCCTGAGGATGTCATTACACGAAAGCGCTTGAACACCATTCTGTGTTTCCTTTCCTTCGTGGTTTTATTCATCAGATATATATATATATATATATATATTGAGACATAATAGAACGAGAAGGAGGTACATGTTTATTAATTATTCGTTTCTGAAATTCAATTTCCATCATCAGTGCTAAGCAATAAAAATAAAAAATAAAAGTGAACAAATATAGTAACAGATTTTATACAGTATATTATAGTCTTATGATAATAATTTAAAATAAAAAAAATAAAAAATTACAAAATGTAGAGCGGTAAGATATATAAATAAATGTTATCGGGTGAAACGAATATAGAAAATAAAAACTCACCGGGTTATTGTACGAGGGGAGGTTTAATCTAATTGTATGAAGGTTGGTAATGGTTTGACAGTTGAAGTGGCCATGTTAGAAGTTGAAGGCTGGTGGCGCAATAATCAGAAGAATTATTTAGCTATGTTTAAGTTGAAGGCAGAACTGTAGTCGGTGAGGGTCGGTTTTGTACTAAGAATGTGTAGGGATTCGAGAATATATCAGTTATGTATCGGTTTTTAGGAAACACTTATAGGCTTGACAGCAAACTTTTTCTGCATGGACTTTAAAAATTCTTTAATATTTCGTATTTCGTGTACATGCAAAGAGACTAGTATTTTCAGCAAGACTAGGAACTGTGAGTCTTGAATTAAGCACTCCTGATGATTAATTTGCCTTCATAATGAAGTCACTCATCAGCGATTTTTGATAATTCAGCCTTCATTATTTCACATATATATATATATATATATATATATATATATATATATATATATATATATATACACAGTGCGTTCGAAAAGTCTCTCCGCAGTCAACGAACACTTTAAAAAAAGTGTTTGACAACAAGTGTAGACGAGTTGCTCTGTGCCTGTAAAATGGTGGAAAACACTTTCAACACATGCTGTAAAATTAAAAGATTATTTAATAAAATCACTAAATCATGGTTGAATGAAAAGATTGTAGTTTTTCAATTTCCTATGCGTTTAACATAGCACTGCGGAGAGACTTTTCGAACGCACTATATATATATATATATATATATATCCTAAACAATGTACTGTTTAAGTATACGTACCAAATCTATACAAAATTGTTATTATACAGGGTGTAAATAAACTCTTTGCTAGGGGGTACAGCCCAAACTACAAGTGAGAATAAAACATACTTATATCATTTTAAAGCTTTATTTAATATACATTTATTCTTATATTAGTAATTTGTTTGTCCACCAGCAGTTTTGCGTACAAGTTGTAAACGCGCGAGGTATGTATGAGCTCAGCAATTTTTTGAAAGCTGTATACTAAATTCTGTCTTGTAAAATGTTTTCCAGTTGAAGCTTCAGTACCTGCTTTAAATATCTGTTTTTGCAGCGTTCTTTCATCATTAAATTTTCTCCTCTTCCTTTGATATTCGCTCAAGGTGTTCAGATGGGTTCAGATCTGGTGTTGCGTGGCTATTGCGTTTAGTCAAAGAAATCAATACCGGAGTTTCTTATCAGATCTTGGGTAAGATTTGATCTCTGGCAAGAGGTGTTATCGTGTCGAAACACGACTTCCTCAAGGTCCAACACATTTTAAGGATCAGATAAAAATTATATTACTTTCTGCAGAACACTTACTCGATAATATTTACCATTCCATGACTCGCCCTTTTCTTTAGTAAACCACAGTAGTATGGGCGCAAAAGGAGAGAGTGCAATGCAATTGAAAATGATGATCAATGTTGCAAGAGTGCCAACCCCCCCTTGGCACCAGTGCCAGTGCCAACCCCCCAAGGGGGGAGTTGTTGCAAGAGCAACAAGGGTTATGCAACTTCGAGACGGAGTTATCCCCCAAGAGAAAGAGAAAGAAGGAGAGAGAGGAAGAGAGGTGTTCGCTTGACAGGAGCCAAGCACATATTAAGACTTCAGCTGAGCGGCCGTTGTCTTATAGGGCCCTAATCAGCCAGTCGGCTTCATCAGTCAGTGCCTCCAGACACTATCAGCCAGTTGGCACAGTGTATACTTCGTTTTGGCACGTACACACCCGTCTATACCCCCATAAAATATTACGCACACACGATTATATGCATTGGGTTCGAGACCCGGCGGCGGCGCGTCCTTCCACGTTTGGTAGCCAGGGTAACTTAATGATCCGTGTTAAACTGTAGGTCTTAGGTGGAGCGTAAACATCCTTTCACGAATGGTAGATAAGTGGGTAACCAGTCCCCCTCTCGCTCTCCCCCCTCTCTCCCTCTCGCTCTCTCTCTCCCTCTCGCCCACTCTCTCTCTCTCTCTCTCTCTCTCTCTCTCTCTCTCTAGCCTCCGGGATAGCTTAGGTGAGATGGGGTTAGAGGTCGGCGGCGATGTTCAGGGAGTGTGGAGTGCATTCCGGGACGAGTTTATGGTGCTGCAGTCTGCTGCCATACCCTCAAAACCGGTCACCCCTGCTTCAACGCAGCCGAAGTGGTTCAATCGTGACATCGCTTCGGCTATCCGAAATAGGAAAGTAGCGTATAGGAAGGCGAAGGCCAATCGTTCCCATGAGAACACTGAAGCGTATGTCCGCCTGTGTAGGGAAGTGAAGGCGAAGGTTAGGCTAGCGAAACGTAACGAAGAACAACGGGTGGCAAGCCTCTGCAAGGGGAACCCTAAGGAGTTCTTCAGTTATGTTAATGAGTTATGTTAATGAGTACTTTGCGGGAATGTTCACCAGGGAGGACACCCGCATCATCCCCGAGCCAGGCGTCAGGCACGAAGGGGCTGGCCTGGATAGTGTTCGATGTACCGCGACAGTCGTTACCGATAGAATAGACAAACTGAGCGCGTTTAAGGCTCCTGGGCCAGACCAGTTTCTCCCCAGAGTGTTGCCGGAGGTGCGCGACCAGGTGGCTCCCCACCTGGTTACAGTCTTCAACAAATCGTTGGAGACGGGCCAGATGCCTGGTGATTGGAGGGAAGCCAACGTGACCCCTATCTTTAAGAAAGGGGATCACGAAAGTCCAGGGAACTATCGTCCCATTAGTCTCACTTCAGTTGTAGGTAAATTATTAGAGGGGATAATAGCGGATAGGATCGTTGACCATTTGGATTCCTACAAGCTGCTTGGGGACTCCCAACATGGGTTTAGACGGCATAGGTCGTGTCTCACCAACTTGCTCGAGTTTTTCCACGTCATGTTGAGTGAGTATGATAAGAGTAGGGCGATTGATATACTTTATCTGGACTTTCGGAAAGCCTTTGATAAGGTGCCTCACTGCCAGCTAATGGCGAAAGTGCGCGCGCTGGGTATCGGTGGGGAAGTAGGTAGGTGGATTGAAAACTGGCTGAAGAATTGGGGGCAGAAGGTTGTAATTAAAGGGGCTAGTTCGGGTTGGGCCTCGGACACTAGCGGGGTTCCTCAGGGTTCCGTTTTGGGGCCGCTGTTGTTTATCATTTACATAAATGATATAGACGGTGGCATCGTCAGTCGGATCGCCAAATTCGCTAATGACACCAAGCTTGGGGCCAATGTTGGGACGCCGGAGGCGATCGAGCAACTGCGTGCGGACCTAGGTAGGATAGGAGAGTGGTCCGAAAAATGACAAATGCCGTTTAACTTGGATAAATGCAAGGTGATGCACATTGGTTACGCCAATCCCAAGTCGGACTACTCGATGTTGGGGAGTAATATCGAGGTGACTGATTTGAAAAAGGACTTGGGTGTGCTAATTAGCAGCGACCTTAAGTTTACCAAACGGTGGTAGAGGTGGAAAAGAAAGCCCAGATGCTGTTGGGTTATATCAGGAGGCAATTTCAGTTTCGGAACTAGGAGATTGTGTTCTCACTGTACAATTTTCTGGTTCGGCCGCACCTGGAGTATGCTGTGCAGTTCTGGTCGCCCACCCTCAGGAAAGATATTGAGAAGCTGGAGCGAGTGCAGGCGAGGGCCACAAAGTTAATCCCTTCCGTTAGGGATATGGGCTACAATCGACGCTTACGCGCCCTGAACTTGTTTTCGCTGGAAACTCGGAGACTGCGCGGTCAACTGATCGAGGTTTTCAAGCTCTTACGCGGGTTCAACGATGTCGATTTTAGAAGCATGTTTAGTTTAAATGATAACCCAACTCGCAACAATGGTTGGAAGTTGGATTTGAAACGGTTTAGGACTAGTGTGTGTGAGAATTACTTTACGTTTAAGATCTGTGACACGTGGAACAGGTTACCTTCAGAAATTATGAACAGTTCCTTTGTGGATCAGTTCAAGAAAAGGTTAGATCAAATCTTGCACACTATTTGAGGGTAAAATTTTCCCTGGCACCCGTTGCCATTGGTACCTCCTCGGTACGGGCCGCAAGGCCTTTTGAGGTACTTCTTTTCCTTGTAACTCCTTGTAACTCTCTCCCTCCTTCCCTTTCGCTCTCTCCCTCTCGCTCTCTACCTCTCGCGCGTTCTCTCTCTCTCGCTCTTTTATACATATATATATATATATATATATATATATATATACACACCCACATCCCCGTTAAAAATAGGTCTAGGGTGGGGTGAAAAGATTGACAGTCATCAGAATGAACAATTCGGGCGGAAGCAATCGAAGGGTTAACCAAAGAAAGCCTATATATGTACAATTCCGGAAAAAAGTTCATCTAAAAAAAATTCTGAAAAGTATAAAAAATTAGTACAAGAAGTGTAAGTGTGCGCAAAATTTATAATTAGTAATCACGTCAAATTGCTTTAATTCACTAATTCCATTTATTATATAACTGAAACAAATCTCCAGGATTTATCGTACATTTATGCCAGATTTCTGAATATACAGGGAGCGGAATAAGACGGTTTAACGGGAATAACAGGATCACCTTGTGAAAAATAATATTTATCATTTGCTACAGAAATTACTAATTAGTACAAGAAGAGTTAAAAATTTGGTGGCTAACTGGATTTCACATGGAGTATATATGAACAAAAAATTAAATAAAAAATAATAGCATAAGAAATACGAACGGGGAATATATATATATATAATAAAATAATAATATACGAAACGTATAATCAAAAGCATGTTATTACAGAAAAAAAAAATATATATATATATATATATTATATATATATATATATCAGGTCATCCCATAAGTAATGTCGTTTTTTACGATAGATTAAGTTTAAACTAGTCCTACTAGGTTTAAGCATAAATTTTCCGAAGGTTATATCTAAGAGGAGATCTATCATGTTTCGCTACATACTTTACAGACCTTGACCAGTGAAGACGTGTGTTTTGCTTTATGTGAACCCCTCATAAACATGGCGGTATCAGAAGAGCATATCAGGCATATAATGCTTTACGAGTTCAAAAAAGGGAATAGTCCTACTGAAGCAACGCGAAACATTCAGGACGTTTATGGCAACGATATTCTGCATGTGAGGAAATGTCAAAGATGGTTTCAAAAGTTTAGGAATGGTGACTGCTGTTTGACAGATGCAGCACGCTCTGGACGCCCTGCTGAGTTTGATGATGACCTGCTGTTATCCGCACTTGAAGAAGACTGTTGAACAACTGTCGAAGAATTGGCCCAGAAACTGAATTCATCCCTGTCCACCATCCATCGACATTTGCAACAACTCGGGAAAGTGCCTAAGTTAGGAAAATGGGTGCCACATGAATTGTCGGTCGACAATCTGAGGGTGCGGGTAAACATTAGCATAGCTCTTCATTCCCGTGAACTCCAAGATCCGTTTTTGCACCGTTCAGTGACTAGTGATGAAAAGTGGATACTGTACCAGAATGTTAAGCGCCGTCGACAGTGGGTTTGTGCCGGAGAACCAGCGACACCACAGCCAAAACCAAATCTTCACCCTCGGAAGGTGTTGCTTAGTGTTTGGTGGGATAAAGGTGGTGTAATACACTTTGAAACCTTACCACACAACCAAACAATCACCGCTCATGTCTACTGTCAACAACTGGATCGATTGAACACTGCACTAAAAGAAAAGAGACCGTCTTTGGTTAATCGGAAAGGAATCGTGTTGCACCACCACAACGCACGTCCTCATACCGCTCGGATCACTTCTGCAAAAATTGAGGAGCTTGGGTGGGAAAAACTTCCACATCCTCCATATTCTCCAGACCTTGCACCTTCAGATTATCATCTCTTCAGGAGTCTGCAAAACTATCTTGACGAGAAACAGTATACTTCTTTAGATGACCTGCACACCAGTCTTTGTACGTTTTTTGCCTCAAAACCGCCTGAATTTTATAAACATGGCATTGAAAAGCTTGTACAACGTTGGCAGAGTGTCATTGATTCCGATGGAAAATATATACTAGATTAAAAAGTTTCAGTTGAGTTTTTTTTTGTCCTTCAAATTCCGATCTAAAAACCGACATTACTTATGGGATGACCTGATATATATATATATATATATATATATATATATATATATATATATATATATATATATATTAACAACGTTCTGAAAATTTCGGAATGGTAAGCTGTATTAATTCTCGTCATGCGTGAATTAATAAGGTGATGTTAATGTGTGTATATATATATATATATATATATATATATATATATATTATATATATATATATACACGTCTATTAAAGATTATCCTTTAAAAATAAAATTTGAAACACCTTTTCTACAGCGAGTTTCATTTTTTAAAATTTATTTATTGTACCGAAAGCAAAGGTGATCCTATATATGTAGAAATCTCTCGCTCTCTCTATTTCTCTCTCTCTCTCGCTATATATATATATACACACAATTATATTAATCAGCGGTCTGCTCGAAGGCATAAACTCTGGGTTAATGATCCGCAACCAGCACGCATCTCTGTTATTTTTAAATTTAATTATTGTATCGTATAAGAGTTCCGCGATACAATAAACTTTTACTGTGGCGAGCGCGCGAGCTTTGCGCACTGATAGTTTTTTCTTCATGGTTAATTGATTCTGAAATTACCTTCCAGTTTTATATTTCAAGATAGGGCACCATAAACCGATTCACAAACCCTCCTCATCTACCTCTCGATCTCTCCCTCTTTCCCTCCCGTTCTCTCTCTCTCACTCTCCCTCTCTCTCTCTCGGCCGAATACAAGAACAAAAAAAAACAAAGATTTTCTCTCTCTCTCTACGAATGGGAATATCTGACACGCCAATCACAGCCCTTTGGGCGGAGCCCAGGACCTCTGTTTGGCCGCTATGCAGGCCTACGCGTAAAGCCCGGCCTAAAATTCACTGATAGCCACTAGGAAGCTCGCGAATCGTGTGTTGTGGGTTGATCACAAGCCCCCTTTATAAAGGGTCACTTTCATCTCAGAGCCTCAGTTCATTCGTTTTGCTTGCTTAATGCTTTTCAAATATACACTATGAACCAGCTGTATGACCCCCGATTTGTTTGAAGATGGCGATGCCTCATCACTCTGCAAATTATTTTTTCAACGCGGTGGAATAGAATGAACTTCTATCTACGCAAGTTGTTTCAGAAATTTGTGACGAAATGCAAGAACCGTACAATGAAGACGATATTAAAATGTAAGTAGTTAAGTTGTGCTTACCATTTGCTGTTAACCTAACCAAGCTTTATTTTAGGTAATTTATAAAAAGCCGTAATAAAACGAAGTGAACTGCTATCTGCCCAGAGGCCCGGTCTCTATTCATATATATATATATATATATATATATATATATATATATGTGTGTGTGTGTGTGTGTGTGTGTTCCTCTGTGTGTATTTTGGCGAAAAACTATAGGTTTATAATTATTGCCCATTCTCATTAGAAATATTAAAAACTATTAAGAATTGTCGGCGAGTTCGAGTCTCGTTGCAAGCAGAAGAAACGTGGCACACCCACCTAATCTTACTTTTGAAAGCTGTCAGGATATCTGCTTGTGCTTACAATTTGCTGTTAGCCTAATCTCGCTTTATTCTGAATTTTTCTACAACGAAAAAATTAATCCCATTAAGTTTTTAATTATTGTCTGTTTCCTTCGTGATTATTTCGGCATATATATATATATATATATATATATATATTATATATATATATGATGTGTTTTTATTTGTACATTTCTCGATAATTTAAAGACAGCACCGCAGTAGGATTTTAGAAATATTAAAAACTTTTAAGAATTGTCTGTGGGATGAGTCCCGTTGCAGGCAGACGAAACGTAGCACACCCGGCTAATCTTACTTTTGTAAACTGTCAGGATATCTGCTTGTGCTTACAATTTGCTGTTAGCCTAACCTAGCTTTATTCTGAATTTTTCTACAACGAAAAAACTAATCCCATTATGTTTTTAATTATTGTTTGTTTCCTTCGTGGTTATTTCGGCATATATATATATATATATATATATATATATATGGTGGAGCTTTAATAATACTTTTCTCGCTAATTTAAAGAGAGCACCGCAGTAGGATTTTAAAATTACCAAAACGTTTAGAATTGTCTGTGGGTTCGAGACCCGGTATCGGCAGACGTTGTCTTAGCACTCATACTTTTGAAAACTGTCAGGATATCTGCTTTTTTATTATAATTTTTAAAATTCGTGGCATTTTCTTCTATTGTAGCTCTTTAATTAAACTAATTTAATTTTACTTAACTTTATAGGACCGATGCGGAACTTAATCATGTTATAGCTACTTTTCGTTTTGATGAAAGGGGAATAAATGATATGGCAGCTTTACCCCACAACCAAACCAGCGATTTGAACACAGAGGTCGTGGTATTGGCTCACATCCGGTCCAACGAGTGCCAGATCATCGGGGAACTAATGAAAGTATTTTTTTCGGGGGGTTAAGAACAAAACACATTGTATTTTCATTTAATTTATTAAATGGTACAAGACATGTACAAAGCGGAACCAGTGTCCATTAAATAAGTCTTAACGGGTACAAATAGGCCTTTACTCAATATAGATATACACCTTTACACAATACAGCCGGTGCTAACATATGGAAACCTTTTTTTAATCTGTCTGCATACATTTTTATCATTCATTTCAGTGTTGCACAAATCGAATAATTTTTACAAATTTATAAATCCCTACCCACGTGACATGTACATGAGAAATGAGAGGGCGTACATCCCGCACGTGTTACTATAATATCCTTGAAGGCGATGCGGGTTCCATACAATCTCAGGTACATGTATCTGTTCGATAAACTGCACAACCACAGAATCATTCCACGGCTGAGCACCGAGTGAGTCAAAATAGTAAATTCTGTCCCTATTTTTAAAATAGATTGCAAACCAATGAATCCCCTCACCCCCCCCCCCCACAATGTCGGTGTTAACGATAATCCCGTACCAATTTCTCGTAGTTGGCAACTTCAATATTTCCTTCTTCGCAAACACACCGATAAATTTGGAGCGTGTGAATCGGTTACTTTTCATTGCTATCTGGAGTGTATTCGCGTCCATTTTGAAAGTCTGTCGCCACGTTCCTGAAACGATCAACTTCTATTAGTGACTGTGATTCGAGGTAAACTAGCACACTCATAGGCGCGTCTATAGGCTTGGCAAATTCCAACCTGACTGAGATATTTCCACTCTGTTGTGGACTTAAGAGCTTGTTTACACTAGCAGACAAGTCAGGCGTACTATCAAATGAATAAATGTTAAATTCTTCGACAAATTATTTCTGCGTTACACCGAACCCAAGCTCGTCATATGCACCTGTATTATGAGCCAGACTACTAAGGTCTCGCGCAGAGCGGGAACACAGCGTCTGATGAGTGATCAATAGTCATAGTCCCTCTCAAAGCGATGCCATTTACATATAGAGTAATATTTTTAAGGCCGAAATTCTCGAATTTAAAGGCACTCTTTTTATATTTTCCGTTCGTCGAGGCGTGGTCCTGAATTCCAGTTAATATCCTTTTAGGTAGAACTCCAAAGGCCACGTTTTCTAGTTGCTTCGAGGCCAACCCGGCGGGCACCGTGTATAGTTTGATCTGTACCCTGTTAATTGGGTGTTTTACTGTGGTGTGTATTAAGTCTTTCTATTTCTATTTGTTTTGGCGAACTTAATTTCACTCGGCGTATACGCAAATACATCTCCATGATGTGAATCACAACGGGTTTCGCGCTCTCTTCTTGATCAGAACCCAGATTTATGCAAATCTCAGGAATCGTGCCGGTAAGCTTCAACTTCATATCCACCCCGTTCATAAGCAGTTTCTCCTGGAATGTGAAATCTGTATGAAAACGTCCAAAACATTCGTATATCTTTTTTTAGTGTTTTTAAATTTATCCTTTATACCATTTTCATCTTTAGTATGGTAATATCCCTCGGCGGTTAAAAAGGGGTTCTTCGCTTCTTTTGAAAAGTTGAGGACATTTTCCAGATAAGCTTGTAGGTGATAATACCCCATTCCTGCCGAGATGTTAACCTGATTTAAATACACCTCACACTGGCTGAATATGGAGTGTAAAAAGTTGTTTTCAGGGTATGCAGAGTAACTATCATCCCAGTCCGTTCCATCAGAATGGGCTATACTCAGTTTCGCGTACATGTGCATGTAGCTCGGGTCAAAAAAGTAAGGGCCTGAGCTGGGTATCACGAATTCTATATGGGCACTCGCCGAACAAATTGTGTTTAATAGGTTAATTGTAATAAAGTCGCTATGCTCAATAGAGACCTGAGTGGGGGGCATATCAAAGAGGGACAGTTCCGATTTACAGCATTGCGAACTACACGGATGGATGAAACGTGCCATGACGAGTCAGAAATAGTGCCACCTCTCTCGACAACTAGTAATCAGCCTATAATTCGTGAGAGTCGTGTTCTCAGCTTATATCAGTTAAAAAATGATCAGCCATAGGTTTCATACGTTTAGAGCACGTCTTTTCTGATTTCCTTTTACGTTTAGTGCCACGTGATGGTAACCCCTTCTTCCGGGCAGATTTCTTCTTTCTGCCACCACGTATTTTTCTCTTTGCATTTTTGATGATCTCGTCCCGTGTACGTTTTAATTGTTTTTTTAGAGCTCCTTTAGGTTTAGTTCCACCCATTATGTCTTCTGCCTCGTTAAAACCTGTTTGTAACGGCTTCCTCCCTAGATATCTAGCACCCTTCTTCAACAGTGGGACAGCGGTGCGTAGTATAGATGAAAAAATGGATCCAAGCCCACTCCCATGCTGGTATCTCACTCCTCGAGAGACTGTGAATGGCCTTCGGGTCATTATAAACGGAGAAAGTGTAGTTTCACTGTTAAGCTCCCATCACCGAGTGGGAAATTTTTTTCCTCAATCGTTCTTTGAAAATCCTGTGGAGATCCTCACTAGACACCAGTAGAATACCACCAATCATGAAACAAGCAAATATTACCCCAATCTACAAAGGAGGCAAAAGAAAGGAAGCCAAGAACTATAGACCCATATCTTTGACTTCCCATATTATTAAAATATTTGAGAAAGTCCTGAAAAGGCACATTGTCAGTTTTATAGAAAATGAACATCTCTTAGAAGACTTTCAACATGGCTTCAGACACAAGAGATCCTGCCTTACTGAACTTATAGACCATTGCAATACAATCTTACAATACTTGGGAGAAAACCACAATGTTGATGTCATCTATCTAGACTTTGCAAAAGCTTTTGACAAGGTTGACCATGGTATATTATTCCATAAACTAAAAGAACTTGGTATTTGTGGAAAAGTAGGAAAATGGATCCATGCCTTTCTCTCTGACAGAAAACAAATAACAACTGTAAATGGAGCAAGATCTATAGAAAAAGAAGTGATTAGTGGAGTGCCGCAAGGCACAGTACTAGGACCAATTCTATTCATTATAATGCTAAACAATATAAACTGTAACCTAGGAAGCTCTCTCCTGTCATTCGCAGATGATACCAGAATACTAAGACCAATTACAGAAAAAGAAGACTGTGTAGAGCTACAAAAAGATCTACAAACTATATATGCATGGGCAGATGCAAACAATATGGCCTTCAATGAAGACAAATTTGAACTAATTAAGTATGGACCAAATAAATACCTGAAAGAACAATTCAACTACACTGGACCCACAGGAAAAGATATTGCACAAACTGATCATGTCAGGGATCTAGGGATTATATTATCTGAAGATGCAACATTCAACAGGCACATTGACAAAGTAACCTCATCATGCAAACAACTAATAGGATATATACTGAGGACATTCAGAACTAGGGACAGTATGACCATGCTTACAATGTGGAAATCACTTGTCCTTCCACGCATTGACTACTGCTCTCAATTATGGTTTCCCCACAAACAGAATGAATTGCAAAAAATTGAGGGCCTACAAAGAACCTTTACCTCGTATATTAAACAACCTGATGGGCAACAGGTAAGTAAAAACAAATTAAACTACTGGGATAGGCTTAGAGGCCTCAACCTTTATTCCATAGAGAGAAGGTTTGAGAGATACATCCTAATCTACACCTGGAAAATTCTAGAATGGCTTTTAGTTGCCCCCAATACTGAACCAATTGTGCCCACCTTAACAAGAACTGGCAGAATGTGTAAAAAATATCACCTCCCACCAAACAGTCTGAGAAGGATTCAAACCCTTCAATATAATAGTATCTCTAGGCAGGGTTCTCGCCTGTTTAACTCCTTGCCTCAGTACCTTAGAGATATAAGTGCAGTTCCAGTAGATACTTTTAAAAAACACTTGGACATGTTTTTAGCCAACATACCCGACCAACCCACGGTGTCAGGGTATTCCTCTGCCAGACCAGCCCCCACAAATTCAATAGGGGACCAAATCGTATGGCAGGAGCAAGAGCAAAGAAGGGTGGCGACCCCGTCGTGGCCCCGCCTCAGGAGGCGCTGAGCGGACTTCGTGGGAGCAGCGCACCCTTGAGGCAGAAGCGGTTTAAGGTAAATTTAAGGTAAATATATCGAGATGTTGGTTAATAGATTAGTCGCAACATTCACATAATGGGGCTTGTCATATATAATGCTCAAACTTTTCCCTCTATGGTTGGGGATGTGTGCAATGCGCAGCAGGCGCGCCTGGGTGTCCCCAACAAATTGGTGCCCAACGATATTGCTGTAAATATAACACATGTCTAGAGGTGGAGAGCTTTCACCCAATTTCTCCATCTTCCATTAATACATAAAGCTGGACATGTCATGCTGTGTCTCGTGAAAGGTATCTCTTTGGAGAGCTGCCCTATATCGGCCCTCGGCCACAATTGTGAACAGCGCTTTATCTTTAATATTTCTACTAAGCGTTGAAAAGTAGCATCCATCGCATTCTTCAGGCTCACAAATGGCATCCATATAAACTTCAGATCCTACAGAAATTAAGCGAAGATGATCCCGACCGGCGGATGGAATTTTGTGAATGGGCTACGGAACAATATGTTCGGGATGCCAATTTCCCGTCCACCATTCTGTTCAGTGACGAGGCTGTTTTTTATGGAAATGGTGAGATAAATCGACAGAACACCCGCTACTGGTCTCAAAACAACCCTCACTGGTATACCTCTTCAAAGGAACAAGGTGCATCTCGGGTGATGGTATGGTGTGGCATTTGGAAGAATCGCATCATAGGCCCCCTCTTTTTCGATGAACATGTCACTGGAGGAACCTACCTACGTATGCTCAAGGAAGAAGCATTTCCCAGTATCTTGAACGAAGAAGGAAATTTCCCAACATGGTTCCAGCAAGACGGCGCTCCTCCACATTACAACACCCAAGTAAGGGAATACCTGTACCAACAATTCCCTGTTCATTGGATAGGACGTGGAAGGCCTGTGGAATGGCCAGCTAGAAGCCTGGATCTCACGCCACTAGATTTTTATCTCTGGGGCCACTTGAAAGCGCTGGTATACGCAGATAAAATTAGGAGTGTTGAACATTTGCGGCAGCGCATTATTGGGGCATGTAACACCATTACTCCTGACATCATTCACCGTGTGCTTGCTGACTGGGTATCACGTCTGAATTTGTGTATTGAAAACAATGGTGGACATATTGAGCACGTTCTGTAAATAAAAGCTTTTGTTTTGCCTTTTTTATTATTTTTCCTATATGCCGGACTTATGGGACACCCTGTGTGTGTGTATATATATATATATATATATATATATATATATATATATATGTTAACCGCTTCGTCTATGACCTTGGTTGGTTCGAAGTCGACGGGGGTTCTGGTTAGGAGGCATCGACGGATTTGTTACTCACGGTAGTTTCTTCTATAATACTCTCCGAGTTCTTCTGTAATGGTTCAGAGGATTCCCTGAAAGCTTATTAAATTCTCTGAAGGTTCCCTGATGCTTCTCATAACGTATCAGGAACTTATGTTTCTCTATTTAAGACTAAGTTTTCTGAAGAGAGCAAAACTCGAAGGGGAAGATAAAGACTTTTTCTTACTGTAATTTACTGCTAAAATGTACAGGCAATGCTCAGCCTCTATGTTAGATTAGACTTTTACAGGGGGAGAGGTTCGACCTCTTTCGGCCATGGCTCATGCCGGAATTTAAAAGTGAGGAGGCCCTCAGTCTCCTCGAGGAGGCCTCCAACCTCCTCGCTGAAAGGCTTCTAACAAGGGAGTCATTCAATTTACAATACAAGAATTAAATAAGTAAATTTTGGGGGAGTGCAGTTGAAGGTTAAGTTCCCCCTTTTAACTGGAGATCCAAACACTTCTTGGACGGCATGCATAATTTTAACACATATCAGATTTTGAAAGATTCCAAAATAAAATGAAAAACTAAAAATAATATTGCCGATTATACATTTCTAAATGGCGGCATAATGTCGGAGTTGTACATTGAGTACAATCCCAAGTACATCAAGTACATCATTGAGTACGTTGTAATTTTGGTTTATTACAGTTATGATTATAATTACCAATTAATTCACATTCGCTTATTGTCGTTAATTACAGTTTCATTAAAGTACATTAATTACATTATATTAAATTATTATCGTTAATTATAATTTCATTAAAGTACATTAATTACATTATATTAAATTATGATTGTTAATTATATTTTCATTAAAGTACATAAAGTACATAAAGTACATGGGCACATAAGGTATATATATATATATAACATAACACATAATAATGTTTTATAAATCAGAAGCAAGCGAGAGATTTTCACCTCAGATGCCCACTTTTCGCGTCGTCACTGGAATTCGAACACTTCCGTCAGCATGAACGAATATCTTGCGAGGAATTAAATAAATAAAAGAAAAAGTAAAAAGAATACATGTGGACGTATGTACATGTACGTAACTATGTACGTAATCATGATCATCAGGGGACATGTACGAATGCACAAAGTATTTTACGCATATTGGTAGTCGCACAATAGGTTGACAATAGGTAGGTTGATGAACGAATAATTAATACAATTATTAAAAGATAACGGTCAAGATAAGATATGGATGTATGAATGAACAACATATAAATAATGACGATTAGAGTGTAAAGTTTTTATTATTATGTTAAAGAATTTACCATACACTGAATACGAAAGATATCCACATACTAAACATGTGATTCAGTATTGAAGTTATGGAAAACGTGAAGAGAATTAAGTTACTTTATGACGTCATAGTTTTTCAAATATGCCATACGTCAATTCATAAATAATACGCCATAGTTATTTAATTCGTACGTACAGTACAAGTCATTATTGGAAGAATTTAGAAGAGATGAATTAGATCAATATAGTAATGAAAGGTTTATAGCCATTGTACAAAGAGTGAGTGAAATTATTTATTAAATATATATATACTTATACGAATATACAGTAAATATTAAGGAATTGGGTACATTTGAGGAAGAATTAAGTAAATGAATAAAGAAGTACAAACAAGGGTTCAAATCAGGCCACATGCAATCGGCATGCCTAATCTAATAAAATTTAGGGAGGAGGGTTAGATGCAAAACATTAATAATTAATTATAATAAATTATATAATAAATGGAAAATGGAGATATGGGTAATATTGTGATGGAAATGTTAAACGATCTAAACCGTCGAGTGTCTTGTTTGTACTTTGAGGGAATAAAATTAAGGGACATTCGCTTCTCACAACGAACCTCCAATGACACATACATGGATTCGACTCAACCATAGAAATGGTAGGTCGCGTGGTTTTAAAACTGCAAAAGCAAATCAAAATTATATTCAAACTCGCGTTAGGCGATTTTGGTTCTTTGTAAAAATGAATATTCGAATTATAAAGATTATGTAGGAATTATTCATTGTTCATTTTTCCAGGGCTCTCCCCTCTAGAATGATATTGATACAATAATATAGTATATATATGTGCCTGTGAATGGACGTGCTGTTTTACTCTCTCTATTAAACACGCAAATTAGAGGGGAAAAATTTACTCGGCGGTTATTCTGTTTGCACCCGAAAGTGCATAAAGTATCAGTGAATTAGTGCATATGAATTATAAAGTGAAATTCATTAAAATAAAGAAAGTGCAATACAGTTTACATCATCTATCACCAGTTTTAACGTATATATTCAAATCGAAAAACGAAATACGGTTGGGCATTCGTGAAAGGCAAAGGCAAAGGCAAAGGTCAGGAACCTCTCGAAATACACCCGACCATCGAAACATCGGAAAAAAAAAAATAAAAAAAAATATAAAAAATAAATAAATAAATAAATAATTTGGGTGGGCACGTTTCGTTATAGGAAATTACAAAAAAAAATTACAAAAAAATTACGAAAAAAATTACAAAGTATATTTACAAAAAAAAAAAGAAAATTACAAATATACACATAAAATCCAATTGATCTGGGATGAGGATTTCTTAATTAAAATACTTTAACAAATTCAAGTACAAACATTATAGAATTAATTAATAAATAATAAATAATAATAATAAATAATAAATAAATAATAATAAATAATAATAAATAAATAATAAATAAATAATAATTAATAAAAGTAAATAATAAATAATAAACAATAAACTTAAACCTTTGCAAAATATTTTAATATCTACGAATATCTACAAAAAAAAAAATTGGACTCACTGGTGACTGTTCTCCACACTAAAACCAGTATGCAAGTCAACATGGCAGAGGAAGAAAACAAAAACAGAAACCCATGCATAAAATGTGCATTAGACTGTAGCCTACACGCATTAAAATGTGATGAATGCAGACTATGGATACACTACAGTTGTAGTGAACTACCTATTTATTTCCTACTCATCCTTCAAAATTCAAAAAGAAAATTCTCATGCTTTAGATGTGCTCGTCAAATTTGCGATGACTATGACAGGCAATTTGAAGAGCTTGAAGTAGAAGTGGCAGGTGAGTTACAGGAGGAGGAAATTATCATTGCAAATGCAGAGCTTGCTGAAAAAGTGAGAAACCCTCAGGATGAGACCCTAGAGAGAGGGGAAACTGCGAGCAAAAAGGGCACCAAAAGAGAGAAAACAAGAACAGGAAATGGACACTAAGACCTTCAACAAAGTGAACAACCTCACTCTACACAGTCACCAAAAAGCCAAAAGTGAAACCAAGAGGCCAGTATGCAAGTATTACAGGAGGGGCATTTCTGGATGTAGATCCAATGCAAGATGTCCCTATTTTCATCCCCAAATTTGCCAGAGCTCATGGTGGGAAAGAAGTTGTTTTAAAGAGAAATGCAATCTGGCCCACCTGAAGGGAACAATCCGATTCCAACCACATCAAACTCAACGGAGAGAATACCAGGATAGTGAGCCTGCTATCCATCAACACTATTTGGCCCAAGGGATGCAAGAAAACCCAAGACCAAATACCATTTCTGCACCCAGATCTTATGCTGATGTAGCGGGTCCAGGTAAGCCCACTGGTGAAAATAGTACAGCAAGCAACCATGAAACCCCATTGGGGTTTTACCACCTCATAAAACAAGTACAAGACATTCAAAGCTCACTTGGGCTCCTCATACAAAAGCAAACGAGAACCCCAGCAGGAACCCTACAAATGCCCTATACGTGGGAGACGAAACAAATGACTCCACAAATGTATCAATAATTTACTTAAACATCCAGGGCCTTTACCCAAACTCAAACCATACCAAAGTACCTTACCTAAAGAGCCTAGTGGAAAACACTACTAGCACAGTTATAGCCCTCACCGAAACACACCTGAACCCCATGATCATGAGTAGTGAAATTGCAATCAAAGGGTACACCACCCATAGATGTGACAGAGAAGACCGTCTAAATGGTGGTGTCCTGATGTACATCCCTGAAAACATTCAAAGTGATCTGCTCATGGCATACTCAAATGGAGCCTGTGAACTCCTACAGTAATCATCATGCTCAGTATAAATAAAGAAGACATAATACTAGTGAATATCTATAGCCTCCCAGAAAGCTCCCATCTAAAGCTCACTGAAGTCCTGGAAAAAATCAGGCAATGCCCAGCTATTGTAAACTCAACAAGAGACTTAATCATTAGAGGAGACTTTAATCTCCCAAATTGCACCTGGAACCAATATGGTGGTATGAAATCAGGGACAAAAAGGTCCAAATCAAAACACCTGAATGAGTTTATGGAAAAACTGCTCCTAGTACAACATGTCCACCGCCCAACTAGAAAAAATAATATCCTAGATTTAGTGCTGACAAATAATGCAACTACAATTGACCACATTGTTATAACACCACCTATACACTCCGACCACAATGTCATGCACATATTCACAAACTTGTCCCTCCACAAATGTAAGCAAGACCCATGCCAAACGAACTTGCCATACTCTGACCTAAACCTGCACAAGTCAGACTGGACATCAATAAATAACTGTCTGGGAGAAATAAACTGGGAAGATGAATTAGAAAAGCTAGAGCCAGAAGAATGCTGGAGTAGAATACAATACCTGCTATCATCAGCATTATACAAACACACACCAAAGAAAAACGATAGTGCAAAGAAGCACCGGACAAAAGAGCACAGATACAGAAGGACACTTATGAGAAAGAGAACAAAGCTATCTAAACAACTGACAAAGCAATTAAGTGATACAAGACATAGTAACATCCGGAATCAGATACTGATGTTAGAATTTAAAATAAAGGAGTCAACCATAAGAGAGAATATTGAAAATGAACACAAAGCTATTGGCACTATAAAGGAAAATAGCAAATTCTTCTTTAGCTATGCTAAACGCAAAGCAGTTATCAAAACGAGCATTGGCCCATTGATTGCTAAAGATGGACTAACTCTCACATCTAATACACAGGATGGCAAACATTCTACAATCTCAATATGCTTTAAGCTGGAGTACCCCTGTAGTAGCAAAGAAAATAAAAACTACAGCATTTTTTGATAGAGAAGAAAATGACCAAGACAGACCATTATTGGAAGATATACAACAAATAACACTGGTCAACAAATTTTAAGGAATTTTTTGTATCTTTAATGAAAGTAGCCGATTCTTATGTATTTTTGCATGCTGAATTTGAAAATGATAATGAAATTGTTTAATTAGTTCGCGTTTTTAAGATATCATGGTAATTATTGTGTAAGTACTGGTAAAAATTTATCCCACAACATATATGTATTTTAAGGAGCACACTCACTTCAATGTCGTTTCCTCTTGGCCTGTCTCTTGTACTCTGACTGTGTAGTGTCTCTTATTACTGACCAGCAGAAATCAGCCAGCATAGATGAATTCCACTTGCTCTGGTAACGTTTCTCAAGAGCTGAAATCTGCTGATGAAAACGTTCCCCATGTTCGTCACTTACTTCACCAAGGTTTGCCGGGAAAAAGTCGAAATGGGAATGGAGGAAATGAATTTTTAGAGACATGTTACATCCCTTCTTTGGTACGCCTTCAACATATTATCCACCAATTCATCTGCATTTGGAGCTCTGTTGTTTCCAAGGAAATTTTGCGACACTGACTTGAACGAGACCCAAGCTTCTTTTTCTGCGCCCTCCAAAAGTGTCTCGAAATGTTCATCTTTCATCAGATTTCGTATATGAGGACCAACAAATATGCCTTCCTTGATTTTTGCCTCACTGAGTCGAGGGAACTTCTGGAAAAGATACTTAAATGCCTTTCCATCCTTATTGAGTGCCTTCACAAAATTTTTCATAAGCCCTAACTTAATATGTAACGGTGGTAGAAGTATTTTGCTTGGCTCTACTAATGGCTCGCACGAAACGTTTTTCACACCTGGCACTAAACGTTCTCTTAGAGGCCATTCCTTCCTTTCATAATGCTGTGACCTAGCACGGCTGTCCCACTCGCAAAGGAAGCAGCAGTACTTCGTGTAACCCTGCTGGAGACCAAGTAACATGCCGACCACTTTCAAATCACCACATATGCTCCATTTGTGAGCGTTGTAGTTTATGTGGTGAAGCAGATATTGCATATTTTCATATGTCTCCTTCATGTGGACAGAATATCCAATTGGAATGGAGCTTTTTCGTTTTTGTTATGAAGTAGTACAGCCTTAAGGCTTAGCTTAGAGGCATCAATGAACAACCTCCATTCGTCATCTCTGTATGTTATATTTAGAGCATTCATTAAACCAACAACATCTGTACACACCACGAAGTCACCATGTTTGATGAAGAAAGTCTCCAACGTGGATTGCCTAGTGCGGTACATGGATATTTGGACATCATCATGAAGAAGATGCCACTGTTGAAGGCGTGAGGCGAGCAATTCTGCCTTAGACTTCGGTAAGTCCAAATCTCTGATGAGGTCAGTCAGTTCGTGTTGGGTGATTTTATGCGGTTCTGTAGACAGTTCACTGGGCACAAAGTCGGTATCTTGTGATGTTGTGGGATGTGCAATGTCTTCATCTGTACTCGTTACAGGATGCTCTTCGTCATCCAAATCGAGGGTGTCTGAGGAGGTAGGAGGATTGGGCACAGGTATGTCTTCGTTATGGGGCACAGGTCGAAAGGCGGATGGAACATTAGGATACTTGAGGGTCCATTTTTTCTTCTTACTAATTCCACGTAATGGCGGAACCATGCAGAATAAACAGTCATCCACGTGGTTACTTTGTTCCCTCCACACGACGGGGATGCCGAAGCCCATTGACCTCGGTTTCCCATTGTACCACTCAAGTAATGTAGTTGCACATGTAATGCAGCATATATGCGGCGCCCACGTTTTGTCCTGATCTCCTAATTTGCACTTAAAATAAAGGTGGTACGCTTTCTTGAGGGCAGGTGTTAACGTCTTCTTTTGCGATTTTAATGTTACTTTGCCGCAAATATAGCAAAAGTTATTTGAGTCATTAACGCATTTACGTGGCATTTTGCTTATAACGTCAATGAGAAACTGATCGCAAGATTACGCTTTAACACGCACTACACTCTATATGTCATGAAGTAACCACAGGTGCAAATTAAGAGGAAACACTACAAAAGCACTATGTCAAAATGTGAAATAACGTGTCACCACAACAAGCGTCACTCTAGAACTGAGCTAAAGGGATTTACGATGTACTCAAGATGGCGCCAGACAACGAGGTTGCCAAACGAGCACATTCTACAGTGTTGCCATATGTTATGCTTCAATGATATATTAATTTCAATTGGGAAATAATGAAAACAGGGCACCCGTGTATCTTCTAAACGCGAACCAATCATGCAAAATGAAGGTCATTTTCGGATTCAGCGACGTCGAATTACTAAAGAAATGATGGTTTCATCGAAGATACATTTTGGCTGTTGATTAGTGTAACCACTAGAAATATACAACAGGCAATAACAGAGCTACCGGGGAGTTCAGCCCCTGGTCCAGATGGAATTGGAGCCAAAATTCTTAAGGAATGCAAACATACTTTATCTCTGCCTTTGAAAATCCTGTGGAGATCTTCACTAGACACCAGTAGAATACCACCAATCATGAAACAAGCAAATATTACCCCAATCTACAAAGGAGGCAAAAGAAAGGAAGCCAAGAACTATAGACCCATATCTTTGACTTCCCATATTATTAAAATATTTGAGAAAGCCCTGAAAAGGCACATTGTCAGTTTTATAGAAAATGAACATCTCTTAGAAGACTTTCAACATGGCTTCAGACACAAGAGATCCTGCCTTACTGAACTTATAGACCATTGCAATACAATCCTACAATATTTGGGAGAAAACCACAATGTTGATGTCATCTATCTAGACTTTGCAAAAGCTTTTGACAAGGTTGACCAAAAGAACTTGGTATTTGTGGAAAAATAGGAAAATGGATCCATGCCTTTCTCTCTGACAGAAAACAAATAACAATTGTAAATGGAGCAAGATCTATAGAAAAAGAAGTGATTAGTGGAGTGCCGCAAGGCACAGTACTAGGACCAATTCTATTCATTATAATGCTAAACAATATAAACTGTAACCTAGGAAGCTCTCTCCTGTCATTCGCAGATGATACCAGAATACTAAAACCAATTAGGGAAAAAGAAGACTGTGTCGAGCTACAAAAAGATCTACAAACTATATATGCATGGGCAGATGCAAACAATATGGCCTTCAATGAAGACAAATTTGAACTAATTAAGTATGGACCAAATAAATACCTGAAAGAACAATTCAACTACACTAGACCCACAAGAAAAGATATTGTACAAACTGATCATGTCAGGGATCTAGGGATTATATTATCTGAAGATGCAACATTCAACAGGCACATTGACAAAGTAACCTCATCATGCAAACAACTAATAGGATATATACACTGAGGACATTCAGAACTAGGGACAGTATGACCATGCTTACCCTGTGGAAATCACTTGTCCTTCCACGCATTGACTACTGCTCTCAATTATGGTTTCCCCACAAACAGAATGAATTGCAAAAAATTGAGGGCCTACAAAGAACCTTTACCTCGTATATTAAACAACCTGATGGGCAACAGGTAAGTAAAAACAAATTAAACTACTGGAATAGGCTCAGAGGCCTCAACCTCTATTCCATAGAGAGAAGGTTTGAGAGATACATCCTAATCTACACCTGGAAAATTCTAGAAGGGCTTTTAGTTGCCCCCAATACTGAACCAATTGTGCCCACCTTGACAAGAACTGGCAGAATGTGTAAAAAATATCACCTCCCACCAAACAGTCTGAGAAGGATTCAAACCCTTCAATATAATAGTATCTCTAGGCAGGGTTCTCGCCTGTTTAACTCCTTGCCTCAGTACCTTAGAGATATACAGTAAGTGCAGTCCCAGTAGATACTTTTAAAAAACACTTGGACATGTTTTTAGCCAACATACCCAACCAACCCAGAGTGCCAGGGTATTCCTCTGCCAGACCAGCCCCCACAAATTCAATAGGGGACCAAATCGTATGGAAGGAGCAAGAGAAAAGAAGGGTGGCGACCCCGTCGTGGCCCCGCCTCAGGAGGCGCTGAGCGGACTTCGTGGAAGAAGCGCACCCTTGAGGCAGAAGCTCTTTAAGGTAAATTTAAGGTAAATCCTAACTAATTCAAACTAGATGATGACTAATTAGGCTGACCATATTTCCTTGAGACAAAAACGGGTCATTGGGATGGCAAAAAAGGGACGGGGGTTATGTAATATTCTGTATTCATGAAAAAGTAAGTACATAAACATATTGAGCTTACAATTATTCTTCAGTGACAGAACCCATACAGAACCCATAAAAAAAACGGTACTGTCCCGTTCAAAACGGTACGTATGGTCAGCCTATGACTAATGGTTTTTATAATTACAAATTTATATACAACACGTGAGTTGTGGTCGTTAAGTACAATATACAGCAATCAAATCTAATTTTAGGCAACTAATTAATTTAGACAACCAATGATATTGTTAAATATTTAACAAAAAAATTTTCCTGTGGAAAAAAAATACATACATAATGAACAGTATGTAAAAGGGAAAAATTAAAATTTTAAAGTTCAGGAATATCCAAAGTTACCATGATCGTACAGTTAATAAACTAATTTTATCGACTAGTGTAGGTAAAAATCGAATTATGTAATGGATGATGTATAGACATGGGGCCAAGTGTGTAGTTATGTGTATTAGGTACAGAGTGTAAGTGGTTGGTGATATGTCCAAATGGGGAAAAGGGATTTATCGTTGAAGTTATACGTAAGTGCGCATACGTATATATACGTGTACGTAGAACATGAGTATATGGATTATGAGAGTAATTGGTTCATCCCGTGAAGAACTAAATCATTAGTGATCATTGGTGGATTAAGATTATATCTCTATATATATTTATTTATATATACTTTAAGGAACAGATTAGCTTTGGTTAAAATAACTTAATAAATGCATAAGCAAAAATTTATATATAGTAAGCAACACTTATTAAGATTAAACTAATTCAGGATACGAATGGTGAATTTCCTTTCCAATAAGTATGCCAATGATTTTAGAATAAAGTTTGTATATATAGAGTATATATAGTGTGCATACATGGTGTGTATGTGTAAGGATTTGGAAGGTTTTCGAATTAACAAAGTTTAAAAATAGTGTATAATAATTGAAAATGGGAGTAGGATTATAAAATCCTTTAAGTTTAAGTGAATTATTATTAAATTCTAATACAGGTAGCATTAATGGCAATGTATTCGACCAATAACATTCATAGCCATATAGTAACAGTATATCACCATTAATATTGAGCAGAAGTATCAGTACAATAACTGAATTTTATTTGCCGATTTTACGGGGCATAGGTAATAACAGGGCCCAGTGAAATTCATGGGGAGAGTACAATTATGTAATTAGTAATATTAGAATGGTATAACAAAATTATTAGAAGGGGGAAAAATGGTGTGCTGGTATAGAGTGTCAAAATTGGCTATAATTTTGTTTGATATCTTACAAGTGGTATAATAACAATTTAACGACAATTACTCACGATTAATTGAATAAAAAAAATGAAGAATACAAATTAAAAATATAAATCAATTATAAATTATAATGAACTGAACATATAATATTCTTAAAAATAAAAAACACAACCTAAATTTAGAGTATGTGCGGTCATACGATAGGGCATGCGGGTCATACGGTTACAGGGGATTCGCAACCAGTGGCGGCTCGTGACTTTCAGTTACGGGGGTGCTGCCTCAGAAATTGCGAACAATTGTGTCGATTATATATATATATATATATGAGAGAGAGAGAAAGTCGAATAGATAAATAGATAACTACTCACTACTCAGTCATAAAAATAAGTAAAATAGTATCATAAAATCAATTATAGGGTACCTACGCTTAACGGGTAATTTCGAATTTGCCAAAATTTTTATTTATAAACCAATTCCATTCTTCTGTTTTTATTCTGAGCGAAAAAATATTCTAAGAAATGAAAGCTATATATTGTAAATAATCCAATTATTATATAATTAACTTCAATCTCACGACAAAAATAAATGATAACGAATCATTGATAAATGCAATTCGGAAATTAAATTCCGAATTAGCAAACGATACAGTAACACAACTACCACGTCAAACAAACAAATCGGCACTGCTCTGTCCACAGTGCTTTAAATCCTCTTAAACCCGCGATTCTGACTCGCTCTTCGTACGTTCGCCACCGAGGTTTCAAGCGTTTCGAACAAAATCTGGAACTGTTAAGTACGCAGTTCCACGGGAAGGCTGAAGCTACGTTCTTGATTCATTCGTTCGGCATTGAAGTAGTTTAAGGAAAAAAGGATATAATCTGATTTAAAAACTCAAAGTTCATTGAAAAAAACAATCAGAGAGGCTATTTTAAATAATTAAATATAAAGGTCATAAGATCATGGGGATGCTGCAGTTCCGCAGTGCCTACCGACGAGCCGCCCCATGTTGCGAATCGCAACATGCCCGGAAAACAGTGGACTGACCATGCGAGCCTTGCTCACTCAAAAAGGAGGTGGCTTATCGGGATTAAGAAGAATAACTTTCACTGGTTTCCGAAGGGGGTCCAGGAAAAGCCAAAGGGAAAATCAGCAAAGTAGGAGGAAAGAAAGACGAGAATGATCGTTGGAACGATCACGTTATGATACTGAGGGATGTTCCGCAGTACCAAAAGAGGCTCCTGGTTGGCTTCTGGACCAACCTGGGTGAAAGAAAACAGATGGTTAAACTGTGGTTTGACTGGAGCCAAAGAATAGTCAACCATGGTTGAACCATTTCCCTGGTTGACACTGGGTTCAACTGGGGTTGGGGTATTGGGAAAAAAATAAAACTTGGAATACTGCATTCGGGGTAATTGAGTGACCAATCGGGGAGATATGATGTCTGAAATTAACAATACGTCTTTTCGTGAGCACTTTGCTCTTTAGAAAAAAAAATTGCTCATCACACTGCTCAGAACACAAATTAAAGGAGTTCAAACAAAACGGAGGGACGACATGTTCCTCCCCATAGTAATTTAAAAAGAAGTCATTGGGACATGATCGATTAGTTACTACACTATTACTGTCATCATATACATTATAATAATTACAAAAATCGCTACAAACACTTGTAAAACTGTTTTGGTTACAAATAATAAAATATACAATTTTACCTATATAGTTATATACGCAATTACTGCACGAAAAAAGACACAGAAGGTTGAATTAAAGACACAAACCTGTCAATTCAGGTTGAATTAAATTCTTTTAAATTCTCTTAAGTTAAATTCTCTAAATTAAATTCTCTTAAATTAAATTCTCTTTTACAACAAAAAAAGGTTGAATTAAATTGGCTGTACTGAACTTGACTTGAACTTGACTTGAACTTGACTTGAACTACAACTGACTTGGAACTGACTACAACTGACTTGGGACTGACTACAACCGACTTGGAACTGATTACAACCGACTTGGAACTGACTACAACTGTCTTCAAACTCACTACAACTGTCTTGGGACTCACTACAACTGACTTGGGACTCACTACAACTGTCTTGGGACTGACTACAACTGTCTTGGGACTGACTACAACTGTCTTGAAACTGACTACAACTGACTTGGACTTGAACTGCTATCAAGTGAAGTCTATTATTCTTTGGGGCGGTTGTCCCTCTGGATGCAACCGACTGACTGGAAACTGACTGAAAACTGAAATTGATTGCACTTGAACTGCTATCAAGTGAAGTCTATTATTCTCTGGGGCGGTTGTCCCTCTGGATGTAACCAACTAACTTGAACTGTATCAAGTATCTCTCTATTCTATTATTCTCTGGGGCGGTCGTTCCTCTGGATGCAACCGACTTACTTGAACTGCTATCAAGTATCTCTATAAGCTATAAAGTCTCTCTTTCTCTATCCAAGAAATACACAAATAATGCACAATTTGTGCATTATAATAATGGACAATAAGTGCACAATAATTGCAAGTCAATTCAATTCAATAATTTGAAAAAATTGTAAAAAAAATAAAAAAATGTAAACAACATTTCACTCGAATGTACGCGAAGGTACGGTAATATTATGTTTGGTACATAAAAATAAAATTATTCTATAATAACTATAATAGTGAAAATAACTCGGTTTCAATAAAAAGAAATGTATCACTGGTGTATGGAATGTTCACTGTGTTTTTTGTTAATTCTGGCTTGATACTAATTATTAATTGTTAATAATACTGACTTCTCAAATGTTTAGAGATTACTTAAAAAATAAAGAGCTCTGTACTTAACAAGATTCCTACGGCAAAATCCTTGAAGACGCGTCCTGAAGACGTGTATTACTGACTACTTGTTCTTGGATGAAGACTAGGCGTGAAGAACTTGGAGTCGTGACACACCGGTTCAAGTGTGGATGTCACGAACTGGAAGTCGTGAGACACTGGTCAACTGGATGTTGGTTCTAGTTGCAGGGTCTGGAAGACTGGAAGAATCATGATGCAGGGGTCGCTAGTTATTCTATTTCCAGGGTCTGGAAGACTGGAAGAATCCTGGCAAGGTTCGACATTTTTTGTTAATTCTACTTTTTCTATAGTCTTGGGTTGTTTCGAAGTCGAAGGGGGTTCTGGTTAGGAGGCAGCAACGGATTTCTTACTTGCAGTAGTTTCTTCTATACTACTCTCCGAGTTCTTCTATAGTTGCTCGGAGGATTCTGAGAGGCTTATTAAATTCTCTGAGGGTTCCGGATTCTTCTTGTAACGTATCGGGATATTTTAATGACTAAGTTCTCTGAAGAGAGCACGGCTCGAAGGAGAAGATAAAGACCTTTTCTTACTGTAATTTACTGCTAAAATGTTACAGGTAATGCTCAGCCTCGTAGTCTAATTCAGAATGAATATGGAAGAATTTTTGTGGGTTTATATACCCCTTTTCTGCTAACATCACTAATAGTAAATGTTGAGAAGACTATTATTTTTGTACAATATTTGAAAATAAAACAAACTTTTTTGCTATGACAATGTTTAAACAGATAAACAGGATATAGGAAGTGGAAGCCATATTTTTATCTTAAACCGCATATTTTCATATCTGATGTTTTCCTGATCCGCCGAGTTAATTAGACGTGGAAATTGAACTATGCATCTTTACACTAAGATATGCATATGAGCAAAAATTAAAGGTTTAAGATTTACAATTAAATGCTTAGGCAAGACATGACTTCCTTGTTTTTATAACGAAGAGAGAATGCATACAAAACGCGAACATTGAAAGATCCAATCAGGATTCATTATCAAGTTAAATCTAAAAAAGTGATTAAGAAATTTTGAAAAGAACAAGTCACCAATTATTTGGCAAAATAGGAAGCAACTCCAAAATTTATCCTAACGAAAAAATAATAAAAAATAATAATAATATCGCCGAGTGTACATTCCTAAATGGCGACATAATGTCGGGTCGTACATTGAGTACAATCTCAAGTACATCACTGAGTACATTGTAATTTTGGTTTATTACAACTATGATTATAATTACCAATTAATTCATATTCGCTTATTATTGTTAAGCACCGTTTCATTAAAGTACAGTACATTAATTACATTATATTAAATTACTATTGTTAATTATAGTTTCATTAAAGTACATCAATTACGTTATATTAAATTATTACAGTTAATTACAATTAAACAGATAACTATAGTTTTTTTTACAGTGTTTCATATTTATAGACAATTAGGATGTTAGGAGTATAACATAAAGTACATGGGCACATACGATATATATATATATATATATATATATATATATATCACATAATAATGTTTTATAGATTAGAAGCAAGCAAGAGGATATTTTCACCTCAGAAGCTCTCGTTTTTGCCTGGTCAGTGGAATTCGAACACTTGTATAAGCATGAACGAATATCTTGCGAGAAGTGAAATAATTAAAAGAAAAAGTAAAAAGAATATATGTGGACATATTTACATGTACGTAACTATGTACGTAATCATGATCAACAGGGGACATGTACGAGTGCATAAATATTATACACGTAGGTTGTGTGCGTAAAATAGATGGACACGAGTAAACATGGACTGATATGGATGAATATGATGGATATGATGGAATAATATTTTTACTGCATAACACCAGAAAGGACACAACATGTAAATAATGACTTATAGAGAATGAAGTGTTTATTATTATTAAGGAATTTACCATGCATAGAATGCGAAAGATATCCACATACTAAACACGTGATTCAGTATTCAAGGTATGGAAAACGTGAAGAGAATTCATAATTAATACGCCATAGTTAATTAATTCGTACGTACGGTACAAGTCATTATTGGGAGAATTTAGAAGAGATGAATTAGAGCAATATAGTAATGAAAGGTTTATAGCCATTGTACAAAGAGTGAGTGAAACTATTAATTAAATATATATACTTGTAAGAGTATACAGTAAATATTAAGAAATTGGGTACATTTCAGGAAGAATTAAGTAAATGAATAAAGAAGTACAAACAAGGGTTCAAATCATGCCACATGCAATGGGCATGTATAATCTAATAAAATTTAGGGATGAGGGTTAGATGCAAGACAATAATAATTAATTATCATAAAGTCTATAATAAATGGAAAATGGAGATATGGGTAATATTGTGATGGAAATGTTAAACGATCTAAATCGTCGAGTGTCTTGTTTGTACTTTGAGGGAATGAAATTAAGGGACATTCGCTTCTCACAACGAACCTCCAATGACACAAACATGGATTCGACTCAACCATAGAAATGGTAGGTCACGTGGTTGTGAAACTGCAAAAGCAAATCAAAATTATATTCAAACTCGCGTTAGGCGATTTTGGTTCTTATGTAAAAATGAATATTTGAATTATAAAGATTATGTAGGAATTATTCATTGTTCATTTTTACACACACACACACACACACACACACACACTATATATATATATATATATATATATATATATATATACACACATTTTAACTGCAAACAACACACAGTATAATTAATGTAAAGAACGACGCTTGTGTAGAAGAGCGTTCCGCACAAGATGAGGAGGGAGCACGAACAAATGAAAAGTGACAAAATGAGGTACCACCCGGGAATCGAACCCGGGATCATCCGATTGCCGGTCAGATGTGCTATCCACTACACCATGGACTTCGATCAATCAGAAGTCGTAGTTGGTTTCTGCTCGTATGTAGGAGAATTACGACGTCTGATTGATCGCGGTCCATGGTGTAGTGGATAGCATATCTGACCAGCAATCGGATGATCCCGGGTTCGATTCCCGGGTGGTACCTCATTTTTCATTTGTTCGTTCTCCCTCCTCATCTTGTGCGGAACGCTCTTCTACACAAGCGTCGTTCTTTATATATATATATATGAAAATTATTTCACGAAAGTAACACGTGAAAAATATTTATGATGAATAAAACCACGAAGGAAAGGAAACACAAAATGGTGCTCAAGCGCTTTCGTCTAATGACATCCTCAGGAACACTGAAGTAAATAGAAGGTTACAGCCTATATATAGGTTACAAAAAAAAAATATATATATATATATATTAACCCCTCCGTCTATGGCCCTGGGGTGGTTCGGAATCGACGGGGGGTTCTGGTTAGGAGGCAGCAACGGATATTTCTTCTTGATACTTTTCTTCTATAACTTTCTAATTCTTTTCTCTCGCTTTATGGGGTCGACACTCTGTTAATTCTTCTCTTTCTATAATACTCTGATACTTTCTCTTGGTACTAAAATTATCGACTTTTCTTTTATAACTTATCGACTTTACTGACTAAATTCCTGAAGAGAACAAGGCTCGAAGGAAAAGATAAAAACTTTCTCTTTTTGTAGTTTACTTCTCAAAATGTACAGGTAGTGCTCTGAATTTACAGGGGTAGAGGTTCGACCTCTTTCGACCATGGCTCAGGCCGGAATCTAAAAAATTAAGGAGGCAAGGGGCTTCTGCCCCCTCCCCGCAGCGAGGCTGCTAACAAAGGAGTCTTAGCAGTGACCAAAGCAGAGAGCCGTAATGAAGTGCTATAATGAAGTGACTTAATGAAGTGCCATCCATTTTTCAAATAAATGTATAATATAAACCTAAATGTTGGGGGAAGACAGTTGAAGGTTAAGTTCCCCCCTTTTAAACACATGATCAGATGTTTGAAAAATTCCAAATAAAAAAATAAAAATAAATAAAAATAAAAACTAATTTGTATTTTTCGCCGAGTCTACATTTATGAAGGCGATATAATTTCATAGTAGTACATAAGTACAAATTGAGTACATGACTGAGTACGTATTAATTTTGGTTCATTACAATTATGATTACAATTACCAATTAATTCATATTCACTTATTGTTTAATTACACTTCCATTTTAAAGTACATTCTTACATTACCGTATATATTAAATCATTACATTTAATTACAGTTTCAATGAAGTACATTACAAGTTATTATTAATTACAGTTTCATTAAAGTACATTACGTTATATTAAATTAAAGTATTACAGTTAATTACAATTAAACAGTTACTATAACTTTTTTTTACAGTGTTTCATATTAATAGACAATTAAGATGTTAGAAATACAATACAAAGTACATGGGCACATACGGTATGGATTTATATACAACATAATATGTTATAATATGTTATAACATGTTATAAATTTGAAATCAGAGGGACAAGAGGTTTCACGTTTTCAGATGTTTGATTTATGCTGATTTGCGAATTGCGTACACTTGCATAAGCATTTATGAATATCTTGCGAGGGGTGAACGCACTTGAAAAAAATAATAAAAAAAACAATACGAGAACGTATTTGAGCGTTTTCGAACGAATGCAAAAAGTTTTGCATTTCACGAGTGACACGAGTAAAAATGAATATTTAATAAAATTTATATAAGATAATGATCAAGGGAAATTAATGACGGGAAAATGTGACGTATGGATGAATATGGTTGAATAATAATATTTATACTACATAACACCACAACATTATTTCTAAAGAATTTACCATACATTGAATACGGAAGATGTCCAAATACTAAGCACGTGATTCAGTGTACAAGATATGGGAAACGTAGAGAGAATTAAGTTATTTTATGACGTCATAGTGTATAAGTCATTATTAGAAAAGATGAATTAGGGAAATACAGTAATGAATAAAGAAGTACAAATCGAAATTCTATCCAAAACTCGCTTAGGCGATTTTGGTTTCTTATGTAAAAATGAATATGGATTACTCATTGTTCATTTTTTACATATATATATATATATATACATATATATATATATATACACATACATACATACATACCTATACAATAAACGAAGAAATGAAATTTAAAAAAAAAAAAAATTATTAAAAGATTGTGAGATGGGCATAGAACTTTGTAAGGAAACACTATCGATTTTTAGCACAAGATCAAACTACCGATTTTTAGCACAAGATTAAATTAATTGTTTCCAACCAATGTTATAAAAAAATAAAAAAAATACAAATTTATACTGGAAATCTGCCCGGGTTTTACCACTCTACCCATCTTGTATATAAAAATAAAATGAAAATTAAAAGTTAATAAAGTAGCATACAAGTTTACCAAAGATTTAGCGTTCTACCTTTCTTATCTAGATCTGTTTTGAAGGAATTCAAAACAACAGGATCGAGTTGAAAAAGACCTTTGCTTATGTTGAAGTTATTTGAAAGTTGGATAATGGCAGACTCAAGAATATTTCTATTAACAATGTTGCCAGAGTGAAATAAAACTGAAGCATTATTCCAGTCAATACAGTGGGATAACTCTGACAAATGGACAAAAAGGGCACTGGACAACTGTCCTGTTCTAACGGAATATTGATGCTGTTTTATACGTGTGTGCAAATCCTTTCCCGTCTGACCTATGTAAAAGGAATCACATTGTTTACACCCAATTTTATAGATAATGCCTGAATTATTGGTAGGGCTATTTTTTACTATGATATTTTTCACGATATTGTTACATGAAAATACTACATTAATATCCAGAAGTTTAAGTACATTAGCAATGCCTAAAAAGCCCGGGAAAAATGGAAGTACTAAAATATTTTTTGACAAAGTACGAGTGTTATTATTGACACGATAGAAAGTTCGTTTTGCCTTGTTGAGACAAGATTCCATAAACGCAGATGGATAACATAGATCACTTCCAATACCGTTGATTTTTTCCAATTCGGCATCGATGCGATGTATTCCGGACTGGCGATCCTAAGGGCGCAGAGAAACATTGATGAAAAAATGGCCTTCTTAGTGGGGGTGTCATGTCCCGAGTAAAAGTGTACGTAGGACAAATTGTTTGTTGTTTTCCGATAGATACTAAACTTAAAACCTGGGCTTTCCCTATGTACACGCACATCCAAAAATGGGATTGAATTGTCTTGTTCCACTTCTAAAGTAAACTTAATGGAGGGGACTTGATCATTTAACTGAAGGAGGAAGTTATCCAGGTCACGATTCATGGGCCAGATACACAAAATATCGTCGACGTACCGCAACCAAGGGATGCCAACCCCCAGGATTCTCGGAATGTAAATAATTTCGAAAAACTCCATATAAATATTGGAGAGGAGGGGCGATAAGGGGTTGCCCATGGCCATCCCAAAAACTTGTTGATAATACTCGATATTGAAAGTGAATTTGCAGTCTTTGATGCAAAGCTTAATAAGTTCCAAAACAATGTGTGAAGGTAGTGGCAGGTCATACTTATGTAATTCTTGGGAGAGAAAGTCAAGCATATCATCAATCGGCACTTTTGTAAACAATGAACAAACGTCAAAACTGATCAATCTATCGTTAGTTTCAGTACGTGCATTATTCAATTTTTCAGTAAGATCCATGGAATTTTTTACATGTGAATCAGAGATAGTTCTGAGAAGGGGGGACAAGACTTTGACAAGCCATTTGGAGAGTTTATAAGTAATAGAGCCCACCGAGCTAATAATAGGGCGCATAGGGTTGCCAGGTTTGTGGGTTTTAATAAGACCGTAAAGGTAGGGCAGAGAAGGTGAAGTGGACATGAAAAGCGGAATTAAATCCTTATGATCTTTGAGAATGCGTTTCAAGCCACTATTAAATGATTTGATGACGTCATCCTGCGGGTTTTTTTGTAACCTATATATAGGCTGTAACCTTCTATGTACTTCAGTGTTCCTGAGGATGTCATTAGATGAAAGCGCTTGAGCACCATTTTGTGTTTCCTTTCCTTCGTGGTTTTATTCATCATATATATACAGGGCGTCCCAAAAAAATGTATACACACTTTAACAGCTGATAGCTCAATTGATGTTTCTTTCTTTCCAAGTTAAACCCATTAGAATTAATAATGGCAGTCAGACTAAGCTTTGAACAAAGGAAATTCATTCTAAAATGCTACTGGAAGTGTGAAAACGCAGTTGAAGTGCAAAGACAGTTTAGGAGGGAGTTTCAAACAGATCCACCAACGCGACTTACCATCACTCGAATTAGAGATGGAATTAGCCGATGGAACTGTTCAGAATGTCCACAAGAAGCGTTCCGGAAGACCACGGACATCGACAAGCCCCACAAAGCAAGAAAGAGTACTGGAAACGTATCACCAAAGTCCAAGAAAATCTGTGCGGCAAGCGAGTCGTGAGGTAGGAATTTCAGAATCGTCTGTCCAACGCATTTTGAAGCGCTGTCAATGGAAAAGTTACATTCCAAGATTAGTCCATGCTATTAATGAAGATGATCCGGACCGAAGAGTGGAGTATTGCGAGTGGTACTTGGCACGATGTGGATGTGGATTGGACGAAGGGGTTTCATAGAATACCCTCCGCGTTCACCAGACCTCACACCACTAGACTTTTTTTTATGGGATACTTAAAAGACAAAGTCTACGCATAAAACCTGCAACAGTCGCTGAATTGAGAGCAGCCATTGAACGAGAATGCACACAAATACCAAACGAAATGTTTCGTGATGTTTGCGATTCCATTGCTTCGCGTTATCAGCAGTGCCTGGACCAGAACGGACGTCAGTTTGAAAACAGGCGTTGACAAAACAATTAAATAATGTCTGTAGATTCTATTACATTTTGAAAATGAAATGTATTTTAATAAACACTGCCTTTATAATTATTTAAAGTGTGTATACATTTTTTTGGGACGCCCTGTGTATATATATATATATTTATATATATATATACACACACACACACACACACACACACACACATATATATATATATATATATATATATATATATATATATATATATATATATACATATATATATATATATACATATATATATATATATATATATATACAGTGTTGGGCACTAAAGCGTTAATCCGATAACAGTTAATTAACGAAGTTAACTTTTTTTAACGGACTATTAACGGAAGTTAATTTCCATTTAGCGTTGTCGGACCAGTTAACTTCCGATAACTCGATATTTAGTCTGTTAAAGTCCGTTAACACGTTAACTGCGAGGAGTCATTCACGGAAGATCACCGCTCCGCGAATGAATTCAAACCGCCATAACTTCAGTCTGCCAATTCCGTCCTCTGCCGCAGTGGAACGGCTCTTCTCTCTCGGCAAGGACATCCTGAGGCCCAAGAGGTCAAGACTGGCAGTTGGGCCTAACTTTGAGAAGTTGGTCTTTCTGAAGGGCAACCAGCACATTGTGTCATAGTCTTTAATAAATGTGCCTAAAATTTAATTTTACCTTTCAGTTCCCGCCATAATAATTCTCTGGTAAATTAAAATTTAGTTAATGGTTAGTGGTTACAAGGGTTTCAAAACATGTAATCAGTACATTTTTTATTAAAAATAAAAAAAAAGTTATTAAGCAAAAAAGTTGCAAAACTTGATAAAAATACAGTTAAATACCTATTTATTGTTGGATTTTGCATAAATAAACATTTTCTATGGGTTTTAAAGCTTTTTTCTTGATTTTTTAAAATGTTAGTACAGAAATAGTTATCGTTAACGGATTATCGTTAACTTCCGTTAACTTTGTAGTAAAATTATCGGATTATCGTTATCGGAGTTAAAAATTGGGGTTAACGGATTATCGTTATCGAAATTAACTTTTTGGTTAACGGTGCCCACCACTGTATATATATATATATATATATATATATATATATATGAACAGAAGGACCAACACAACGGCAAACATTTTCATTTATTTTTTGTACTTCAGACGTTTCGACAAATCTTTTGTCATCATCAGTGAATTAAGTCTTAAAACCTTAATTTGGTTGAAAAGTTGTCACTTTCTTAATATTTAACCATCCTTCACACGTAAAACTTTTTCTTGATTATCTTAATAAACAACATAGTAATATTAAGTACACATGTGAAAACGAAACAAATAATAGTTTACCTTTCCTGGATGTTTTAGTTAAACGGGCTCATAATAAGTTCCAAACTTCACTATTTCGAAAACAAACTTTTACTGGCTTGGGAACCAATTATTTAAGTTGTATGTTTTATAAATATAAGATTAGTGCTATAGTAACATTATTAACAAGAAGTTACCGTATTTGTTCCGATTACTTTTCGTTAAACGAAGAATTTAAATTTTTAAAATAGTACTTTATTAACAATTACTACCCTTCTAATCTATTCGATAACCAATTAAAGAAATTTTTAAATAACACTTTTAATACTAAACTCCCCATAACTACAGTACAAAAAGAAACCAGATATATTAAATTACCTTTTTATGGTTATTTATCATTGCGTATTCGAGGTGAATTGTCCAAACTGCTCAAGTCTAGTTATCCCCAAATAAATTTTAGATTCGCCTTCGTCAACCCACTTAAATTATCAAATTTTTTAAAGTTCAAAGATGAATTCCCCAAAACTGTATGCCCCAATGTTGTTTACAAATACACGTGCGACAGCTGTAAGGCTGGGTATATTGGCAGCACTCAACTCCAACTGGAGGTGCGCCTTTCTCAACATTTGGGTTTGTCAGTCCGTACCAACCGTCCCCTCAGTAGCCCTCCACAATCCGCAATTAGAAACATAGTAATGAAAACAACCATCCCCTTCACAAAACTCAGTTTGAAATTTTAACTAGATCCAATAACCTCACAGAACTCCGAATTTTAGAATCTTTGTACATCTATAGAAACAAACCCTCCATTAACAATAATAGCTCATCCTACAAATTACAGCTCTTTTAACTAACCAACCGATTCTCATAGACATATCCTTTCTAATCCTCTGACCATCCAGTGTTCTCTTAGGCTTTGCCAAGTATGAAGGTGGATGTAAACATTGTGTATTTACCTATTGAGGTAATTTAATTTAATTTTAGTTTTTATAGTGATGAAATTTAAATGATTTTAATTTTGTATTGATGCAATTTTCATTTTGCTTTAAGGTTTTAATTTTAATGGTTTTAATATTGTATTGATGTAATTTTCACTTTTCACTTTTTACTTTTGTTTTAAGGTTTTAAGACTTAATTCACTGATGATGACAAAAGATTTGTCGAAACGCCTGAAGTACAAAAAATAAATGAAAATGTTTGCCGTTGTGTTGGTCCTTCTGTTCATCTGTAAGCTCCGTTTCCCTAAGGAGAAGTCAATAGTTTTGATATATATATATATATATATATTATATATTAAGGTAGGTTGATTTTCCGCATTTTTTTAGATATCGACTTTGGACTAGTCGAGATAGTCAGGGCTTAATATGATAATAACTGACAAAAATTTCAGATCCCTAGCTTTAACCGTTTTTTGAGGAAACCGTTTCAAAAATCGTCAAAAAATCGTACCGAAAAATACCGCATTTTCGCAATTTTCGGCCGAAAAAATCATGCTATTTTCATAAAAAAATCCTGAAAAAAGTTACAATTTTATTGAAAAAAAGTAAAAAAAACATGTACAGAGTCAAATAGACACATTTAGATCCCAAGATCATCATAATTTTCACTGTAAGAGCCCTTAGAAGCAAAGGAAGGCCTCATCTGGCGGCTTAGGGCTTTGGCCAGAATGTGTTTGTGCCTTGATTCGAGTCCATAAACAGTATGGGAAGCTTCAGATGTCAGCTTCACGGCCCTTTCAACACTCTGAGAATGTGAAGGCAGATCAGGCAGCTCCAGCTTGGTGCCATTCAGCAATGCTTCTTGAAGCTCCTGGTCAGAAAAGTCTTCTGTGAGAGCAGGTTCACAGATGCCACTTTGAGAAAGGTTGATTAGTTCTGACCAGTGGGTAGCTTCAATGTTGATGGCTGTGATCTTCTTCAGCCTCTTCTTGGCTGGCTTCCCACTTCTGAAATAATTAATTTATTTTTTATTCCAGTTTAAGATTTAATCCCTATTAGTCTCAGAATTGCTGATTTAATTAACTTAAATTAAAAAAAAAAAAAATTCTATAAATCCCCATAATCGAATTTTTTTTCAGAAAGAAGGTAAGATTATTTCCATTATCAGAGGGGAGGGGGGGAATTGGGATAAGAAAATGTGAAAAAAAATTCGATTATGGGGATTTATAGAACTCGGGCCTTTTTTTTATTAAATAAATCCCCATAATCAAATTTTTTTTTCACATTTTTTTAAATTAATAAATGCTTACCTGATGGACAGAATTTTCTTGAGAGCAGCTTCTCTCACTTCCAAGTCATCAGACTTCATCATGGAGTACAGCACATTCTCGGGCAGCAAGGCAAAAGCATTGTACTTCAGGTTCTTGAAAGCAACACCCTGGATTTCTTCAGACTGCTGCTTGATCCTCTGGATCATGTTGAAGATGTACAGCTGCTGATTGTGGAACTTGCTGTCCCTTTTGATCTCAAACCAACTGACTGCATACACTTCCACAATGAACTTGATGGCCTGGTAAAGCTTATCCTGTAGTTCTGGAGGGTAAGCACCTCTGGTCCACAGACACATCAATCTAATTGCCAAAGTCAACCATCTTGCATGGTTTAATGGTCCAATTTTCCAGGCAGCAAATCTTGGGTTGACTTTGCCCCTGGAAATTCCAAGCACATACTCCAAAAGAAGCCTCTGGTCGCTACTGAGATCATTCAGTGTCTCCTCAGCAAATTCCATGTCATCCAGGGGGCCACTGAGTTTGGTGAATTCCACTTGTGGCAGATCTTGGTAGTCAATTTCACAGAGTTTTCCCAGCGGACCAGTGAAAGCAGTGGGACTTTTGGTACTGCCATCAAGATGCTTGAAAACAGCTCTGAAAGGAAGCTCATTCTGATGGAGTGAACAGCCAATGGTGTGCAATTTCCGCTCAATTTTATTTTCCAGAGCTGTTACAAGGCCTCCCTCCCAGCCAGTGTTTGTATTTGTGTTGTCAAGGAGGACAGCTTTCAGGGTATGAACACTGTTAAACTCCTCCAAGACACTAGCAACTTCTTCACCAAGAAGAACTCCAGTCGCACCTTTAATTGGGATGACTCTGTGAGTAAGATATGTTCCACTTTCAGTTCCCGGCTCCTTTGTGAAAGTCAAATGGTGCTCTTGTCCCTTTCCTTTCTTCAGCTTAGTCTCCCCATTTTCATCCTTAACTTCTCTGTACAGCAAAGTGTCCTTGTCAACTTTCCCATCAACCCCAATACAGACTAACTTTTCCAGACCCTCATTGTGCTTTTCATCACTTTTCACTTTCATTCTAGCTTTTTCCCTGTCCATTTTCGATTTATCAACTATTATCTGTTTCACATCAAGGCCAGGCTTAAGCAGGTCCATAGCTTGTAAGTCCAGGAGGAAGGCATTAGCAAGACTTGCCCCAAGATTGGAAGAAACATCACCCCTGATCAGTTCCATGGCATATCTGGGGGTTTTCAAAAAGCTGTAACCTCCACTTGGGTGCCTCCTTGGCTTGAACTCTTCAGCTTCACCACCAGATGGCTGAAATGAAAATAAAAAATAAATTACTAAAGCGAAAATGGGGGAAAATAGGGGAAAAAGTAGGGAAAAATATGGGTAAAAATCGACGAAAATGGGCGGAAATAAGAATAAATTACTTAAACGAAAATGGGGGGAAAAGTGGGAAAAAATGGGTAAAAATTCAGGTAAAAAGTCGGCGAAAATGGGCGAAAAAAAGAATAAATTACTAAAGCGAAAATGGGGGAAAAAGGGGGAAATAGGGACAAAAAGTAGGGATAAATTTGGGTAAAAATGGGATAAGATATAAGAAAAAAAATATATTACCTCTCCTGATTCTCCTGAGCTGGATTCAAAAGAAATATCTTGTGAAGGTGTGGAGGCAAAAGTGGCCAAATCCACTTCCTGCTGCTGTTGAATCTGGCTCTGTAATCTTTCTGCTTCAGCTGCAGCCCTCTGGTCTCTCTTCACAGCAGCTTTATCCACAGATCCCAGCTGGAAAGAGCCCTTGGGTCCTATTTTGGCCCTCTGATCTCTCAAGTATTCCCTCTCCTCTACTGGAACCTGAAATATTAAAGTATATTAAATAGCGGATCTAAAATAAGAGATAAAATCCTGAAAAAAAATTGATTATTAATTTCTATTACCAGGGGGGGGAAAGGAAGATTACAGGAGGAAAATGCGGATATTTTTCAATTACAAGCATTGAATTTCCTTCCATTTAAAAGGCACCTAATCGCACTAAGTTAGGCCAGTTAAAAGTTAAAAAAATAATAGCATTACCTTCTTACTGGGAGGACAAGTGCAGATTATGTGCTGTGTTTGACAATTTTCTTTCTTGCACTTCACAGCATTGTCATCACAGGGACGAACAGGTAGCTTACAGGTGCAAGCAGAAATGTCAAAAAGTTTATCCAGCTTTTCCTCCAGATTCTGCTCCTGGACTGTAGAAAGAGATTTCCTGTTTATCTCTTTTGCTTTCTTGAAGCACACTTTATCCACCAATTTCACTACATAATATTCCTCATACAGGGGCAGCCGCGGGTTCACTGCCTGCCAGATCTCAATCACATCCTTTGCTATCATTTTAGCAATATCATAGTCTTTCAAGTCCGGGTGGCTGTTTTGGAGGAAATAACTGTACTGAATAACTTGGCGGAGGGTAGGAGGCTCTGTTTTATCCAAAGGGGAAGGCTGGCCACTGAATTTTTTGGCACTATCACTTCGAGTTAACACTGCAGACTTCCGTTTTTTACCCATTTTTATGAAATATCTGAAAATAAACACAATTAAATGAACGCATCATAAAATAACTTAATTTAATACACATTTTATAGGTAAATATCATTAAAAAATACAAAATAATACACTAATAAACATCTATAATGCATTTACAATAAGTTTCAAGCATCGTTTTGTTAAAAAAGCCGAATTTTAATTGATTATTTTGATGAAATAAGGTCCGATATTTTGTTTGTTTACATTGCGCGAATGCCGCGCGCGCGATTTTACGCGTAAAATTCGGCAATTTTACAACTTAAAAATAATTAACAATCCTCAAAAAATACAATCATTTTCACAAATATGAGTTGGTGCAACGTTTTTTATACATTAATACCTTTCTATCTAGACTAGTCCAAGATCACAGTTCCAAAATCAACCTACCTTAATATACATATATATATATATACGCACATATATATAATGTGTGTATACACACACACACACACATATATATATATACACACACCACACACACACACATATATATATATATACACACACACCACACACACACCACACATATATATATATATATATATATATATATATATATTTTTTTTTTTTTTTTTTAGTTCAGGAAGAACCGATTCGCCTCTATTTAAAGGGCATATCTCAGCGGAAAAACAAAGAAAAAGTGAGAGGAAAGACAGAGGAAAAAGAAAGGGTGGAGGGGACAGTCGAAGTGGAAAAAGACCAAGGATGACAAGGACTGCAGGGCCGAGCCCCATCATCCTTGGGTGCTAGGGCCGGGAGGGCGCACGTGAAACCTCCAGGAACAAGCACGTACAAACGAGCACAAAGAGCACTCAAGAGCACGAGCTTAGAACCCCCTTGCGGGGATATATATATATATATATATATATATATTATATATATATATATATATATATATATATATATATTATAATATTAATAATAAGGAAGTATGTTTTCCAATTTACAATTTGAAATCAAGTCCTCAGATTTCATTTGAACAGAAAAGTTTACTTTGATCGCTTTCATTGCTATTAATATCGTTGTTTCTGAGTCTCAAATCACGTGAATGATATTCCTCACTACATTTTTACTATGTTTGAAGATCATTAATTGCCAACTGACTGAAAATAATGTGTCTTTTCAGCTTCTCTAATACTCCTTTCCCCTCTTGGTAACACACACGAAGTTTACACAGACGTTCCTTCAAGGTTTTGTTAAAATTTTGCATTTGTTCTCTCTCTGTTTGTAATTGTTTAAGTCCTTCTTTGTCTCCTGCTACCATTCCTCAAATCTTTTCCATCACCACCTTCACCTGTTCGATTTCTCTCATCAAAGAGTTAAGATCGCCAAGATTCTCTTTCTCGGCCGCCATACTTTCCAGTTGTTTCCGTTGCATTTTTACCGACGTAGAAAGGTCTCAGAAACATTATTTTAATTTGTCCTCCTCTTGTTTGCAGTTACCCAGTTGTTTGCTGGAATATTCCAGAGATTGTTTGGCACAAATAACGACAGATTTTTCATTTTTATTCAGTTCTTTCCAACTCTCTTCTTCTTCTTAGGCTTTCTATAAGCATGATCTAGTTTAATTTGTAGCTTTTATCTCTTTTTTAAGTTGATCGTTGCTGGTTTTGCAATTTTTTTGGAGAACTTGTAGCTTATTTCCTGAATTTTGAATCTGGGAAAAACACTTGATTTCCTCTTTCAACTTCATTTGGTATCCTCTTAGTATATATATATAAACAAGTTGATCTATAAAGTATGCATTATTTCATCTACAAAAGTGTTACAAAAACTGTCAAGGATGCAACGATTTGCAAATAATTCGGTGTAAAAGTCTAAGAAACTTTTAGAATGGTTATCGAAGTATATTTTCGATGCAATAAAACCATCAGAATCCAAAGAATATTCAGTCTGTATGAAAAAGAGCAATACTGACCATTTGACAACACAAATGTACTTTGTTATATTGAGGTATACTTGTTGAGGTATACCTACAGCTTTAAATGACAACTAGAAGTCTTTGAACGTATGATGAATTTGTCGGTTATATCTCAATAATCTTAAAAATTCTGGAGAGATTTTAAGTGACGTTTCACAATCTCGATAAGGACGCAATAATACCAAACTAATTCCATTTCTTCCTGACGTTCCGGATCATAGTGACATTTGGATCGAGACGCTTGGATAGTTTCTTGTCTTCCGAAAGCTCTGTTCAATAACCCATCGTTAGTCTGACGTCACATTGGGAAATCGATGTTTTTATGCCTGAAATACTAAAGATATATATATTACATTATTTGTAGCACGTATTTCTAAGTCTAAAATTTGCACAGAAGTGTATATGAGTAAATTGTGATTATCTCTGCCCACCACTGTGATGTATTCGTTCATACTGTAAGTTCCACGAGTTACTAATTTGTCGAGTGCCTAAACTTTGGTGATGCAATATTAATTAAAAAACAGTAGTAACTACTTTTATATGACGTTCATTTTTATTTATTCTTAATTTATATAAATATATGACAATACTTTTATATATATTATGTCTGAGTTATTTATACTTCTCTCGATGCATCGCAATTTAAATTTTTTAAGAATTCAGTAGATGTCCATGCAACGCGCTCTCTCTCTCTCTCTCTCTCTCTCTCTCTCTCTCTCTCTCTCTCTCTCTGTATATATATATATATATATATATATATATGAGTAAAGTTTGTTTTTCTTCAGATTTTTAATAATATAGCTTCTGGTGCACTGCTGTTCCTTTCGGAAGAGACGAAAGATCTAAAAAAAAAAAGGGGCAATTTTTCGTATGGTGACTCTAAGCAAGATTAATGTCCCTGATGGTGTTTCCTTGTCCGTTCAAAAGTTGGTTCCAAAATTTATGGGATATGCGGAGCGCCGGAATGTCTCTGGATTTGGTTGAATCTCCGTGTATTTTTTATTGCTCGCATGAAGAGCCATTCGTTTTGAGTTGTAGGTCCCCGCATACCTTCAGTATTAAGACAAACGTTTATAGATAGATAATAAAGTGATATTAACTTTACTTACCTGTCCACTGGAGATTAGTATTCATGACGATAATGCTGGTGAACTATATATATATATGTGAGAGAGAGAGAGAGAGAGAGAGAGAGAGAGAGAGAGAGAGAGAGAGAGAGAGAGAGATCGTTATTTTACAACTTTTAATCAAATTTTCATTTGAAGGAACCGGATTAAAAATTTATCCTAAAATTGAAACACTTTTTAAAATTCTAAATAAGCGCTTTGAAGTCGGCCAAATTTTAAGAGTAAGGCAGTGTTTCCACCGAACCCGCCCAGACCTGCACAGGCATAGACCTTTTCTGCCTGAATTTTTCCGTGGGAAAAAGTGTTTCCACCCAGTCTGGAAAGAATCATATTTTCTTCAGCTGCACTCACCTACGTGTGATAGTGATAGAAGAAAGAGCTTTTGCTGGTATGTCGCTTTTAAAACGCAAGATAACGTTTCTCTTGTTGTGGTGATGGAGGGAAAAATGTGTAAATTCAGAGTGTGAAACGTCAACATCGGTATTGGGTCCACCCTATATTTAAGCTGAGACCTACTCTGGGAGAATACCATCACCTGTTATGTCAAATTCAGGAAGACGATGAGAAGTGTGTAGATTACCTTCGTATGAAGTCAACGACCTTTTGACTTTGGCTCTGCCAACGCTCTGCCGAGCTATAGAGACAGACGATGAACTATCGTGGTCCTATGTCTGTAGAAGAACGTCTAGTGGTAACAATAAGGTAAGTTAATAAAAACCAGGGCCGCCGCTTCCATTAGGCGAGGTTAGTAAATGCTAAGGGCGCCAAAGATCTGGGGGGCGCCAGCGCCTCCCGCCCTGTGCACGTCTGATAGTATTATGTAAGAACAACATGAAAAAAATAATGAAGGAATGAGAAGCATAGACAAATGATGAAAGGTTGTACGACGTATGTACACCAGTTTAGCTTGACTGATATTTACATAATTAACCCTTTAGGGACGGGAGTCGTAAATAAGCGATTTAAAAATGTTGCGCGCACAGACGGGAGTCGTCAATAAGCGACTCGGCTTATTTACGGCTTAATATGAGTTCCGGGAGTCGTCAATAAGCGAATAACTGTTTTTATGTGACATATGCCCTTCTTGCTTGGAAAAAACAGTAGATATGTCCTTTTTGCACGCATATTTTAGCACTTTTGAGCGTTCTGATTTGTTACTACATATGCCTCGCTTTACTCGCTGTTTTGATTGGTCATGACACTTTCTTGAACTGTGAAATGATTTTATAATTTTATAATAAATGTATGTATTAGCAAATTAAAATAGATCAGTGTAAGGCAAATAGTTTCTTCAATATGGTACCTTGATTACTTTGTGGGCAAACCCAATCGTGAAGTGGGAGGCGGGTGGGGGCGCCAGCTGCAGTCCTGCTAAGGGCGCCAAATAGGCTGGCGCCGGACCTGATAAAAACGCAACGGTATCTACGGGCTCCAATAAACCTTAGCCCCCCCCGCCCATGGCCTAAACCATTAAAGGTACAGTAAAACTAAACATACCTTACAAAAGAGAATTTAATCCTGCATTTAATGAGAAACAATTAAAACTTGGGGTTCCCGCCATTGGCTTCCAAGACACCCTGAATTCGCTTTGGGTAGCTTGCCAAAAGTGACGTGAATAGATCTTGATCGTTACGCAAATTTGCTAAAACAGTTTCAATGTGTTGCGTCATTGTATCCTTCGAAAATCGATTTGCTGCAGGTTCTTGAAACAAGAGACATTCAACCTTGTCCTTTATAACTGATCCAATGTGTTCACAGACGTTCAGGTCAGGAGAATTTCCTGGCCATTCTTCATTTCCAAAGAAATCAATCTCATGGTTCCGCAACAACTGTTGAGTAGCTAATGCCTTACAGCAGGGGGCCTTATCTTGCAGAAGTGTGACCTGATCGACATCCATAACATTGTTTGGATTTCTTAGAAAAGGAATGACATGCTGGGATAGAATAATATCACGAAAATACTGTCCATCCCAACTCTGACCATTTGGCTTCAGCACCCACCTGAGCTTCTTTGCAGTAAACAAAACAAACACACCAACACAGTCTGGACTTTTTAATAATTCGCGATAATGTTCATTGTCATCGATTTCATCTGGTGTTGTGGCCCACACTCGATCATTTTGGTAGTTCGGCCGACGTGTTACGTAAACAAAATATTTATCGGAGACAGCTAAATGTATGAAATCATCCACATCCCAATCTTCAAGATAATGGGCAAACCACATTCTGTCATCGATGTTAAGTTGAGTTTTTCTTGGCTTTGGAAGTTCATGCCAAGGCTTTAAACCTTGCCTATGACGATACAGTCGAATGATCTCACCACTAACGATCTTTCTTCTCAACACTTCGATCTCTCTAGAAAGTTTATAGCTGTTTTTCCGCTTACGCGTACCGCTTTCAATGATGTCCTTTGTTTCCTGAGAGAGTGGCAAATTTGGGCGCCCAGATTTGGTTGTATCCATTTCACATTCATCCAAAGTTTTATTCCAATTTCTTTTGACGAAGTCCTCACTTCTTCGCAACTTTTTGGCAACCCATGAACATGTTATAAAGGTGGCTCCAGCATCACGAGCTTCCCAAAATGTTATTGCTCTTATGCGATCTATCACACGTTGCCTCTCCGAATCACCAATTAATTGGGAAGCCATTATATTATTACTTTATCAGCTAGAGTAATTTTAATACCTGCAATAAATAAAGAATTTTATATATTTTTATAATCACTAAAAACTATTTCGATATAAGTAAACATGTAAGCTGTAAATGGGGTGGCTAAGGTTTTTTGGAACCCCTTATATGAATTTTTTATTTTTTATTTCGTGCCATCAGCATTAAAAGAGGATGAAACATATACTTACTTTCATCAACATTTTTAACCATAGTTTATAAATGTCTACAGACCAACAAATTCAGCAACGGAAATCAGAGACAGTTTTATGGCATAGTTTGGATCGCTAGTTGGTTGTTTGCCCTGACAAAATGAAGCTCGTGGCATTGTAAATAAAGAAGTAAAACTAAAATCATGAACGGCTTTTATTCCTCTTACCTTCAGCATCCAGTTCTGCAGCACAGTCTATCCATAACATGCGAACAGCATCCTAGTTGCTGTACTCGGGGTCGCTTTTATCATATCTTTTTTCGTCCATCTTTTCCGCACACTGACAGAACCCTCGCAAAAAAACCGGGAAAGCGCCATTCAGTGCGTGTCTGTGCGTGTTAGTGCGTGTCAATGCGTTGCTGGTGGAAATGGTATATCCGGAAATTAGTTAATTTAAATGAGTTCTTTGGACATATTTTTTTTCATCAGAATTCGACGGAAAAAGTCGGGGTCTGTGTGAGTCTGTGCGGGTTCGGTGGAAACGCGGCCGAAACCGAACGACAATGACATCGTCAACACAGGCAAGATAATACCCGTTGACGGAGTCAAAATAATTTTGAGTCTTGGATAAAGGTATAAGTAAGATGAGGTCACGTAATGGACGAGATTAATATATTTAAGTGTCGTAATTAACGCCTTTTCATGATATCATCATTTTGAAAGTTAACACTTTAAAATTATAAATATCAAATAATTAAAATATTCATCAAGTATTCATACATTTTCAAATTAAACCAAGTTTTTCTTCAGCAATATACAGTATATATGTATATATATATATCACGTTTGGTAACCTTCTGACGAAGGTTAAGTTTGTTGCTCCACGTTAGACCTACAGCTGAACGTGAAATCTGAACCACGACCACCACAGGTTACCAGAAATTATAAACTCCTCGCCCGGAATCGAACCCAGGATCGGTGGTTATACAATGTTGTGCAGAAAGATTAGGACACCTCATTTACTTTTGTACTTTTCGGATTTAAAGTTAATTTAGGAACATTTCTTTAGATTAATTATTTTGAACTATATATCATTGGAAAGGAAATTTGGTGGGCTTTTGGTTAATTTCATGGCGCTCTCTAGAAAGAGCGTGAGTAGCCGCAAAGTAATCACATGACATAATATGGCGCCGCGTATGCGAGCAATGATCCCAAGTGTTACGCATTGCATTACGGCACAGCGTGATGCCCTTGAACAGAGCTGAAACCGCTGTAATCCTGCCCAAGGTGCGCCAAAGAAAGTGGAACGCTTGACGTCACGCATGAAAACGCATAAAGTGTTTTCTACATTTTCTAAATTTTTACCAAAGTTTACCTTATGTTCCACTTTATCAATAATTATCAAATTCTCAGTTTTACATTCCCAACATAAGCTACAGCTTGTGAGATCGCGTCTCCACTCGCACTTCACGTTAAGCGGTAGGTCAAAGGTGGGGGCGATAAACCTGACCTTCATCACAGTGAGCAATTAGGGCGAAAACGAAAACTAGGATATATATATATATACTGTATAATAATTGTATATCTCATAAACATTTTTTAAAACTCAAGTGAAAATTTTTTTGCTGTTGTTTCTGTCGACGAGCCTTAACCTAATATTCTGTGCACATCACCGAAGATGTTGCTTACCATATTTATTTCTGTTCACAGAAACCTCCACGAACAGGTTTTAGGGGAATTGCCTCGTCCATCGACAACCTCAGGCGATGTCGAAATTGATATGACATCGTACTGAGGTAGCCTTATAATCGTTTTTCTTTTTCTTTTTCCTTGTGGGTTGCAGCATATATATATATATATATATATATATATATATATATATATATATATATATATATATATATATATATATATATATATATATATATATATATATATATATATATATATATATATATATATATTGACGATTGGTTTGGTTAAGTCGTAATATTTTCGTTCCATCCATAAACCAAATATCGGACTTACCTAAATGTTGCATACATTCTTCTGTAGCAAACACAATGACTCGATTCCTGGCTTCAGTGCCACTATCGTGAATAAGAAAAGGCTTAGTATTTTCTCTACCAGTCATAGCCCAATCACCTGAGATTTGTAAATCATTTATAGATACTGGATCCTTAGGTCGTCCTTCCTGACGCTTTCTTTGAACATTTCTTTTTACTGTACTTAATTTTCCCATAGCAAGTCTTCCTTCTTGAGTCATGCTTTCCAATGAATCCGCGACAACGCGACTAGTATTTCCTTTGTTTGATTTGGCCTGTTGATAGAGGGATGCACGCACTTTCGCTGCCTCTATTGATCCTTCATCTCTCTCATGATTATGCTCTATACTTGAAATGATATCGGTTATTTCTAAATTAGTTGTTATTTTACCGTTACATCCAAACGCTGCTCTTCTAGCACACTCCCACCGCTTTGTATTAGAACTAGTGGATTTTTTATTATACATATAGCCATTATAACACAGCTTTTCGCCACCTTTATTATTCCGAATGACTTCCATGATGGGTAAAAACGGAAAGAAAATATAATTTGCGGTGAAAATTTCAGAGATACTGCTGCAGTGAAGCTTATTCAGAAACTGAAACTGGAATTTCTCAAAACCTATAACCTAGACTCTGTCACCTTGACCTTGAATTTAAATACACATTATATATTTATTTTTGTGAGTGGGGGTTTTGTCGCATTACCCTATTTCGGGGGTTTTGTCGGTGGGGTTTTGGTCGGTGGGGGTTTTGTCGCCGGGGGTTTTGTCGGTGTTTTTTTTTCTTGTGGGGTTTTTGTCGTACATTCATATATATATATATATATATACACACACACCACGTATATTATCCACATATGAAATGGATTTGAAAATATTTTGAAAATGGCTTCTTTTTTGTTACGAAAATTTTTTAAAAGATTCGAAAAATTGCTCGGATCATACACTCTTTACTGTCTTAACTGTAAAAAGCCAACGTGGACAATTACAATAAAAGTACATTTGTTTTTTTGGAAATTGTGCCTTTTATTGTACGTAAGTTAATTTTTATTATTGTTTAGTAACAATAAATTGTTTAATTCAACCTATAAATGTAATTTTATGGGGGTTACATACACCCAACACTGGTCGCTATGTGTGCGGTCCATACTGGTCTCCTACGTGGCTAATATTAGTAATTTCTCAGTAATATACAGTGGGTTTTTCTGTAGTTTTTGATTTGATAATAAAAATCAATACATAATAACAGATTTATTAAATCAATATATTTAGAATCGTGTTCCTCTCCCTTTTCTATTGCGTAAAGGTGAAACACGTTCTGGCATTCCATTGATGAGATTTGCCATTTATTCTTGAGGACAATCATCGTGGTGTTTATTTACTTTTGTCAACCTTCTGTATATGCAAAACAAATGATTTTCACAATTTGAGGATTTAAGAATATTGATTCATAAATTTAAAGTAAAACTAATTGTCAAACACATTAAAATGGAATTCTTCCTCAGTAATTTGAGTAAACTGAAAATAAAAGTCGAAAATAATAATGAAGTTTCTACACCTTTGTTAAATCAATGTATATATAATATTACAAAAAAACAGTTTACATAAAACATTGGTTTTGTTTCAGCCCGAATTGTTCATTCGGACGAAGGGCAAGCTTGTCACCTTAGACCTACAGTTTAACGGAATCCGAACCACGTCCCACCAGCAGCCCAGTGTCTTAACCACTAGGCTACCCAGGGTACCCATTTATCTACCAACCAGTATAGTATATACACACTGTACAGGTGGGCGGAAAGTCTGCCTAGTGAGAATTACATTAATTAACTTCATTAATTACTTAAATGAAGGTGTCGTACAACAAACAGGTAAATTAATAGACTGATAGACTGAGAATTAACTATTAAAATAATCAGGTGGAGTAAAATTAAATATTGAATATCGACATTCTATCAGAGTTGGAAACGGGTTGGCGGCGGGTCACGGGTCTGCGGGTATCCTGGGGGTGAATTCAAGACGCGTCGAGGTGGGTTACGAGTCATGAGGTTGATTCGTCTGACCTGGGAGCGAGTCAAGCGGGTCAGTGCCGTGATTAGGTGGAGTACAAATTTCCAGTCGAATTTTAAAAATTCGTATGATTTTTACGTGTTCATCAGAGGTGGATTGGTGGCAATCAAAGAAAGCTGCTCTTAGTATACTCAGTGGAGTAGCTAGGTCTGTGTTCGTGATACAGGCATGCAGCAGCCACTCGGAGAGGCATTTCAGCGCATTCAACGTTAGTAATATCACACGTCTACAGCGCGTACTACTGGCACCGGAAGTAGCAGGATCACTGTGCATCGCATTGGAGTATGACAAGAATTTCTAAATTACTTTTCACTAAAATAATCATTTCTGTTTTATGAAACAGAAGCTCGTATGTGAGTCAGCTTGTATTTTTGTATAAAAAAAGATTTTGTATTTTGAGACAAAGTTTACTTTCTGATGTATTTTGAAAAACGTTTTGTTCAATGTATTGTTTAGGTCAGTATGTTTGGCCTGTCAGTGGGTCGCGGGTTAAGTGGGTCACGGGCCAGATGCTGGATGGGTCACACGGATCACGGATCAAGGTTGGTGACCCGTTTCCAACTTTGTATTCTATAAAACAGTACTCAATATCCTATCACAGGGGTCAAAATCCCTTAAAAGACGTTCGGATACATAAAACTGCCCCACTTTCAAAAACAATTGAAACGGTCAACTATAGAAAAGTGTATTGTCTCATTGAATCGATCGAACACATTTTTACAACTCAAGATTTCTTGATAGTTATAAAATTTATTCTTTTCATTATTATATACAACTCCTAACGAATTCCACTTATTTTAATACTTTTTTTTTACGTTTAGATAATTCTATAAATGAATGAATTTTACAGATTCTGATTTTAATGCACTAAAAAGCCAAAAAAAATCTTTTTCTTTCACAGAATAAATTCGATCACTAAATTTGTATTTACACTATTTTAAGAAACTTTCAAATCAAAGGAGATCATTTTAAGACCTCATGACAGTTTTAAAGGTGTTCAAAGAAACTTTTTATTTTTAACTGCTGTTGACGAAAGGTCATGCAGAGACAATCATTTACGATTAAATATTCATAAACTTATCCTTTTACGGAAGTAGGTACAGGCTAACAAAGACCCAAAGATCTACAAAGAGGATCTTGGAGTGAATGAAAACGAATATGTATATTTTATGTAAAGTATTTTTTCGAAATTTGTCAGGTTTTGTTTGAAATTTAAAACTTTTTTACTTCTCAGTAAAATAACTAAAGTAATTTTATAAACAAATTTAATTCAAAATCTTCATTAATATTTTGTTGTCAACTCAGACTGCATCGTTCATATTACAAACTGCATTTGTCGAGCGAAAACTATGATACGTATATTGTTAGGTATTTATTTACGTTTGCATACAATTATCCACCTATATAAATTAAGAGACGTAAATTTTATTCAGTTATGCTCTTGTAACGTTAAGAATCGAGTCCACATCCTCTTCAAACGAGCTCTTCCATTTATTTGTTTTTATGACCGGATAAGTGGACGGAAACGCAATAGAAACCTTGTTGTCTCCTTCTCTCGTCAATCTGCAGTAAAGAAACGAACAAAAGGAATGTCCATTAACGATAATTAAATTTCCATATAGGAAAACTCTTGTTCGCGAAACAAGTGGCCTGTGATTGAAGGAGATATAAGAAAATGAAGGGAGAGAGAGAGAGAGAGAGAGAGAGAGAGAGAGAGAGAGAGAGAGAGAGACGAGAATTTTATGAAGGGAAATTTCAAGGGTTACGTCGAGTTATTCCAATAGTGAATTCAAGGGTTATTGGAACAGTTTTTTCAAGGTTGATTTAAAGGGAGAATTCAATTATTACAGGCAGATTTCAAGCTTTGTTTTGGGTAAGAATGCAAAGGAGAATTCAAAGGAGAACCAAACCGAGATTTGCACCAAATAAAAACTGCAGTATTTCACGTATGGATGGTTTTAAAAGGATATTCAGTGGTTGTGTCAGAGGTTATTTCGAGGAAGATTTCATGGAAAACTTTGTAGAAATTAAGGATTCATTCTTCAAGGGAGGTTTTAAAAACTTTTATCCGTTATTTTGAAAGTTATGCGAAGAGATTTGCAGAGAAATTCTCTATAGAAGGAAGATCTGAAAGCAGATTTCAAAACATATTTCAAAGGAGTGCCTGCTTTCAATTTCATAAATGAAAAAAATAATAAATAAAAATTTTAAAAGTTAAAAAAAATGTGAATTTAAAGAGAAAAGAAAAATAAGATTAACTTTGGAGATTGAAGAGAACCGGCAAATTTAGTCGAAATTTTGATTTTTATTATTTAGAGGAAAATTCAATTCCATGAAGAATTTAACTTCAAAAAGTTTTTCTTTCAAATAGGTAACTATTGTTTAGTTGGATTATATATATATATATATATATATATATATATAAGGAGATATAAGAAAATGAAGGGGGAGAGAGAGAGAGAGAGAGAGAGAGAGAGAGAGAGAGAGAGAGAGAGAGAGAGACGAGAATTTTATGAAGGGAAATTTCAAGGGTTACGTCGAGTTATTCCAATAGTGAATTCAAGGGTTATTGGAACAGTTTTTTCAAGGAAACACATGACTTCCTCTTTCAGTTAAATGATCAAGTCCCCTCCATTAAGTTTACTTTAGAAGTGGAACAAGACAACTCAATCCCGTTTTTGGATGTGCGTGTACATAGGGAAAGCCCAGGTTTTAAGTTTAGTATCTATCGGAAAAAAAAAACAATTTGTCCTACGTACACTTTTACTCGGGACATGACACCCCCTCTAAGAAGGCCATTTTTTTCTTCAATGAAGAAAAAATGGCGCCCTTGGGATCGCCAGTCCGGAATACATCGATGCCGAATTGGAAAAAATCAACGGTATTGGAAGTGATCTGGGTTATCCATCTGCGTTTATGGAATCTTGTCTCAACAAGGCAAAACGAACTTTCTATCGTGTGAATAATAACACTCGTACTTTGTCAAAGAATATTTTAATACTTCCATTTTTCCCGGGCTTTTAGGCATTGCTAATGTACTTAAACGTTTGGATATTAATGTAGTATTTTCATATAACAATATCGTGAAAAATATCATAGTAAAAAATAGCCTTACCAATAATTCAGGCATTATCTATAAAATTGGTTGTAAACAATGTGATTCCTTTTGCATAGGTCAGACGGGAAAGGATTTGCACACACGTATAAAACAGCATCAACATTCCGTTAGAACAGGACAGTCGTCCAGTGCCCTTTTTGTCCATTTGTCAGAGTTATCCCACTGTATTGATTGGAATAATGCTACAGTTTTGTTTCACTCTAGCAACATTGTTAATAGAAATATTCTTGAGTCTGCCATTATCCAACTTACAAATAACTTCAACATAAGCAAAGGTCTTTTTCAACTCGATCCTGTTGTTTTGAATTCCTTCAGAACGGATTTAGATAAGAAGGGTAGAAAGCTAAACCTTTGGTAAACTTGTATGCTACTCTAATAACTTTTATTTTTCAATTTATTTTTATATACATCGAACTTAGACAAGAAGGGCAGAGTGCTAAAACCTGGGCAGACTTCCAGTATAAATTTGTATGCTCCTCTTATAAGTTTTATTTTTATTTTTATTTTTCAATTTATTATTTTTTTTTTAATTAACTATAACATTGGTTGGAAACAATTCATTTGATCTTGTGCTGGATTCGAGCAAAGTGCTAAAACATCGGTAGTTTTTTCCTTACAAATTTGTATGCTCCTCCCACAATCCTTTAATGTTTAATTTTTATTTTTATTTCTCTGTTTATTATATATATATATATATATATATATATATATATATATATCTTTTCTGTAATATATATATAGGCTGTAACTCTTTATGTACTTCAGTGTTCCTGAGGATATCATTAGACGAAAGCGCTTGAGCACCATTCTGTTTCCTTTCCTTCGTGGTTTTATTCATCATATATATATATATATATATAATATATATATGAATAGAAACGACGTAAATAAAGAGTGTCTCTGCACACGGGGAAGAGAAATAACGAATAAATGAAAAATGAGGCGAACCGCCCGGGAATCGAACCCAGGGCCTTCCAATTGCCGGTTGGATGCGCTACCATTACACTACGGACCTCGATCAATCATAAATCGAAATTCTCCTACATAGGGCAGAAACCAATGCCCTGAGAGGGCACCCTCGCAAATCGTGAATATGTGCATTTAACTGCAATGACCACGCAGTATATAAATGAATAGAAACGACGTAAATAAGGAGCGTCTCTGCACACGGGGAAGAGAAATAACGAATAAATGAAAAATGAGGCGAACCGCCCGGGAATCGAACCCAGGGCCTTCCAATTGCCGGTTGGATGCGCTACCATTACACTACGGACCTCGATCAATCATAAATCGAAATTCTCCTACATAGGGCAGAAACCAATGCCCTGAGAGGGCACCCTCGCAAATCGTGAATATGTGCATTTAACTGCAATGACCACGCAGTATATAAATGAATAGAAACGACGTAAATAAGGAGCGTCTCTGCACACGGGGGAGAGAAATAACGAATAAATGAAAAATGAGGCGAACCGTAGTGTAATGGTAGCGCATCCAACCGGCAATTGGAAGGCCCTGGGTTCGATTCCCGGGCGGTTCGCCTCATTTTTCATTTATTCGTTATTTCTCTTCCCAGTGTGCAGAGACGCTCCTTATTTACGTCGTTTCTATTCATTTATATACTGCGTGGTCATTGCAGTTAAATGCATATATATATATATACCTTTGTACCTTTGGTTTGCTTCCGCCCGAATTGTTCATTTTGACGAAGGTCAAGCTTGTCACTCCACCTTAGACCTACAGCTTAACGTGGAATCAGAACCACGACCCACCAGCAGCCCAGCGTCTTAACCACTAGGCTACCTAGGGTACCCATTTATCTACCAACCACTTTCTTTATTGTGTGGAAGAATGAACAGCTGGGTTTTGCTGCGCGCCGGGTGCCTTACCGGGTCTCGATCCCGGAGCCGATGAATTCGTAGTCAGCGACGCTAACCACTACACCACCGAAGCGCATTATATATATATATATATATATATATATATATATGTTATGTTCAAAAAGTATCCGGACAAGGTGTTTATCTTTAGAACAAGGTCACGCTTGGAGTTTTGACTGTGCTAAACATGTCTCTGCATGTAGAGACAGGTTGACTGATAGGGTTGCACTTCATTGTGTAGCGTCAATCCACTGTGGTGAGCCGATAAAATTAAACGTGTTATGTTGCGCGGCGATTTCTTGTTTTCTTTCACTGTGAAGGTGTTTTGCACCATAAATATGCTGCACAGGGACAAACAATCAACAAGGAATTTTACATTGAAGTTTTGAGACGTCTACGTGAAGCAGTTCGGAGGAAACGACCACAGAAGTGGGAGTCCTTCTTCAGGCTTCATGACGATAACGCGCCATTTCACTCGTCGCAACTTGTCCAGTAATTTTTGATCAAAAATTATCTCCCAAGTACAACAGCCTCCATATTCGCAGGATTTGGATCCATGCGACTTTTAAATTTTTGGATTTTAACACTTTAATGACAGGGAAGTTTTGCAGGGTTAAGTTTGAATCCAAGTATTTGAAACGGAACCTATTGGACAGGGCGTCCATCAAGGGGAAAATTATAATGCACTCGCTTGAACTTTGGTAAATTTTAACTTGTTTGAGGATGTTAAGGAAGAAATTGTAGACATCAATCGACCAGGGAAATAATCCGGGAGGACGTCAGCAGGAGACAGAGTGTGCTGGAACTCCCGTTTCTCCTGTCACTGTCCCCCTTAGCTGATCTTTTTCCGTGTCTCATGTACCCTGTGAGCAGTCCAGCATGCTCTCAAACACACACTTCTCTTACTATTCCTCACCATACATACATGCACTTTACATACGACACAATCTTTTAAAAAATTTAAAAAACAACAAAATGGTATCGACCTCAAAAGCCTCGGAGTCCCCTGGAGAGGGGATCATAAATGTCCCCTCTTCTGGCTCTCGCTCTGTCGTTTCCGGGAACGCAGACGCGGGCAACGGAGTTGCTTCTGCTACTGCCTCTTCGATTCGAGATGTTCTGGGCCCCTATCTTATTAACTTTTCATAAATCCCTGCAACATTCATGGCCTTTCCTCAATTTTTCAACCTGTTGAACACCACCTCACCCTCTCTAAACCTCACCTTCTTTTCCTTAATGAAACTCAGGTGTTTGGGACGACTAACAACAACCCATTTTCTGTACCCTCCTACTTTCTCTATGCTCAATTCCATTCCAAAGTTGGATGTTGCGTATATGTACGCAATGACTTAAATTACTCTCGTATTCCTAAACTTGAATCCTCCAAATTCTACACCTTCAGGCTATGGCTTACATGCCAATCTCAAGTTAAATTCATTTGCGCTGTCTGCCTTTCTCCTAAGTCTAGTGATTATTTAGAACACTTTGACGATCTCACTACATTCTATCCCATTCTCCTTTTACTGAAATCTCCATCTAAGACGATGTCAATGTTCACTACCACTTTTGGCTATCTTACAATTTCTCTATCCTGAATAGTACTTCTCTGATTTCCCACAGAATGATTACTTCTTCATTAGCCGGGGCCTCTCTAAGTGCGCTGTGCGTATCACGGTGATTCTCTCGCGCATGGAGGCATACATTCCATATTTTAGTTCTACTACTAATGCAAAAAAACTTTGGCTTAACTTTGTTTATTCTAATACTATCCGCAAGAGAGAGGTTTTCAGAAGGTACGATTGCCATCCAACTCCTGACTCTCATTTAGCTTATATTTCTGTCCGGAATCGTGCAAAATCTGTTTTTTGACTCGCCAAAAATTCTTTCATCCGATAAAAATGTAAAAATCTATTCAATTCTAATCCTTCTTGCTCCTTCTGGCACCTAGCTAAGAATCTCTCCAACAACTTTACTTCTTTCCCTAATCTTTTCCATTCCGACGGCTCAGTTGCTGTTTCAAACTGCATGCCTCCTCCTTTAAGGAGAGCAGGCAGTACCAGACTTCCGATATATTCTCATTCCTTTTCTGTCCAACTCTCTAATGCAAATGTTAATCAGTATTTTCAATCTTCATCTACTTAACCGGTTAACTCAGGAACAATCTTCATCAATCCTTCTTTCCCCTATCTGTGACCTTCATTCTTTCAAACGCAGTGTATCCAATCGTCTTGTAAACCTTGGACCTTAATTTTGGCTCTCTGCTTCGTCTATGGGAGGGGCGTTTTTGCAGGCATTCGCCATTGGCCCCTCCTTCCTGCATAAAAAGCAAACATTTGGCATACTGAACACCTATGTGTAATTTACTTTGTGTCGTAAATGACATGTAGTGCACAACAGATTTAGTATTTTTCGAAGCGCCTTTTTTAAACTTTATTCAAGGTGACATCACCTTTCAGCATAAAATGTTGGTAAAGGTAAGCAATAAGCAAGGTTCCTGACTTTTGCTACACTTCATTTAACATGCATATATTATTAGTTCGTTTTATATATATTATTACTTTATTACATAAAGAATTTGCATAAGGAACAAAGATTAAACTCACGCATGTGTTTAGTTGTTCTGCTTCGAGTATGGCAAAACATTTATCGTTTTGTGTGATTTTCTGCACAATTTCACTGTGAAAATCGTTCTCTAATTCAGTGTCACAAACATAACCTTCATTATCTATCTTAGTATTTCATTTTAATGGTAGCAGATAAATTAGATATCCCGTCTGTTTACACGTAAGAGTGATAGCAAATAATTATTAAGGCCCTTTGCCTCATTCTCTAGATTACTCTAACTCATGCTAAAACTTAATTATGTATCTCCAAATTAACTTTAAATATGTATTGGAAGTAGTACACATAATTTAATTTAATTTGTAGTTTTCGAGTGAAATATTGTCGCTTATCCCCATCAAAACCTTTGTTCAGGTTTAGAAAACAACTGCCTATACTACTGATGTATTTTCAATATACATAATTATATTATTTCGGATCACCTGAAGATCAGGGCCCCCAACCTTCTTTAGTTAGCTTTATAAGGCTAACTAACGAAACTCTCATGACCTAACGTAACCAATCGTCAAAGGCGTACAGTTGACCTAACGATTGGTTAGGTTAGATCGTGATATTTTCGTTAGTTAGCCTTATAAGGTTAAATAAAGAAGGCTGGGGGCCCCGATCTTCAGGTGATCCATTATTTCTTTCATTAGACAGAAGCGCATAAAACTAAATGATGGGTAGTTCTGTTTAAAACGAAAGTGATAACCAACAAACCATGCAAAATCGTTCAGTTAAAGCCGCGAATGAATATTTTTTCAGAGAACTTCGAGAATCATGCAGAAAAGCTGTAGCTACGCGCGAACGCAGCGAATTAATATACTGTATATAGATAGGTAACGTGTCGTTCGCACATATTAGATTTTCTCATGAAATCATCCAAATACCGAAAGAAGATTTCCCTTAAATTATTGAATTAGAAATTTAATTGCAGGGACTACAACTCGCAGACATTGGTCGGATTCATCTACCAAAGCATTGCCTGAACGTAAATTGAAATTTCCTCTTCGCACACAATTAAGGATTTTAGAGTAATGAACTTACCCACACGAACTGACAGATCCTTGATCCCTGTATAGACCCCATCGATCGAAATGTAAAGTGAGAACAAACTATGTTGTTCCTTTTCATACATTCCCAAATTTGCTGTCATTATTTCAATTGCGAGTGAAGTGTTTTAATTTCATCAGTGCTGTACAATCAGATGGAGTATAAACAAAATTAATAAAATTATAAATAATCAATTATTGATGTTCGAATATTCGTTTCATCAATACATATCGAATGAAATTTATAATTAAATTGGAGGACATTATACATAAATTTTAATGCAACATTCCTGAATGGTTTTTAACTTAAATTTCGATTCCACTTTTATTTTTCTTTATATATAAAATATATATATATATAAAGAAAAATAAAAGTGGAATCGAAATTTAAGTTAAAAACCATTCAGGAATGTTCCATTAAAATTTATGTATAATGTCCTCCAATTTAATTTATATATATATATATATATATATATATATATATATATATATATATATACTGTATATACAGGCTATACATTAAATGTAGCAAGAGAATAATATATGTACATACAGTAGTACTACCGCAAAAAGGTTGAGTTTAATTGCAATGCAACATTGCATGCAAAATGAGATTGTTTTTGAACCCCCCTTCAGCACCCCCCTCAAAAAAAAAAAATATATATATATATATATATATATATCTGAGCTGTATGTATGTGAAAT